>BSUD01000001.1:60526717-60675106 GCA_033239045.1 Fagopyrum esculentum
GATAGTCCGGTCCCGATCATACTCGGAAGACCGTTTCTTCCAACTTCCGGCTGCATAGTCGATTGCAAGAATGGTAGACTCGCTTTTGACATAGGAGAAGAGAAAGTTGAGTTCGTTCTTTCCACTCTAGTGAAGGAGCCAATCTTTGATGAGGATATTTACGATATCCAAGATGAAGAAGGGTTGTCTAGAGAGGAGGTAAGTGCGATTCTCTTTAACGATCCTTTACAAAAAGTTATCACTATGAGTCTAACCAATGTAGGGGAAGATGAAGAGTGCAATGAGGCAATTGAAGCCTTAGAAGCACAAGAAGAGATGCATGAAGAGGAGTTTGAGAAACTCCACGATGAGGCTGAGAATGTCAGAATCCACGGTCATACTCTGTATTCCACGACCGTGGATTCCACAACCAAAATCATGCCTCATTCCAGGGGATTATACGGCCGTGGAGAAGATGTGACAACCGTATTTCCCTTCCACGCCCTAAACCACGGCCGTGGAGGACAAGATCCACCCGTAATTTTGGCCGTGGAAGAGAGTGATCGAGACATTTCTTCGACTTCTTCCGATTCTTCTCCAACACACTCATCACCCTTAGAAACTTCTAAGGAAACATCGGATGCTTCTCAAGGATCGTTGGAAGCTCCGAAAACAATGGAACTCAAACCACTTCCTACTCATCTAAGGTACGCTTTTCTAGGATCTAATTCTACCTTTCCGGTTATTGTTAGTTCCGACCTAAGAATAGATGAACATGAACAACTCATGATTGTCCTTAGGAAAGATAAGAAGGCTATAGGCTATACTATCGAGGACTTAGTAGGAATTAAACCCTCCCTATGCATGCATAAGATACTAATGGAGGAAGACTTTAGAACTTCGAGACAACCTCAAAGGCGGTTGAATCCGACCATGAATGAGGTTGTCAAGAAGGAAATTCTTAAACTTCTTGATGCAGGTATCATCTATCCTATCTCCGATAGTAAGTGGGTGAGTCCAGTTCAAGTAGTTCCGAAGAAGGGAGGAATGACGGTCATCACCAACAAGAACAACGAACTCATTCCTACCCGAACCGTGACTGGATGGCGGATGTGCATAGACTACCGCAAGCTCAACAACGCAACGTGGAAGGATCATTTTTCATTGCCATTCATTGATCAAATGCTTGAAAGGTTAGCGCAACATTCACATTTTTGCTACCTTGACGGCTATAGTGGTTTCTTTCAGATTCCGATACATCCGGACGATCAGGAGAAGACCACATTCACATGCCCGTGGGGTACGTTTGCTTATAGGAGAATGCCATTCGGGCTTTGCAACGCCCCAGCCACCTTCCAACGGTGCATGATGGCCATCTTCTCCGAATACGTAGAGGAAATCATGGAAGTCTTCATGGACGACTTCTCCGTATATGGTTCCTCTTTCAACGATTGCCTTTCTAACCTTTCTCTTGTTTTGCAAAGGTGTGAAGACACTAATCTAGTTCTTAATTGGGAGAAGTGTCAATTCATGGTTAAGGAAGGAATCGTATTAGGTCACTTAGTCTCTAGTAGAGGGTTAGAAGTAGACAAAGCTAAGATAGAGACCATAGAGAAACTTCCTCCCCCAATTTCGGTGAAAGGGATAAGAAGTTTCCTAGGACATGCTGGATTTTATAGACGTTTCATCAAGGACTTTTCTAAGATATCAAAACCTCTCACTAATCTATTGATGAAGGATGCGGTTTTTGAGTTTTCGCAGGAATGCTTTGACGCGTTCAACACCATTCGGCAAGCTCTAATCTCAGCACCTATTATCCAACCTCCGGATTGGACTCTACCCTTTGAGATTATGTGCGACGCTAGTGACGTAGCTATTGGAGCTGTTCTTGGACAACGAAAGGAAGGGCGAACCTATGCCATATACTATGCTAGCAAGACGCTAGATGAAGCGCAACTCAACTATGCCACTACCGAGAAAGAGTTTTTAGCCATTGTCTATGCTATTGACAAGTTTCGCTCTTATCTTGTAGGTGCAAAGGTGATTGTCTACACGGATCATGCTGCGATCCGGTACCTCCTTGCGAAGAAAGATGCGAAACCAAGGCTGATTAGATGGATTCTTCTCCTACAAGAATTCGATCTTGAGATCCGCGACAAGAAAGGTTCAGAAAATTCTGTTGCGGATCATTTGAGTCGTCTAACACATTTAGAGGACGACCATCTACCCATTGATGACTCCTTTCCGGACGAACACCTACATATCATAGAGGAGTGCATCAACGTGATCTCCAAAGGTAACGAACCATAGTTTGCTGATTTTGTTAACTATTTGGTTTGCCAGGAGATACCACCCGGACTATCCTACGCACAAAGGAAGAAGTTCTTCAAGGACGTCCGGGAATACTATTGGAACGAGCCTCTCCTCTTTAAGAGAGGTCCGGATGGCATCATTCGGCGATGTGTGCCGGAAGATGAGATGCAAAGTGTCATCCGTCATTGTCATTCACTACCTTGTGGAGGACACGCTAGTTCGAACAAGACTAGCGCAAAGGTATTGCAATCTGGATTCTTTTGGCCTACTTTGTTTAGAGATGTGCAATCCTTTGTTTCTTGCTGCGATGCTTGTCAAAGAACAGGCAATATTTCTAGAAGGAACGAGATGCCCCTCAACAACATCCAAGAGGTGGAGATTTTCGACGTTTGGGGAGTCGATTTCATGGGGCCATTTCCATCTTCTTGTGGAAACCAATACATACTATTGGCGGTAGACTACGTTTCTAGATGGGTGGAAGCAATTGCCTCTCCCACCAATGATGCCATGGTGGTGGTTAAGTTCTTCAACAAGACCATTTTCCCGCGATTTGAGACGCCAAGGACGATCATTAGTGATGGAGGTTCTCACTTCATAGCCCGCCGCTTTGAAGCTCTTCTAGCTAAGTATGGGGTTACTCACAAGATCGCTACCCCTTACCATCCACAAACAAGTGGACAAGTTGAGATCTCAAATAGGGAGATCAAAGGAATCTTAGAGAAGACGGTTTCAAGGACTAGGAAGGATTGGTCCTTGAAGCTTGATGATGCATTATGGGCATACCGGACTGCGTACAAGACTCCCATAGGAACCACACCATACAACCTTGTGTATGAGAAGTCTTGTCACTTGCCGGTAGAGTTGGAGCACAAAGCGTTTTGGGCTATCAAGTGGCTGAATTTCGGCATGAAGGAAGCGGGAGAGAAGCGTCTCCTCAAAATCAATAAGCTGGATGAACTCCGCTTGAATGCTTATGGAAACGCTAAGATCTACAAGGAAAGAGCAAAGCGTTGGCATGATAAGCATATCATTCCGAAGGACTTCAAAGAAGGAGATCAAGTTCTCCTCTTCAATTCAAGACTTCGCCTCTTTCCAGGTAAGCTTAAATCCCGTTGGACCGGACCTTTTCTAATTAAGCGCATTTTCCCCCATGGTGCAGTTGAAGTATGGGGTGAAGCGAGCGGAAGTTTTAAGGTGAACGGCCAACGACTCAAGAAGTACACGCCGGAACTCCAAACTGAGGAGTTTGCGCCTACCGCACTCGAATAAGTGCGAGATTGGTCTAGCTACGGACCTTAAACAAAGCGCTTCTTGGGAGGCAACCCAAGGTATTGCATTTTTGTTTTTATTTTCGATTCATAGATTAGTTTAGTGTAGACGTTTTTGCTTTGTTTTTTCCTCGATTTCTTCCGGTATGTTCATGTTTTTGGATGTAGGACCAATGGAAAAGGAAAAGAGAAGGATGATGTTGAAGAAGAGTGACGAAATTTGGACTTTGGAGCTTTACAGAGGGTTCCACGGTCTAAATTACGGTCGTCATAGCTACAGTGGCCGTAATTTCCAAAAGCCTTTGAAAAATCACCAAAACCACGGTTCCGTACACTTCCACGGCCGTGGAACACCCCGACAGACCGTGATTTTCAAAATTTTTCCTGGAACTATATAAGCCACATTCTTCACGGTCTCTGGGTAAATTACGGCCGTGGTTTGCTGAAGCACAGACCGTAATTTTGAGCAGAATGGATTTCGTGAGAAGAGTTTCAGGGAGGATAAAAGAGAAGAAGAATGAGCAGAATAAGAAGAGGAAGGGTAATCCCTCCTCCTCCTCATCCTCTAGGGCACCACCACCTTCTTCACCTTCACCTCCATCCTCACCTTCACCTCCATCTTCACCCCCTCACCCTAGAGTCCCGACCATACACGATTACCATCTTGATGCACTTGATAGGATCAAGGAGAGGCCAGTGATTGGCCCTAGATATTTGTTGTTGGAGGATCTAACTCCTCTCAACATTGTTGATGACCTCACTTGGCTCTTGGATAGAGCCGGATTAGTTGTCTTCTCGGCAATTCGAGAAGACGCATATGAGGAGATTACACGGGAGGTTGTGACATCCTTTGAGCACAACCACGTAGACAGGACCGTCTCTTTCCGCCTCATGGAGAGAGATTATCAGTTGAGTATCCGTGAGTTTGGGACCATTTTTGGATTCCATGAGACCTTTAATGGTCGATTTCCGAATGGTGTTTACCCCAAGGACTTTTGGGAAGAGGTGGCTATGATTTACGCTAGCGAGGATCGCTGGCAACCCGTTGACACCAAGGCTAGATTGATGTACCATCTAGCCTTGAAGATAGCTCATCGTGTTCTTTCGGAGTGTCTCTTTCCTAGGACGGAGACGCCCCAAAAGATCAAGACGGATGAGCTATTCTTGCTTTACTGCATGCTTTATGGATGCCGGGCTGATTGTGCCACTCTCTTGGCTGCTACGATGAGCAAGCTCAAGAACAAGAAGAAGGGAAACATTGGATATGGTGGGATAGTTACCCACATTCCTAGGAGTTTTGGTGTCGACTTTTCTGCTTGCACCCGCATACCGGCCGTACCTTTAGGGCTACATGCTTTCATGGTTAGGGGTCTCATCTTTTCCACACATAGAGGTCTGCCTTATGTGGGCATGCCTTGGGAGAGTAGGACGGGTAGGGGTATAGAGTGGCTACCAGAGTACTCCATTATGGCGGGACGCCATAATTGGAAGGAGACGTTCGCTGCGATGCATGCGAACAGGATAACAGCTCCCCCTTATGTCCCACCGCCGGTTGTCAAGGAGGAGGATATGGGAGATCAGTTTGAGAGTGGAGGAGGAGCCGAGCAGGAGTTTGGCACGTTTCCGGACCAGCCGGAGGCGGCCCCAGACGTACCTAGACGCTCTCCACGTCCAGCTAGAGCCTCAGGCTCGTCATCTCGCCGCGCTAGCGTGAGTGAGAGGCCCACGTGGATGACCACACCTCCCGCATGGTATGGTGTTCCCCCTCCTTGGTCCACCGAGCAGCCAACAGCACCTCCACCAGCACCAGCACCATCCGACGCCCCAGCATGGTACAGTCAGACCCCGGGATGGTACGAGTAGATGCCGGATTGGGCTACCGGACTTTCAGAGAGAGTAGGAGCGCTGGAGATCCGGGCGGATGCTAGAGACGGACGTTTAGACGACCTTGACCACATGATGAGGGACTTCTACCACCAGCAGTTTGGGCGGTTCTATGATCCGAGCTTCTCTCCATTCCCGCCGCCGCCAGCACCACAGTGATTTGATGCATGACTGTTCGTTTTAGACATTCCCGCCACCACTTTGTGAGTTTCTTTTTCTTTTCTTCTCTCCTTTCTTTCTTTTGAACATTAGGGACAATTTTCGTCCTAAGTATGGGGTGGGATGTACTAAAAATTGGTAATAACTCTACTTACTATGCTTGCTTTCATTCGAGACTATCATTGCATGTTCATTATGTGTTTCACGTTTCATTATCGCATTGCATGAAAAAGAACTTGAAAAACCCATAAAAATTGAAAAACTTTGAAAAATTATGTGCTTCTAATGAATTGAGATGATTTCTATGATAATCACTACTTGTGAATTGAGTTTGATGACAATTGCATGCTTAAAAGAATTGTGAATTGAAAAGAATTTGAATGAATGAATTTTACCTCTTTTGCAAGTTTTATAATGTGAAAAATGTTACCTAAATCATGTTGAGAAATTGAAGTTGAAATCACACTATAAGTTCTTATACTTCTTGTTGAAATGATTAAGGCAATTCGAATTTTCTTTCTTCTTTCTTTTGACCATTTTAGCTCCTCATTGAAATATTAGCCTCCTTTACCTGTCCGGGAATTTGGAGAAGTGAATGAAAAAGGCATGTTTGATGTGGGAGGGCCATGAGAGCAAATTTTTGTAATCAAAAGAATAGAAAGAAATTCTAGGTTTGGGGAAGTCAATCATGATGATGAATAACTCGGCACCATTCACATAGCCGGGTGTTTGTGTCTTGCCAAAGTCGGATTGAGCGATATTCCTAGCGGATTATGGTATGTGTGCTAAGGGTTTGAGGCATCTCGCAAAAATGAGAAACGCCAATCTCCTAGGCTTCGGTTTTTGTGCACCTCTGTCCATAAATCCAAAAGTAAAGTCGAAAAATGAAAGAAATAGAGCGAAGCTCTAAGTTGAAGTGTTGCGGAAACCGCAAAAGAAGAAGAAGGTAGTTGTCCACTTTCCCGGATTCATGCACCACATTTCCTTGAAGTTTTCCCTTCCTTTCCATATTCTAGACCTTTTCTTTGGAAGTCCTTAAGATCAAAAGAATGTTATATGACTTGGTGATCTAAATTGAAGTTTCTTATGATTGATTTTGATAATGTTTAAAGGTTATGATGCTTGTTTAGAAGTTGAATTGATTCATGAATTTTCTTTGCTTTTTACTTTTTGATTGAGTGTGTGAAAGTTTGATAAACGATTGAGGCAAGGTTTGAGAATGATCTATTCTTTAGAAGGCACGTTCATCCAAAATAAGGTACACATATTTCATCCTAACTCTTGTTTAAAGCTTTTTGAAAGACCTTGCTTAGGGACAAGCAAGTGTTAAGTATGGGGTTATTTGTTAGCATGAAATATTGTGATATTTTAGGCACGTTTTCTAAACTTATTTGATTCATATTGATAGTCTTTGATTGAGCATCGTTGCATATGTGAGCTAGTATTGCCTATATTGTCGATATGGATATCTACACTAGCTTTATGTTGATTATAGGTGATTGAGAGTCATTTCCGAACGGAATCGAGCAAAGAAGAGTTGATTGAATATGTCCATAGATTGAGGGCATTCTTAGGAGCAAATTGGAGTTCAACTTGAGGAATGCACGAGGCTAGGGAAGAATCACGTTCTTGCCCTAAACCACGCTCTAAAATACGGCCGTACTACAAACCACGTTTAGTTCCACGGCCGTGGAACCCTGCAAAGAGAGGCGTGATGCATTCCAGTAACTATTACGGTCGTGGAACATATGGTCCAAACCGTGACACAATCCACGCTCTAAATTACGGTCGTGGAATCTTCCACGACCGTGATCTTGGCGATCTTTTTCGCCACATTTTGAAGCCACGATCTTTTGAAGATTGGGCCGGGCCGATATTTTATCTTGCCCTATAAAAAGACGGACGAAGCAAGATTCCGTCATCTTCGCTTAGGGAATTTTGAGCAATCCACGCTTCGTCTCCGCTTAGAGAATTTCAACGCCGTTTGAGCCCTTGCTTGGAATCATTGACATCTCATTGGAGGTCGAAGTTCGCATCTGGAATTTGCCCTAATTTCGCACTTTTGGTGGAGATTGCTGTTGAAATCTCCGGATTGGCGGAAGAT
This sequence comes from Fagopyrum esculentum, assembly GCA_033239045.1. Taxonomy (NCBI): domain Eukaryota; kingdom Viridiplantae; phylum Streptophyta; class Magnoliopsida; order Caryophyllales; family Polygonaceae; genus Fagopyrum; species Fagopyrum esculentum. Next base: position 60,534,425 of record BSUD01000001.1, read on the forward strand.
CGAAGCTTTTGGGAAGATTGTTGCAAGAAGATCTCTCTTCTTATTTAGGTTTGATTTGGAAAACGGATTGACATCCCGTTCTCCTTTCTTTCCTAAGATTGTGATTGTTTGCTTTATTCTGAATCCATTAACAATATTTGTTCTCGATTGTGACTTTGAGATTGGTTTGAAGATTATTGAAAGTTTTCGGAAGTTTTCATCTTTCTATCTTTTAATCCTTGAATTGATATCAACATGACGGTTATTGGCTAAAAACCCTTAACAATTCTAAGGTGAAGGGTTGATAGTTGTGGCTTAGATGATGATAGATCGATTGTAAACATGATTAGACCCTGAGAGTTAGAGAGAATCGTCGACGAACCCTGAATTACGGGCTGTTCTTGAGTTCCACGGCCGTGGAGTCTCAAGATCCAACCGTAATTTCCTTTAAGTTTACGAACCTGCTTTTACTTTAGTCCAAAGTTAAAGATTTGCTTTAACTTAGTTTAGACTTGTCTTTTCTAGGTGGTAGTGAAGCCTCAACAACCTCTACCTCGATTGTAAGTGTCATAACCATAATCGGCTAAGTTAGTCTTGATCCTCGGATTACAAGTTTGGGTATTTGACATTAATTCTTGCTCTTAGAACCTTTCTATATTGAGCCTCAACAACCTGTATAGGGAGTGTCTTGTAGGTGAGTCATATAAGGTTTTTGGAACTTCACCGTACGATTACCTTACATTAGCATACCTTTGCATATCTCAACTCTGTCTTTATATCACTAGTATATCTTGAATCGATTGCCACAGCTGGATACCTGGATCTTTAGGATTGTTGTTTTCCCAATATTTGCAAAACTCTCATATTTACTCGCTTGATAATCTGCAATTGAATTTGTTCTCACCCAAATCCCTGTGTTCGATACTCTGGAATTCTTGCTTAACTACGTCGATCCGTACACTGCGGGTTCACTACTTCATTCTAGTTTTATTTTTTTTAAAACTTATTTGCATACACCTCTAGGGGCGAACACTTGTCTTAACCTAGATCTTCACTAAACTTAATCACTAATCGAATTGATCTCACCTCAGTCTTTGTGTTCGACCTCGGAATACTATTCCTACTACAAACGTCCTGTACACTGCGGGTTTGCTAGGAGTTAGGAGAAATATAACGAGTATAAATTTAAAGCTTATTGCGTGCACACGTTCTTAGCGTAACAAGGATCATCCTTAGAATGATGGTCGGTTTGAGAGGACCTGTCGTTATTAGAAAGGGATTTATGTGTGAAAGTTTGTTAAATCATCTGAACTTACGGAGGACGCCATTTTGAGTAATGGACAACAACAAATTGATCAGGGTAGCACATCTGAAGCGGGGTGGGCCCATAACCCCTAGATCAGGAAACTCAATGATATTATATCTATGTCACCAAGTAAAGAATTAGAGATCGTTATGAAAACCTCCACTAAGAGTTTGACTTTGGATTTTAACAAGTTGAAAGCTTGACAAGATGTAGGTGTTGAGTCATTATATGAAGGAACCGTAGGACTGAGTCATATCAGGAGACAAAGAGCGTTAAGCCCTTGGTAAGTGTCGGGAGACGTATAAGCGCGTTGTCCTAAATTTGACTCTTGGAACCTTTTTAGAATACCAGAATGAAGTGTTTGCAACAAAGGGAAGGAAGTTGAATAAATTATCCTCAAGAAGGTCATTAGAAATGATTGATGGACTAGTATTCCTCACTCTATTGGAAAGTGTAACCCCAGTTTTACACGGATTCATTGGATGAACACCTACCAGACACAAGTTAGGTCATCAGATTAGAGGATCGGACATTTAAAATGGATGATACCGGTGATATATCCAGTAACCACTCTAGAGCATAGTAGCATACGCTTGTGATGTATGTCCATGAAAAGATTCCGGAGTCAGTGGTCCGATAAAAAGCCGACGAGGCTACCTGTGATACTATGAATAGTATAAGACATAACCTTACAAAGAACTATGTAGAGATAGTCGTAACCTCGTGCCTATCTTACGGGTTTCCGGTGTGACCCCTTGACAAACTATTAGGACAGAGCCTCAACTTATGAGAGAGACCAACTGGGTCCCAAGAGAGCTATTCAGGTAGGAGGACTTGAGAAGAGGCAGAGGACTGAACCAACCAGTATGGAAGCAAGAGCTTCTGATTTTGGGCATAGTCAGACGCCGGGATGCTATGGGTTTCAACAGTTGATGCAGAGTTCCGAGAAGTGACGATAGTGTCACAATTGCAGAGGTGTTGGACACGTGCGAGCTGATTCTAAGAAGACACCAGTGATTTGTTTTTCATGTGGCAAGCCCGGACATAGAGTTGTGTTTTTCCGACAGGGCAAGACACCATCACAACAGGGTTCGTCACTCTCTAGCATTGCAAGAGGAGGGCAAATTCCGCCTCAATACCCGTCACCAAGGCAACATCAAAGGGCCCTAGGTTACCCTGCTCCCAGGGTTCCGCTCAGGGACAGGGAAGGGGTAGAGTACATGGTGGTGGTGGTACCACATACACGAGAGGTACGCATGCCAAAGTCTAAGAGCTCAGGAGTGTAGAGGAGCCAGCAACTCCAACGACCACATGTACCATTTTTATTAATGGTTTGCTTGTTAGAGTACTTTTTGATACGGGTGCTGCGCACTCTTTTGTATTTGATGCATGTGTGGATAGATTGGCCTTATTTATAGTGGATGAGAGACCCTTCATTATAGGGGTACCCAATGGGGATAAGATTTGAGGAACTCGGGAGGTTAGCTATTGCCCTATCCGGTTAGGAGGTCGCGATTGGCCAATTGATTTCTTTGTCATGTACTTAGTACATGAAGAGGTCAATTAGGCATGGATTGGATGGATCAACATCAGACGGTGCTGGATATTGGTAAGAGGACCGTGACGGTTACCACGGAGTTAGGCCACTTAGAGATTTTCTGAGGATGGGATCTCGGAAAGACCGGTACATTCATCAACACAGTCCAAGGTGTGAGACATATTGGGCAGGGTTGTGAGGTTTTTTGGTGCTATGCCATGAAGGATAGTGCGAGTCCGGCATTAGAGGAGATTCCGGTAGGAGTGAGTTTACCGAGGTATTCGGTTAGCTGCCAGGATTGCAACCACAAAGAAGTGTGGTTTTTGGTATTGAGTTAGAGACCGAGATGAGACCGATCTCGAAGGCACCCTACCACATGACTCTATTTTAGATGCTTGAGCTGAAGAAGCAGCTCAAGGAGTTAGATGAGAAGGGCTTCATCCGCCAAGGTGTATCTCCTTGGGACATACCAGTACTCTTCATCAAGAAGAAAGACGGGTCTTTGAGGTTGTGTATTGACTACAGAGAGCTAAATATGGTGACCATCAAGAATAAGTACCCATTACCCCGTATCGACGATCTTTTAGATCAGCTGCACGGAGCTTCCGTGTTTTCACGGATCGATCTAAGATCAAGATATCACCAACTAAGGGTGAGAGAGCAAGATGTATCCAAGACGGCATTTCGGACCAGGTATGACCACTAAGAGTTTGTAGTGATGCCATCCGGGCTCATGAATGCGCCTATCGTCTTCATGGATTTGATGAACGTCATCTTCATCGACTTCCTAGACCAATTTGTGGTGGTGTTCATAAATAATATCCTAGTGTACTCTCGGAGCAGAGAGGAGCATGCAGGGTGCTTGCGGGCTGTACTCTGAGTCCTGCAGGATAGAGAGCTTTACTCCAAGCTCTCTAAGTGTGAGTTTTGGATACTTGGGGTGGCCTTTCTTTGTCACATAGTTTCCGCCGAGGGGATCAAGGTGGATCTGGCGAAGATTGAGTCTATTGCATCCTGGCCGCCTTCTAGGAATGTCAAGGAGGTACACAACTTCCTAGGTTTGGCAGGCTACTATCGCTGGTTTGTGGAAGGATTTTCGGTTATCGCCCGACCACTTACTTCCATATTGAGGAAGTCTACCAGATTTGTGTCGTCCGAGGCGTGCCTGCATAGTTTTGAGGAGTTGAAGAGGAGGTTGACCTCCGGTCCTATCTTAGCCCAGCCAGAGGGCATTGATGATTTTGTGCTTTATAGTGACACATCCAAGCTAGGCTTGGGATGTGTTCTGATCTAGAGGGGTAAGGTCATATCATACACGTCTAGACAATTGAAGACGTATGAAGAAAACTACCCTACCCACGATCTTGGGTTGGAAGATGTGGTTCTTGCTTTGAAGATTTGGAGGCACTATCTATACGGAGCTACTTCCCCGATTTTCACAGACCATAAGAGTCTGAAGTACATATTCACTCAGCGGGAGTTCAATAGCCGCCAAAGGAGATAGTTGGAGCTGATCAAGGATTTTGATCTGGTTATTTTGTACTACCCGAGGAAAGAAAATGTGGTTGCCGATGTCCTTAGTAGGAAGACTCCTTGGGAGATGGCGATAGCTCAATTGACGGTTCAGCCTCGGTTACAACGAGATTTGGAGTGGCTAGAGGTGGATATCCATTTTCCAAATGGAGATAGCTCAATTGACGGCTCAACCTCGGTTACAACGAGATTTGGAGTGGCTAGAGGTGGATATCCATTTTCCGGATACCGACAACTACCTATCCACTTTATAGATGTTAGATGACCTGTTGGGAGAGAACAAACAAAATCAGTAGAATTGCCCGACTTTGGTATGGATCCGATGTCTTGAGGTGAGGCACTTTGGTGCTGACGGAGTTTTGAGACGTCAGGAGCGCGTATGTGTGCCGTCAGACAAAGAGATAAGACAACGAATCTTACAGGAGGCTCATGCAACACCTTACTCGGTACATCTAGGTGCGAGTAAGATGTACCAGGACTACAAACGTTCCTTTTAGTGGGGGGGGCTGAAGCCCGATGTGGCGAGATATGTAGCTCAGTGTGCGACTTGTCATTGTAAGAGCCTTTGTCCTTAGAGCCTTGTGAGCCTTATTTGAGCTTTACCTTGACCCTGTCATCCGCCCCAACGGACCTGGACGGCCGCCCCTGCGGCTAGGCGCCCATGCGCCTCACCGAGCCGCCCTTGCGGCTCTGTGTTGGTGCAGCCGCTTTCGTTGCCTCTTTGACCCGTGCTTTGCGGCTGGCTTTCTTTATAAGCCTCCCTTTGCTTCTCTGAGAGGGTTTCTTCATCCTCTTCAGCTCCCTTTCCATCCTTCTTCTTCTTCTTCTTCTTCTTCTTCTTCTTCTTCTTCTTCTTCTTCTTCTTCTTCTTCTTCTTCTTCCTTTGATCTTGTGAGAAGGCTTTGAGAGTTTTCTTGAAGTTTTGAGTTTGGATGATCTTGAGCTTGTTGTTGAGAGTTGTTGATGTTGTGTTGAGTCTGTGGAAATGTTGTTTGCTCCTGGTTGGAGCTTAGGGTTTGTTGTGGTAAGCTCTTCACCTCCATCTTTCTTCCTTCTTTCTTTCCTCTTCTTTGCTTCTTTCTTTCTTCCTAGCCTAGGATCACAAGCTGAGCTTGTGTGGATTCTTTCCTAGCTTTTCTGATGTTCATACATATGTATATGTGTATGTGTGTTGTTGTGGTTTGATGAAGAAGTGAAGAGAGTCGAGAAAGAGATCGAAGAAAAGTCGGGGCCAGCCTTTTGCACAGACAGCCGCCCTTGCGCCTGACCTTGGCTGCCCCTGCGCCTACTTGTGAGCCGCCCCTGCGCCTGGAGTGAGCCGCCCCTGTGCCTTACTAGGTCAGCTTGGAGTTCCTTGCTTCTGTTGGTGCATTCAGGGCATACCTTGTTGGTATGTTTCCTTCCTTCCTTCCTTTCCTTTGGGCTTGGCTTATATGTTGGCTAGGCTAGCTTGGTTAGGATGAGTGATATGATAGAGATGTACCTTAGGCACTTGTGTTTATGTTGAGGATATGCCTGAGGTATTTGTGAGCATGTTATGATCCTGAGGTTTAGTTTGAGGTTGTAGTTTGGTTATGGTTATGGAGAGGAGTCTCCTAACCCTTGCAGTATGTGATGTTGTATGCCTTGCTATTGCACGCGTTGATTACTTCCCCAAGGGGAAGCTGTGACGTGGTATTGGATACGAGTATATGAGGTAAGTCCATAGGACTTACTTAGCGTTCAGTTGTGAGTTTGTGTGATTGTGATGGTGGTGTGTGTTCATATAATTGTGCATTTATAACCTAAACTGGACTAGGATGATCATTTAATACTTTAAAATAGTCCAAGTGTTTTATAACGGGCCGTGACCACTTGCCTCCGCCTGCTGGTAGGAGGAGGTGCCCTTAAGATGATCTCACTAGAGGGGACGAGTGATGATCACCCCCATGCAAAACTCCTGCGTTACGTTGGATGGGACGGGGTTCTTCAGACTCCTCGTATTACAAAATAAGTTGAATTAGTAATGAAATAACATAATTAAAAGATAATAAATGAATGTGTGTGGCATTGCATGTATGACTTGTGGATGTGTGTTTGTGCTATTACCTTCATACTTATTCATTACTGTAGCTAACGGTGTATACCGTGTTGTAGATGATCTGCAAGTTAGGAGGACTACAGAGTGAGCCATATGGTGTGACCAGCCGAGGACTTCTGTACATTAGATACGTGAGATTGTTAGCATGAAATATTGTGATATTTTAGGCACGTTTTCTAAACGTATTTGATTCATATTGATAGTCTTTGATTGAACTTTGTGCATATGTGAGCTAGTATTACCTATATTGTCGATATGGATGTCTACACTAGTTCTATGTTGATTATAGGTGATTTGGAGCTATTTCCGAACGGAATCGAGCAAAGGAGAGTTGAGTTGATATGTCCATGGATTGGGGACATTCTTTGGAAGCAAATTGGAGTTTTAGCTTGAGGAATGCACAAGTTTAGGGAAGAATCACGTTCTTGCCCTAAACCACGCTCTAAAATACGGCCGTATCACATTCCACGTTCAATTCCACGACCGTAGATTTAGAGTCAGAAATTCATGTTCATTCCAGAGGATTACACGGCCGTGGAACATATGGTGCAAACCGTATTTGTTTCCACGCTCTAAATTACGGTCGTGGAACACTTCCACGACCGTGATCTTGGCAAATCTTTTCGCCACACTTTGAAGCCACGATCTTTTAAAGATTGGGCCGGGCCGACATTTTGCCCTGCACTATAAAAAGACGGACGAAGCAAGAATCCGTCATGGGTGCTTAGATCATCGCTTATGACCGCTTAGACACGCTTACACCTTTCCGCGAGAAGTATTGCTTGGCTTGCTTGGAAGCATTGACATCTCTTTGGGAGATCGAAGTTCGTGTTTGGCAATTGCCCTAATCTCGCACTTTTGGTGGAGATTGCTGTTGAGATCTCCGGATTGGCGGAAGATCGAAGTTCTTGGAAGATTTTGCAAGAAGATCTCTCTTCTTGTTTAGGTTTGATTCGGAAAACGGATTGACATCCCGTTTTTTTCCTTTCTTTCCTAGGATTACGATTGCTTGCTCTATTGTGAATCTTTTGATAACACTTGTTCTCTTTGTGACTTTGAGATTAGTTTGAAGATTATTGAAAGTTCTTGAAATTTTTCAAGTTTTTATCTTTTAATTCTTGAATTGATATCAACATGACTGTTATTAGCTAAAAACCCTTAACAATTCTAAGGTGAAGGGTTGATAGTTGTGGCTTAGATGATGATAGATCGATCGCAAACAGATTAGACCCTGAGTGTTAGAGAGACTCGCCGACAACCCTAAATTACGGTCTGTTCTTGAGTCCACGGCCGTGGAACCTCAAGAACTAACCGTGATTTCCCTTAAGTCTACGAACCTGCTTTTACTTTAATCTAAAGTTAAAGATTTGCTTTAGCTTAGTTTAGGCTTGTCTTTTCTAGGTGGTAGTGAAGCCTCAACAACCTCTACCTCGATTGTGAGTGTCACAACCTCAATCGGTTAAGTTAGTCTTGATCCTTGGGTTATAAGTTTGGGTATTTGACACTAATTCTCATCTCTAGAATCCTTCTATATTGAGCCTCAACAACCTGTATAGAGAGTGCCTTGTAGGTGAGTTATATAAGGTTTTTGGAACTTCACCGTACGATTACCTTACATTAGTATACCTTTGCATATCTCAACTATGTCTTTACATCATTAAGTATATCTTGAATCGATTGCCACAGCTGGATACCTGGATCTTTAGGATTGTTGTTTTCCCAATATTTGCAAAACTCCCATATTTACTTGCTTGATAATCTGCAATCGAGTTCGTTCCCACCCAAATCCCTGTGTTCGATACTCTGGAATTCTTGCTTAGCTACGTCGATCCGTACACTGCGGGTTCGCTGCTTGATTCTAGTTTTATAAATTTAAAACTTATTTGCACACACCTCTAGGGGCGAACAAGTTTTTGGCGCCGTTGCCGGGGATTTGGTTTAGGCTGAATCCGGTAGCCGGTTGTCAAGCTTGAAAGCTTGCTCTCGTTATTTGATATCTCTTTGAGTGCATGCGCAGGTCTAGGAACACCGAAGATCTCTTACCTCTTGATCAAGAGCTAGAGAAAACCTTGAGGCAAAAGCGCAAGGAAAAGAAGATGGCTGAAGAACACGAACGTGATCTTCAAACGGAGTTGGCGGAGAAGGAAGCTCAACTCCGATGGAATGAGACTCTCCGCCAGGATGAGATGGATCGTCATCAATCTCAAGTTAACAGTCTACAAGACATGATCTTCCAAATGAGGATAGAGATGAGCGACCTTAAGAATAAGGGAAGCAAGAAATCCTCAAGAAGGAGATCAAGGTCTAGAAGAAAAAGCCACTCATCCGCTGATGACAGTGACTCTTCCATGCCACCGTTAGAAGAGATTGATCCCACGATCAATATGAATCCTTTCCATCCACAAGGAGCTGCTAATCGCCGCATTCCACCTAGGAATGTGAGAGTCGAACGTGTGGATAATGAGCCAAGAACTCTTGGACAGCGGATGGATCCAACACAACAACCACGCCGCTTGGGTGTGAAATTTGATGCTGAAGATGTGCAAGGGTTTAGCTTTAACCTTCAAGTTATCACTCTTGTTCGCCAAAGCCAATTTGGCGGTACAAGCGCTGAATCTCCACACCAACACTTGCAAAACTTTGAGTGTATGATGGAGACGATGAGACCGAAGAACGCTACTACCAACAACTATAAGCTCAAGCCTTTCTTTTTCTCTTTGAAAGGGAAAGCGTTGTCTTGGTATCAAGCTCTTCCCAATGGGAAACTAGACACGTGGGAAGACCTTTCCGCGGAGTTTCTCACCAAATTCTTTCCGCCCTCCAAAACGGCGGAACTTAGAGGTAAGATTAATGCCTTTTCAATGAGACCTAACGAAAGCTTGTTTCAATCTTAGGAAAGGTTTCAGGACTTGCTCTTGGATTGCCCTCATCATGGCATATCCAAGCTTGCCTTGCTGGAGATCTACTACAAGGGGCTGGATGCGGGAACGCAATTCAACCTCCAATCCCTCTCATGCGGAACGTTCATGGACATGAGAGAATATGACGCTTGGGACTTCATTGAGAAGCAAGCAAGAGTCATAGAGAAGTATTCCCACCGGAAAGCGGAGGGAAATCGTGTGGAGCAAGGAGCGAAGCTCACACATGAAGCTCAAAATCAAATTTTCTCCCTCAACAATGAGATCAAAGAGTTGAAGGAGACTATCAAGACCAACTTCCCAAAGCAACAAGAGAAGGATGTTGGCTATTTGGGCAACAACAATGGCGGTGATAACACCAACCGCAACAACAATAACCGGAACAACAACCGGAATAACAATTGGAATGGAAATAACAACAACCGGAACAACAATTGGAACAACAATAGGGGTTCAAACAACAACAATTGGCGCTCCAATCAACAAAATTCCGGTAACTCTTATCCTTCCAATTCTAATTCGCTAACTCCACCTTCCTCTTCCTCTACTCCTTTGAAAAGCCAGGGGCAATCATCTAATGGAGGAAACAATACGGGAAAGGAGAAGCCCGATCCCACGTTGGAAACAATCTTGGGAAAGCTTCAAGGATTGGAGAACCGCCTCATCAAGGTTGATGATCAAGTCTCTAAGGTTGACAAAGCTCAAAAAGTTTTGGAAAACCAATTGTTCAACCACGCGGAGGAAGTTCCTAGAAATCAAGGGAAACTTCCAGGAAAAACGGAGGACAACCCTAAGGGAAGGGTGATGGCGATTACAACTAGGAGCGGAGTGACTACCACCGATCCGCAGCCTACATTCGTTGAAGTCCCCATAGAGAAGGACAAAGAAAAGGGGAAGGAGAAGGAAGATGTCTATGTTCCTCCTCCAGCTTACAAACCTCCCCTAGCGTTCCCTCAATATAGAGCGCGAGCGCGCCTAGACAAACAATTCGGTAAGTTCATAGAACTCATGAGCAAGCTGCATATTAATATACCCTTCATTGATGCTATTGTAGGTATGCCGGCTTATGGCAAGTTCTTGAAGGAGCTTCTCTCTAACAAGAGGAAGCTAGAAGATTTCGGAGAGGTCAAGATGAGTTCGGATTCTTCGGATCTCATCAAGACTATGAAGGAGAAAATGCCCCCAAAGTTGAAGGATCCGGGGTCATTTTGCATTCCCATTGGAGTGGGAGATGTCACATATGACGCTTTATGTGACTTGGGAGCAAGTGTGAGCATCATACCACTTGCATTATGTAGGAAGATCGGTTTAGGCGATCCTAAACCAGTCAAGATGACGTTATACATGGCGGATCGATCCATCACTCGCCCCGTCGGTATTGTAGAAGACGTCCCGGTCAAGCTAGGTAAATTCTTTGTCCCCATTGATTTTGTCGTGCTTGACATTCTTGCAGATAGTCCGGTCCCGATCATACTCGGAAGACCGTTTCTTGCAACTTCCGGCTGCATGGTCGATTGCAAGAATGGAAGACTCGCTTTTGATATTGGAGAAGAGAAAGTAGAGTTCGTTCTCTCCACTCTAGTAAAGGAGGTAAGTGCGATTCTCTTTAACGATCCTTTACAAAAGGTTATCACTATGAGTCTAACCAATGTAGGGGAAGAAGAAGAGTGCAAAGAGGAAATTGAAGCCTTGGAAGCACAAGAAGAGATGTATGAACTAGAGTTTGAGAAACTCCACGATGAGGCTGAGAATGTAAGAATCCACGGTCATACCCTATATTCCACGACCGTGGATTTCACAACCAAAATCGACCTCCATTCCAGGGGATTACACGGCCGTGGAACACATGGAGAGGCCGTAATTCTGACCGTGGAAGAGGGTGATCGGCATACTTCTTCAACTTCTTTTGATTCTTCTCCAAACCACTCAACAACCTTAGAAACTTCTAAGGAAACGTCGGATGCCCCTCAAGGACCATTGGAAGCTCCGAAAGTGATGGAACTCAAACCACTTCCTACTCATCTAAGGTACGCTTTTCTTGGATCTAATTCTACCTTTCCGGTCATTATTAGCTCCGAACTAAGCATAGATGAACATGAACAGCTCATGATAGTCCTTAGGAAACATAGAAAAGCCATAGGCTACACTATCGAGGACTTAGTAGGAATTAAACCCTCCCTATGTATGCATAAGATACTAATGGAGGAGGATTTTAGAACTTCAAGACAACCTCAAAGGCGGTTGAATCCGACCATGAAGGAGGTTGTCAAGAAGGAAATTCTTAAACTTCTTGATGCAGGTATCATCTATCCTATCTCCGATAGCAAGTGGGTGAGTCCAGTTCAAGTAGTTCCGAAGAAGGGGGGAATGACGGTCATCACCAACAAAAACAATGAACTCATTCCTACCCGAACCGTGACTGGATGGCGAATGTGCATAGACTACCGCAAGCTCAACAACGCAACGCGGAAGGATCACTTTCCCTTACCATTCATCGATCAAATGCTTGAAAGGTTAGCACAACATTCACATTTTTGCTACCTTGACGGTTATAGTGGTTTCTTTCAGATTCCGATACATCCGGACGATCAGGAGAAGACCACATTCACGTGCCCTTGGGATACGTTCGCCTATAGGAGAATGCCGTTCGGGCTTTGCAACGCCCCAGCCACCTTTCAACGGTGCATGATGGCCATCTTCTCCGAATACGTAGAGGAAATGATGGAAGTCTTCATGGACGACTTCTCCGTAAACGGTTCCTCTTTCAACGATTGCCTTTCTAACCTTTCTCTTGTTTTACAACGTTGTGAAGACACTAACCTAGTTCTTAATTGGGAGAAATGTCAATTCATGGTCAAGGAAGGAATCGTATTAGGTCACTTAGTCTCTAGTAGAGGGATAGAGGTAGACAAGGCTAAGATAGAGACCATAGAGAAACTTCCTCCCCCAATTTCGGTGAAAGGGATAAGAAGTATCCTAGGACATGCTGGATTTTATAGACGTTTCATTAAGGACTTTTCTAAGATATCAAAACCTCTCACTAATCTATTGATGAAGGATGCGGCTTTTGAGTTTTCGCAGGAATGTTTAGATGCGTTTAACACCATTCGGCAAGCTCTAATTTCAGCACCTATTATCCAACCTCCGGATTGGACTCTTCCCTTCGAGATTATGTGCGATGCTAGTGACGTAGCCATTGGAGCTGTTCTTGGACAACGAAAGGAAGGGCGAACCCATGCCATATACTACGCTAGCAAGACGCTAGACAAAGCTCAGCTCAACTAGGCCACTACAGAGAAAGAGATTCTAGCCATTGTCTACGCTATTGACAAGTTTCGCTCTTATCTTGTAGGTGCAAAGGTGATTGTCTACACGGATCATGCCGCGATCCGGTACCTCCTTGCGAAGAAAGACGCGAAGCCAAGGCTAATTAGATGGATTCTTCTCCTACAAGAATTCGATCTTGAGATCCGCGACAAGAAAGGTTCAGAAAATTCTGTTGCGGATCATTTGAGTCGTCTCACACATCTAGAGGACGACCATCTACCCATTGATGACTCCTTTCCGGACGAACACCTACACATCATAGAGGAGTGCATCAACGTGATCTCCAAAGGTAACGAACCATGGTTTGCTGATTTTGTTAACTATTTGGTTTGCCAGGAGATACCGCCCGGACTATCCTACGCACAAAGGAAGAAGTTCTTTAAGGACGTCCGGGAATACTATTGGAACGAGCCTCTCCTTTTTAAGAGAGGTCCGGATGGCATCATCCGGCGATGTGTGCCGGAAGATGAGATGCAAAGTGTCATCTGCCATTGTCATTCACTACCTTGTGGAGGACACGCTAGTTCGAACAAGACTAGCGCAAAGGTATTGCAATCTGGATTCTATTGGCCTACTTTATTTAGAGATGTGCAATCCTTTGTCTCTTGCTGCGATGCTTGTCAAAGAACAGGCAATATTTCTAGAAGGAACGAGATGCCCCTCAACAACATCCAAGAGGTGGAGATTTTCGACGTTTGGGGAGTCGATTTCATGGGACCATTCCCATCTTCTTGTGGAAACCAATACATTCTATTGGCGGTAGACTACGTTTCTAGATGGGTGGAAGCAATTGCCTCTCCCACAAATGATGCCATGGTGGTGGTTAAGTTCTTCAACAAGACCATCTTTCCGCGATTTGGAACACCAAGGACAATCATTAGTGATGGAGGTTCTCATTTCATAGCCCGTCGCCTTGAAGCTCTTCTAGCTAAGTATGGGGTTACTCACAAGATCGCTACCCCTTACCATCCGCAAACGAGTGGACAAGTTGAGATCTCAAATAGGGAGATCAAGGGAATTCTAGAGAAGACGGTTTCAAGGACTAGGAAGGATTGGTCCTTGAAACTAGATGATGCATTATGGGCGTACCGGACTGCGTACAAGACTCCCATAGGAACCACACCATACAACCTTGTGTATGGGAAGTCTTGTCATTTGCCGGTAAAGCTGGAACACAAAGCGTTTTGGGCTATCAAGTGGCTGAATTTCGGCATGAAGGAAGCGGGAGAGAAGCGTCTCCTAGACATCAACAAGCTGGATGAACTTCGCTTGAACGCCTATGAAAACGCTAAGATCTACAAGGAAAGAGCAAAGCGTTGGCATGATAAGCATATCATTCCAAAGGACTTCAAAGAAGGGGATCAAGTTCTCCTCTTCAATTCAAGACTTCGCCTCTTTCCAGGTAAGCTTAAATCCCGTTGGACCGGACCTTTTCTAATTAAACGTATTTTCTCCCATGGTGCAGTTGAAGTATGGGGTGAAGCTAGCGGAAGTTTTAAGGTGAACGGTCAACGACTCAAGAAGTATACGCCGGAACTCCAAGCTAAGGAGTTTGCGCCTACCGCACTCGAATAAGTGCGAGATTGGTGTAGCTACGGACCTTAAACAAAGCGCTTCTTGGGAGGCAACCCAAGGTATTGCATTTTCGTTTTTGTTTTCGATTCATAGTTTAGCTTAGAATAGACGTTTTCGCTTTATTTTGCCTCAATTTCTTCCGGTATATTCGTGTTTTTGGTTGTAGGATCGATGGAAAAGGAGAAAGGGAGAATAATGTCGAAGAAGAGCGACGAAATTTGGACTTTGAAGCTTTACAGAAGGTTCCACGGTCTAAATTACGGTCGTCATAGCTACAGTGGCCGTAATTCTCAAAAGCCTTTGAAAAATCACCAAAACCACGGGTCCGTACACTTCCATGGCCGTGGAACACCCCGACAGACCGTGATTTTCAAAATTTTGCCTGTGACTATATAAGCCACATTCTTCACAAAATTACCCAAAAACTTACCCCTTTCCACGCCCTAAACGCCGAAACCCCACGACCTCCTCCAATTCCTCGTTTTCTAATCGTTTTCAACGATTCTTCATCCTAAACTGCAACAAATCCAACCACGAACAAGATCCAAGCGACAAACCGAGCGGAAATCCGTCAACAAACGCGCATTTCGGATTTTTCAATCCGAAAAAGAGGTTTATTCTTTCTTCTTGATTTTCGCGGATTTGGTTCGTTTTTGCTATAGATTTTTAGGAAGAACTGACAAAGACTGGAATGAATTAGATTAGGACTGCTTGTTGTGGTGATTGCTGGTGAAATTGCTGAGATTCGCGAGATTCTGAGACGAATCACGGTCTCTGGGTAAACCACGGCCGTGGAACCTGAAGAACAGACCGTAATTTTGGTGAAAAAATGGATTTTGTAAGGAGAATGTCAGGAAGGATAAAAGAGAAGAAGGGAGAGCAAAATAAGAAAAGAAAGGGCAACCCCTCCACCTCTAGGGCACCACCACCCTCATCTCCTTCACTACCATCTTCACCTTCACCTCTATCTTCACCTCCTCACCCTAGCATCCCAACCATACATGAGAACCATCTTGACGCACTTGACCGGATCAAGGAGAGGGGAGTGATTGGCCCTAGGTATTTGTTGTTGGAGGATCTACATCCTCTCAACATAGTTGATGACCTTACATGGCTCTTGGATAGAGCCGCATTGCTTGTCTTCACGAACATTCGTGAAGACGCCTATGAGGAGATCACCCGGGAGGTTGTGACGTCTTTTGAGCACAACCACGTAGATAGGACCGTCTCTTTCCGTCTCATGGAAAGAGACTACCATTTGAGCATAGTTGAGTTCGGGACTATCTTTGGGTTTCCTGAGACCTATAACGGTCGATTTCCGAGTGGAGTTTACCCCAAGAACTTTTGGGAGGAAGTAGCTATGGTTTACGCCGACGAGGACAGTTGGCAACCCGCCGATACCAAGGCTAGATTGATGTACCATCTAGCCTTGAAGATAGCACACCGCGTTCTTTCGGAGTGTCTCTTTCCTAGGACGGAGACGCCCCAAAAGATCAAGACGAATGAGCTATTCTTGCTCTATAGCATGCTATACGGTCGCCGTGCAGATTGTGCTACTCTTTTGGCGGCTACGATGAGTAAACTCAAGAATAAGAAGAAGGGGAACATTGGATATGGTGGGATAGTTACCCACATTGCTAGGAGTTTCGGTGTGGATTTTTCTGCTTGCACCCGCATACCGGCCGTTCCTTTAGGGCTACACGCATTCATGGTTAGGGGACTCATCTTCCCCACACATGGAGGTCTGCCTTATGCGGGCATGCCTTGGGAGACTAGGACGGGTAGGGGTATAGAGTGGCTGCCGGAGTACTCCATTATGGCGGGACGCCATAACTGGAAGGAGACGTTCGCTGCGATGCATGCGAACAGGATAGTAGCTCCCCCTTACGTCCCACCGCCGGTTGTAGAGGAGGATATGGGAGATCAGTTCGAGAGTGGAGGAGGAGCGGAGCATGAGTTTGGCACGTTTCCGGACCAGCCGGAGGCGGCCCCAGATGTACCTCGACGCTCTCCACGTCCAGCTAGAGCCTCAGGCTCGTCATCTCGCCGCGCTAGCGTGAGTGAGAGGCCCACGTCGATGGCCACACCTCCCACATGGTATTCCACCCCACCTCCTTGGTCCACGGAGCAGCCAGCAACACCACCACCACCACCAGCACCAGCACCATCCGATGCCCCATCATGGTACAGTCACGCCCCGGGATGGTACGAGCATATGCCGGATTGGGCTACTGGACTTTCAGAGAGAGTAGGAGCGCTAGACATCCGGGCGGATGCTAGAGACGGACGCTTAGACGACCTTGACCACATGATGAGGGACGTCTACCGCCAGGAGTTTGGGCGGTTCTATGATCCGAGTTTCTCTCCATTCCCACCTCCGCCGGCGCCACAGTGATTGATGCATGATCGTTCGTTTAGACATTCCCGCCACCATTTTGTGAGTTTCTTTTTCTTTTCTTCTTTTCTTTATTTCTTTTGAACATTAGGGACAATGTTCGTCCTAAGTATGGGGTGGGATGTACTAAAAAGTCTGTAATAACTCTACTTACTATGCTTGCTTTCATTTGAGACTATCATTGCATGTTCATTATGTGTTGCACGTTTCCTTATTACATTGCATGAAAAGTGACTTGAAAAAACCATAAAAATTTGAAAATTTTTGAAAATTTTGTGCTTCTAATGAATTGAGATGATTTCCATGATAATCACTACTTGTGAATTGAGTTTGATGACAATTGCATGCTTAAAAGGATTGTGAATTGAAAAGAATTTGAATGAATGAATTTCACCTCTTTTGCAAGTTTTATAATGTGAAAATGTTACCTAAATCATGATAGGAAATTGAAGTTGAAATCACGTTATAAGTTCGTATACTTCTTGTTGAAATGATTAAGGCAATTCAATACTTTCTTTCTTCTTTCTTTGATCATCTAGCTCCTCATTGAAATATTAGCCTCTTTTACCTATCCGGGAATTTGGAGAAGTGAATGAGAAAAAGGCATGTTTGATGTGGGAGGGCCATGAGAGCAATTATTTGCAATCAATTGAATAGAAAGAAATTATAGGTTTGGGGAAGTCAATCATGACGATGAGTAACTCGGCACCATTCACATAGCCGGGTGTTTGTGTCTTGCCAAAGTCGGATTGAGCGATATTCCTAGCGGATTATGGTATGTGCGCTAAGGGTTTGAGGCATCTCTTAAAAAATTTGAGAAACGCCGATCTCCTAGGCTTCGGTTTTTGTGCACCTCTATCCATAACTCCAAAAGTAAAGTCGAAAAGTGAAAAGAAGAGAGCGAAGCTCTAAGTTGAAGTGTTGCGGGAACCACATAAGAAGAAGAAGGTAGTTGTCCACTTTCCCGGATTTATGCACCACTTTCCCTTAAAGTTTTCCCTTCCCTTCCATATTCTAGACCTTTTCTTTGAAAGTCCTTAAGATCAAAAGAATGTTATATGACTTGGTGATCTAAATTGAAGTTTCTTGTGATTGATTTTAATAATGTTTGAAGGTTATAATGCTTGTTTAGAAGTTAAGTTGGTTCATGAATTTTCTTTGCCTTTTACTCTTTGATTAAGTGTGTGAAAGTTTGAAAAATAATTGAAGCAAGGTTTGAGAATGATCTATTCTTTAGAAGTCACATTCATCCAAAAGAAGGTACACATATTTCATCCTAACTCTTGTTTAAAGCTTTTTGAAAGACCTTGCTTAGGGACAAGCAAGTGTTAAGTATGGGGTTATTTGTTAGCATGAAATATTGTGATATTTTAGGCACGTTTTCTAAACGTATTTGATTCATATTGATAGTCTTTGCTTGAACTTTGTGCATATGTGAGCTAGTATTACCTATATTGTCGATATGGATGTCTACACTAGTTCTATGTTAATTATAGGTGATTTGGAGCTATTTCCGAACGGAATCGAGCAAAGGAGAGTTGAGTTGATATGTCCATGGATTGGGGACATTCTTTGGAAGCAAATTGGAGTTTTAGCTTGAGGAATGCACGAGTTTAGGGAAGAATCACGTTCTTGCCCTAAACCACGCTCTAAAATACGGCCGTATCACATTCCACGTTCAATTCCACGACCGTGGATTTAGAGTCAGAAATTCATGTTCATTCCAGAGGATTACACGGCCGTGGAACATATGGTGCAAACCGTATTTGTTTCCACGCTCTAAATTTCGGTCGTGGAACACTTCCACGACCGTGATCTTGGCAAATCTTTTCGCCACACTTTGAAGCCAAGATCTTTTAAAGATTGGGCCGGGCCGACATTTTGCCCTGCACTATAAAAAGACGGACGAAGCAAGAATCCGTCATGGGTGCTTAGATCATCGCTTATGACCGCTTAGACACGCTTACACCTTTCCGCGAGAAGTATTGCTTGGCTTGCTTGGAAGCATTGACATCTCTTTAGGAGATCGAAGTTCGTGTTTGGCAATTGTCCTAATCTCGCACTTTTGGTGGAGATTGCTGTTGAGATCTCCGGATTGGCGGAAGATCGAAGTTCTTGGAAGATTTTGCAAGAAGATCTCTCTTCTTGTTTAGGTTTGATTCGGAAAACGGATTGACATCCCGTTTTTTTCCTTTCTTTCCTAGGATTACGATTGCTTGCTCTATTGTGAATCTTTTGATAACACTTGTTCTCTTTGTGACTTTGAGATTAGTTTGAAGATTATTGAAAGTTCTTGAAAGTTTTCATCTTTTTATCTTTTAATTCTTGAATTGATATCAACATGACTGTTATTAGCTAAAAACCCTTAACAATTCTAAGCTGAAGGGTTGATAGTTGTGGCTTAGATGATGATAGATCGATCGCAAACAGATTAGACCCTGAGAGTTAGAGAGACTCGCCGACAACCCTAAATTACGGTCTGTTCTTGATTCCACGGCCGTGGAACCTCAAGAACTAACCGTGATTTCCCTTAAGTCTACGAACTTGCTTTTACTTTAATCTAAAGTTAAAGATTTGCTTTAGCTTAGTTTAGGCTTGTCTTTTCTAGGTGGTAGTGAAGCCTCAACAACCTCTACCTTGATTGTGAGTGTCACAACCTCAATCGGTTAAGTTAGTCTTGATCCTTGGGTTATAAGTTTGGGTATTTGACACTAATTCTCATCTCTAGAATCCTTCTA
Source organism: Fagopyrum esculentum (assembly GCA_033239045.1). Classification (NCBI taxonomy): domain Eukaryota; kingdom Viridiplantae; phylum Streptophyta; class Magnoliopsida; order Caryophyllales; family Polygonaceae; genus Fagopyrum; species Fagopyrum esculentum. Next base: position 60,553,813 of record BSUD01000001.1, read on the forward strand.
TATTGAGCCTCAACAACCTGTATAGAGAGTGCCTTGTAGGTGAGTTATATAAGGTTTTTGGAACTTCACCGTACGATTACCTTACATTAGTATACCTTTGCATATCTCAACTATGTCTTTACATCATTAAGTATATCTTGAATCGATTGCCACAGCTGGATACCTGGATCTTTAGGATTGTTGTTTTCCCAATATTTGCAAAACTCCCATATTTACTTGCTTGATAATCTGCAATCGAGTTCGTTCCCACCCAAATCCCTGTGTTCGATACTTTAGAATTCTTGCTTAGCTACGTCGATCCGTACACTGCGGGTTCGCTGCTTGATTCTAGTTTTATAAATTTAAAACTTATTTGCACACACCTCTAGGGGCGAACAGGGATATGGGGATCTTTTGTATCAGATGTTTATGGTTGATGTTTTGTACTCAGCTTTGTGTTTGTAAACCTTTTTGATGTATCTTATACAATTTTTTGTATTTGATTTTAATTTACCTGTGCCTTGTTATAAGATCCAGTGAACTTGTTGTCAAGCTAGGGTCAGGATCCATTGTGAGATCCTATCCCAATGTAGCACTCCGAGTCCCGTGGATTCGGGGTGTTACAGAGTTGATATTAGAGCCTTAGGTTGACAAAAATGGCACTTGCAATCTGCAATAAAAGGTAGAGTGGATAAATAAACAGAACCCACATGGGGTCTGACTTTTTAGTAGGTATTGGTTTTAAAGCGAGTACAGATGTTTTGGGATAGTATGTACCTGTTCGCTCCAAACGGTCTGTGCAAGCTTTAAATTTATAACCGAGGAAATATGCTTAAACAAGGATGCGAACCCGCAGTGTACGGATCAATTATAGTAAAAAGCAAGAATTCCAGGGGTCGATCACAAGGACTTAGGTGAAACCTAAGCAAGTAGAGGTCGTCTATGTAACTAATAACCATAAAAGCGATTAAAGCAATCAAAAGATGATAATAAGGTCAATAAAGGGGAATATGCAAAATCTAGGAATTAAAGCATCCATTTGTGGTTCCAACTCAAGATCTCAAGATAAGCGGACAAAGCTGAGATTTTGCAAAGGGAAGGTGTTTCTAAAGTGGAATAGATCACCGGGTAAGTCTCACTACTCACTAACCCCAAATCAAAAGCTCGTATTACCGGGTAAGTCTCAAGGTACTAAGGAAAGGAATTATAATCTCAAACCAACACTCTAACTAAGGGAATAGAATCAACCTTTACCGGGGAAGTCTCAGGCTAACTCACAAAGATGGGATGAAGACACACTCAAACCCCAATAAAGGATAAACCTTTATTACCTACACTTATGATCTTGGGTAAACAAACTAAGGAATCACCAGGTAAGTCTCATCCTAAGCTTGCATTGAACCAAGAAAGGTGTAATAAGAATAGGATTTGGCAAACTCTAACACTTAACTCTCAGTTTCGGATCAGAAAGGATCACCTCGGTCAGTCAAGTTCCACCCCGGCTGAGATGTTCATCGACTGAACGAGATGTTGTAGGGTTAAGGATAAAGACTCGAGCTTTCAGGGTCCTACTGGGATTAAGGTTATTCTATCATTGTCTTTCCCACAACTTTCAGCCAATCACCCTAGAATCGCACAAGGAAATTAGCCACTCATCATCATGAAAATAATAATCAAATATATGGGAAGAGAATGAATATTTGAACACAAAAACCTTAATAACAAGGCTTCAACAACTGAATCAAATATCACATAAATAAGCGTTCCTTGGATCACAAATCCAACAAGACAACAAACTAAAGGAAATATAAGAAAGTCTTACAAATCTCCTCAAAAGCTATAACAAGTTATGAAATTCCTTCCTTCAATCTTCCTTCAAACTTCCAAAGATCCTTCTTAATTGCAGCTTCTTCAATCTCCAAGTATGTGATGATGTAGCGGGGATGCTGAATTATGGAAAATCCGGCCCATTTTATAGGAGAATTATTTTCCAAAGATAATAATATCTTAAAAAGATAATATCCTAAATAAAATATATCCATATCTCTAAAATAGATCTCCCAAATATATGATATTCCTTCCAGAAATCTAGCCCAAAAATACAAGATCTCTCCTTCCAAAAATAAAAGATCTCAGCCAAATAAAATATATCTCGCCACGTCAGGATATTCGCCTCGGTCGGGGCGCTCCTTAAGATCACCTCGGTCGAGGTGACACTGTAGCTGACCGAGCTGAATCTCAGCTGAAGGTGAAATCTCTTGAATCTGGTCCAAAGTAAATCTTCTTTGTTAATTCCAAGTTTCCTGGGTCCTCTTTTAAGCTCTTAAATGTAGCTCCAATGACTCCTTTGTTCCTTAGCTGCTTTTAATCCAAAATGTGCCATTTTACCTACGATTATAACGAAACTTGGTGTAGACCTCGATTCCCGCAAAGGTAGATGAAATGACAATATAATTACATAATATACATTCAAATATGCATATTATTGAAGATAAAACGTCTAAACAAGTCCCAAAATATAGATTATAATTCATGCTATCAAAATACCCCATACTTGTCCCTTACTTGTCCCCAAGCAAGTTCCAAATCTTAGATACAGGATAGAATGGATTATAAGTCATAAAGTTTAATGAAAAGTATTTCAAAACATTTTAATGGTGTGCTCCACTCATAGATCACTCTAAGAGAATGCTTCATGGTGTTTAAAATCAAAACATGATCGGAACATTTTATAAATATAAGAAAGTTGTTCATCTTTGCATAAAATCATAGAATGCATAATAAATCATTATTATCGAAATTAATCATGTATAATCCAGTTTAAACCACCAAGTCAATCAACAAGCTCGAGGTCTCAAGGGCTTTTCAAAAGAAGGTTAAGAAACGTGTGAGGGTGGGATGTATATAGGGAATGTTGTGCTAGAATCCGGGAAAAGGATCTTCACTTCACTTGCTTTGATCTTCAACATCTTCAACCAATAAGCTTTGCTTATTTCACTTTTTTACTTTTTGGGATACATGGATAGAGGTGCACAATAACCGAAGCCTAGGAAATCAACAATCATCAATTTCTCGAGATGCCTCAAACCCTTGATGCACATACCATGACCCGTTAGGAATATCGCTCGATCCGACTTTGGCAAGACACAAACACCCGACTATGTGAATGGTGCCGAGTTACTCATCATCATGATTGACTTCCCCAAACCTATTTGTTTCTTTCTAACTTCCAGCCAACATCTCATCTTTTCCTTCACTCGCTTTTCATTTGCTTGCTTCCAAATTCCCGGATAGGTAAAGGGAGGCAAATTTGTATATGAGGGGCTAAGCATGATCAAGAAGAAGAAGAGAAGAGAATGAATTGCCTTAATCATCCCAGGAAGAAAGTGAGAGAACTTATCATGTGGTGTCAACCTTCAAATTCAACATAATTTGGATAAAAACAAAGTATTAAACATGCCAAAATTTCAAACAAAGCATTTAGCAACTTAAACATATTATAAAACCTTTCAAAGATATAAAGATTTCAAAACCAGTCTGCAAACAAAATCTTCACCGAGGTCATATCCAAATAAGAAGCACAAAATCATTTCGAAAACTTTCTCCGTTAAACCGCCTCGGTCGAGATGTTCTAAGTCAACCGAGGTGATGCACCTCGATTGGTCAGAATCACTTCGGTCGAGGTCATAAATTTTTTTTTCTTAACAAGTTTTTGACGTTTATCTCAATCAAATAACCTGTATGCATGCATGTAGCCTTAGATATAGAGCAAGATAAAACAGTAATATCCGGTAGAGTCATACAAGCATACACATAAGTCATATAAATACATCCAAATACCCCATTCTTGGGACACATTGTCCCAATGGGTCGAAATAAGTCTATAAAATAAAGTACTCACCGGACATAACCTGAGCTGCATAATAAATAAATAAAAGAAATTCCTGCAAGCTCTAGTCCTGATCTACTGGTGGTGGTGGTGGATATGGCATGTACGGATGTTGGGATGGGTCAAATGGATAGCCCGTAGTATGCTGGAACTGGATCTCCATCATCCGGCGCTGGTAGTGCTGGCTCTCCCTCATCTCCAACATGTCCAAGGATAGGGCGGCGTAAGAGTCGATCATCTGATCCGTCAGCTCGTCAATCCGTCGGTGAGCTACGGGATCCCGCTGTCTACGGACTCTGCGCCTAGCAGGACGTGATTGTGGTGTAGCTGCCTCCTCCTCTGTCTTCTCGTCGTCTAGATCGACGACTGGCACACTGGGACCGGCTGTATCCGTCCCTGTCTCCATGGCAGCACCGCCATCTTCCTCCTCATCCGCATCCTCTTGCACCTGAGCTGCTGCATCTCTAGCATCCTCAATGTAAGGTATCCATGTAGTGGACCAGTACTGGGAGTCGTAGACCGAGAACTGAGACGACCACCTAATACCCTGAGGGGCAGTCTGCTCCCAAGGCATCACCACATATGGCATAGTGAGTCCACGAGGACCTAGAATCCTCCTAGTGATCATCTCCTGCAGCCCTAGCGGCTTGGCAGCCGCCACTAATGTACAAGCGCTCAAATCCAACCCCATCACTGTCGCTATGTGAGTTACTAGGCCGCCACAGCAAATGTCTCCCTTCCCCTTAGTCTTGATCCGGTGCATATCCTCAGCTAGCATCATACCAAAATCAGGCACTCCTCCGGTCACCATATAAAATAGACTCAGAATCTCCCCCTGTCTAACCTTCTGGGGCGTCTCAATACGCGCCAAAAGTGTCTCGCTGAATATCCGGTGGGCGAGTCTGAAAGCGAGAGGGAAAATAATCCTCTCCCTGGAGTCTCCAGGTCTCCACCTATCAGCATGCTCAACTACATGAGCTATCTGCCCCCAGAACTATCGAGCTACGGCTCGAGAAGGGAAATCAGGAACTGTGGGGGTCGGGAAGCCGAAGACGTCTCTCCACTGATCCATCGGTACTAAGTAATTCCGGTTCAACAACCGGTACTTGATGGCCCTCTCCTCAGGCAGGTGAGTCACAAAGCTCACAAACTCCAATGTAGGCTCGAGGTAGGCTGGAGCTCTGATCTTCATGAACTGCTCCAGCCCTACCATCGAGACCATCCACCTCAGATCATCAGCAACATAAAGGTAGTCAAAAGCAAAAAATATCTAAAAACCGCGGCGCAATCACTGGGCACGTACAGTTGCGGTCATAATCAGCCTGATGACGCTCATGGATCTCCGGTATGGAAGGTCGAGAAGAAGAAGAAGGGGAGGATCCATCTCTCAGGACTATCTGGCGATCAGACCTGGAACTCATTTTCTCTCTCTGTCTGACAGATCACCTCAGTTGCTTGTCAGAACTCAAGAATCACCTTGACCGAGGCGCAGGTCGACTGGACCGAGGTAGTTCGCTGTTTGATTTCAATTCTCAGATTTCCAGTTCTTTCCCCCAATTTCACTACAGATTGTTCCTAAGGGGTACTTAAGCCTTTTTTAACAAAGATCTATGGCAACCAAAGCCACTAAATTCCGAAATCTGCGAGAATAGAGAAATTAGGGCTTTCGAATGTTTACCCGAGATTCAGTCGAATTTAGGCGTTCTTGTTGCCAATTCTCGCTTGAAAACTGATTCTCTACTCTTTCCTTGCAAAATGGAAGCAAGAAGCGTCGAAAACGAGCGAAAATCGGAGAAACGAGGTGATGGTCCGCCGCGATCGAGAGAGAAGTTTGGAGGGAAAGAGGGAAAAACTATTCCCCTTTTATACCCCTCGCCGATTTTGCTGTCACCTCGGTCGAGGTGGTCCCGACTGGACTGAGGTGTCCGGACCGAGGTGAATTGTTGTCAGCTCTAGTCGCCTCGGTTGCTCAAGAATCATCTCGGTCGAGGTGCTGTGACTGCAACCGAAATGTGTCTCAGTCAAACTCCGTCTTCTCAATTTCTCGAACTTCTGTCCTTCCAGTGTTGCTCCTGGGTTGTATTCCTTCCTTAGAAAGTACCTTGTTTATGTCTAGGTTGCCAAAAACAAAGCAAAGCAAAGCAAAAGCAAACTATCTAAAGCTAGACTAGAAAAGGGAAAAGAAAGCAATACCTTGGGTTGCCTCCCAAAAAGCGCTTGATTTATGGTCACCAGCTGGACCGTACGCATTCCTAAATACGCTGGAAGGTGTCCTCACCCCATACTTCACCTTCACCATGGGGTGAGATAAAGAAGTCTATCAAACGTTCCAACAAATGCAAGTGCTCGTCGGGGAATGAATCATCTATGGGTGGTTCGTCCTTCTCGCGTGAAGAGGGAGGTAGCCGGCTGAGGTGATCCGCAACAGAATTTTCGGATCCCTTCTTATCGCGAATCTCTAGGTCAAACTCTTGAAGCAAGAGAATCCATCGAATAAGACGTGGCTTAGCATCCTTCTTAGCAAGAAAGTAACGAATGGCTGCATGGTCAGTGTAAACAATAACTTTCGCTCCCACTAAGTAAGAACGAAACTTCTCAAAAGCATATACAACCGCCAATAGCTCCTTTTCGGTGGTGGCGTAGTTACGCTAGGCTTCATCTAGCGTCTTGCTAGCATAGTAAATGGCGTTGGTCCGGCCATCCTTCTTTTGTCCAAGCACTGCTCCTACCGCCACATCACTCGCATCACACATGATCTCAAAGGGCAAGGTCCAATCCGGGGGTTGGATAATGGGAAAGGAGATCAACGCTTCCTTAATCCTATAAAATGCATCAAGACATTCCTGTGAAAACTCAAAAACAACATCCTTATTCAAGAGTTTAGTTAGTGGTTTAGAAACTTCGAGAAATCCTTGATGAACCTCCTATAGAAACCTGCATGACCGAGAAAACTCCGCACACCCTTAACAGAACAAGGGGAAGAAGTTTCTCAATAGTCTCGATCTTAGCTCGATTGACCTCAATACCTCGGTTGGAAACGAGGTGTCCTAGCACAATGCCTTCATTAACCATAAAATGACACTTCTCCCAATTCAGAACGAGATTAGTGTCTTCACATCTTTGTAGAACTAGAGAAAGGTTAGATAGGCAGTCATCAAAAGAGGAACCATATACTGAAAAATCATCCATAAATACCTCCATGATCTCCTCTATATACTCGGAAAAGATAGCCATCATGCATCACTGGAAGGTAGCGGGTGCATTACATAATCCAAATGGCATCCTCCTATAAGCGAATGTCCCCCATGGACAAGTGAAAGTGGTCTTCTCTTGATCATCCGGATGGATAGGAATCTGAAAGAAGCACTATAACCATCTAAATAGCAAAAATGTGAATGCTGGGCTAACCGTTCGAGCATTTGATCGATGAAGGGAAGTGGAAAATGGTCCTTCCGAGTGGTGATAGGTGATGGAATCACTATCATTTAGGGTAGTTTTTAGAGTCTTTTTATTGCATTAGTGTCGGTTTATGCTACTAACTCCTTGGTCCAGAAGAAGAAGATCAAAAGAAGCTAAGGAAGGAGTTATAAGCACTTAGGAGTAAAGATCGATCAAGAAGCAAAGTTTCTGTTGCTCCACCGCCCCCGCGGGCCCTTGCAGCCGCCCCAGCGGGTGACACTTACCACTGAAGCACTCCCAACACCTTCACCAACGCCGGCCAAGATGCAGATCACCGCCCCTGCGCCACCCATCGGCGCCCCTGCGGTGACTTGCCCGGACAAGACGAAGGCCAGCTCCCCTGCGCCTCCCACTGCGCCCTGCCTGCACCTCGCCTTGGGAGCTGGAAGGCGAAGAGTCTGTGTCACAACCCTTGCGTTGGCCTTGAGGCGCCCCTGCGCCTTGACATCAGAAACGTCAGGAAGGGGAAAGGTCAGACGTTGAAGTGCATTAAAGATCCGCCCAAGCGGAGCTGTGTAGCTGACCCAGCGGTTATGAAGAAGATCAACCATTTCTGCCTAAACCGCCCCTGCGGGTCTTGAAGGCCGCCCCTGCGGTTTAACGCCAGAAGCTTTACTCCGGCTGTTTACACCTAATTAAGTGTCTTTTGTAGTATAAATAGTCCATGGCTGATTGCTAGAATCATCCACTTCCTCACAAAATCCATTTTAGACTTGAGTTTTTCCATTGTAACGAGTTGGTAACTCCCTTGCTACATTGGGTTGGTTTGAAGCTGCTTTGTTACTTTGGTTATAAGTCCTTTTAGTATAAGTTTTTATTTTTGTGTTTTCTTGATCTCCATTGTTTAATTGCATGTTAACTATTACTTGAGATTGATCACCTTAGGTTCTAAAGTGCATGTAAACAACTAGGATTAATAGGTTTCGGGTTCGGGTCTTTAATCTAGTAGCAAATTTAAGTAATAACGGGTTGTAATTACTTATAGAAAAGGAACACAAATATAAAGATAAGTTTAACGGTTTTAATCTTCTCTCTATATTCCTTTGTCATTGTTTGAATGCTAACTTATTATTTGTTCTTGTAGGTTTATGGAACTTGATAGCCTGAATTATTGTCTATATTTTGGGACCTGTTTAGACGCTTTATCTTCAATAATCTGCATGTTTGAATGCATATTATGTGATTATATTGTCTTTTCATCTACCTTTACGGGAATCGAGGTCTACACCAAGTTTCGTTGTAATCGTAGTTAAATGGCACGTTTTACATCAAAAAGGAGCAAAAGGAGCTAAGGAGTCATTAGAGCTACATTCCGGAGCTTAAGGAAGAATATAGGAATCATGAAAATGGATTGAAGATTCACTTTGGACCAGATTTGAGAGATTTCACACTCAGTTGTGATTCACCTCGGTCAACTACAGAGTCACCTCGACCGAGGTGATCCAGAGGAGCTGACTCGACCGAGGCGAACACCTTGGACGCGGTAAGGATATTTTATTCTTGGCTTAGATCTTTTAATTATGAAAAGAGGATCTTATATTTTTAGGCTGGATTCCTGGAAGGAAGAAGATAATTTAGCCCATATATTTTACCTATTTTTATGGGAAAAGATCGTTCTAAGATATCTTATCTTTGGAGAGTAATTTTCCTATAAAAAGGGTTGGATTTTCCACAAATCCAACATCCGCTAACAGTTGGAACAACCTGCATACGCTACGTAACAACCGCCTACAGCCGTTTTACCCCACTATAGTCGGGAGATTTGAAGAACCTTTTTAAAGGTTGAAGGAAGATTGTTGATAGTTTTATAGCTTTTTGAAGGGTTTTGTAAGATTCTCTTAGATTCCCTTCATTGTTGATTGTCTTATTGGATTGTGATCCAAGGATCGCTTGTTGTTTGATAATTGATTCAGTTATTGAAGCCTTTCTCTTAAGGTTTTCTTGTTCAATTATTCTCTTTCTTCCCTTATATTTGATTATTGCTTTCATGATGATGAGTGGCTAATTTTTTTGTGTGATTCTAGGGTGATTGGCTGAAGGTTGTGGGAAAAACAATGATAGAATAATCTTAAACCACAGTAGGACCCTGAAAGCTCGAGTCTTTATCCTTAACCCTAAAACATCTCGCTCCGTCGATGAACATCTCGGCCGGGGTGGAATTCTTCTGACCGAGGTGACTTATCTGATCCGAAACTAAGAGTTAAGTGTTAGAGTTTGCCAAATCCTATTCTTATTATACCTTTCCTAGTTCAATGCAAGCCTAGGATGAGACTTACCCGGTGATTCCTTTGTTTGTTTACCCAAGATCATAAGTGTAGGTAATAAAGGTTTATCCTTTATTGGGGTTTGAGTGTGCTTTCATTCCATCTTTGTGAGTTAGGCTGAGACTTACCCGATAAAGGTTGATTCTATTCCCTTAGTTGGAGTGTTAAGTTTGAGGTTATAGTTCTTTTCCTTAATTCCTTGAGACTTACCCGGTAATAGGAGTTACGGTTTGGGATTAGTGAGTAGTGAGACTTACCCGGTGATCTATTCCACTTTAGTAACACCTTCCCTTTGCAAAATCTCAGCTTTGTCCGCTTTATCTTGAGATCTTGAGTTGGAACCACAACTAGATGCTTTAATCCCTAGAATTGTATATTTCCTTAAATTGACTTTTTATCATATTTGATTGCTATAATTGCTTTTGTGGTTAGTTGAAATATTGACAACCGTTACCTACTTTGTTTCACTAAGTCCTTGTGATCGACCCTTGGAATTTCTTGCTTTTTACTACGATTGACCCGTACACTACGGGTTCACATCCTTGTTTTAAGCTTACGTCTTGGGTTATAAATTTAAAGCTTGCACACACCGTTTGGAGCGAACAAGTTTTTGGCGCCGTTGTCGGGGACTTGGTCTAGACCGAGCCGGTTGCGGTTTGCTTTCGGGGCACTTGCCCCTATTTCTACTAACCACTCTACTTGAGTGACTTTCGCAGGTTCTTTTTCTTAGGTTTATGCGAAGAACCCGCGTTGGGAAGTAAATCGTTCCTTACGATTCCGAACCAGAAAAGACATACAAAAGACGCTTGAAAGAAGCGAAGATGGCCAACCAAGACAATCGCGATCTTGAGGCCGAATTGAAGGAGGTGTTAGAACAGCTACGCCTCAACAAAGAATAGCTGAGATTGGAGAGGGAAGAAACTCGCGCAAGGAATGAAGCGATCGAAGCAGATATGGCAGCTTTACGAGACCAGTATCTACCTCGACCGAACCCAGATCCTCGACTGAGGCGAGACCCTGCTCCAAACCCTCGACCGAGGCAGAACCCAGTACCTGTTGCCCCGGCCGAGATACTTCCACCTCGGATGCCAGTCCGAGACGCTCTTTTTGCTGGAATCTCGCAAACCCTAGGGCAGAGGATGGACCCCAATCAACAACTGAGGCGTCCAGGAGTCAACCTAGGAGATCCAGCGGACCATTATTATGAACTTCGACCGCAAGTTCTTTCCATGATCCGCCAATGCCAGTTTGGAGGGCTAGAGAGGGAATCTCTCAATCAACATCTACAAAACTATGAGATCTTGATGGAGACCTTGAGACCTTCAAGAATAGAAAACAACAATTACAAGCTAAGACCTTTCTACTTCTCTTTGAAAGATAGAGCTCTTACTTGGTATCAATCTCTTCCTCCAGGAAAAATCAATACTTGGGAGGAGATGACGACGGAATTCTTAACTAAATTCTTTCCCCCCTCTAAAACCGCTGAAATGAGAGGGAAGATTAATGCATTCATCATGAAGGACAAGGAGAGCTTGTCCAAGTCATGGGAAAGGTTTAAAGACATTCTTTTGGATTGCCCACATCATGGGATTCCAAAGATAGAGTTGCTGGAGATATACTTCAAGGGACTGGACGGAAACACCCAGTTCAACCTTCAACTACTATCCACCGGCACATTCATGGACATGCCGATTGACGAAGCTTGGGAGTTCATAGAGAAACAAGCTTTGCATATGGAGAAATACTCCCACCAAGGAGCTGAAGGTGAAGTCAAAAGAGTCAACTTTCAAGAGGATTCATCAAATAATCAACTCATCTTTTTGAAGAATGACGTGAAACAATTGAAAGAACTCTTAGTTGCTCAAACCAAGAAGGAAGATCAAGGATCAAGGAACAACAATGGATACCGTAACAACAACAACGGTTTCCGGAACAACAACTACAACAACAATAGAGGATCCATCAGCAATAATTGGAGGGCAAACAACCAAAACTCGGGTAACCCTTACTCTAACTCTAATTCGAATGATTCCTCTAATCCTTTCCTCTCTTCTTCTTCTTCTTCTTCTTCTTCTTCTTCTTCTTCTTCTTCTTCTTCTTCTTCTTCTTCTTCTTCTTCTTCTTCTCCTTATACTCCATTAAAGAGCCAGGAGCCTGGATCAAGCTCATCCCAGCCGGAGAAGAAAGATGTGGTGCTGGAGGCTATCTTGATCAAGCTTAGTGCTATGGAGACATCCATGACTTCATTTTCGAAGGCACAAAAAGCCTTAGAACAACAATTCTTTAACAAGGTGAATGAAGCGCCAAGAGATCCAGGGAAACTTCTAGCAAGGACGGAAAGCAACTCTAAAGGCCAGATTATGGCCATAACGACGAGGAGCGGACTGAAGACTGCAGATCCAGTGCCTCGGTCAATGCCAGTGCAGACGAAGACCACCTCAGTCCAGGTGCAGTCGAAGAACACTTCGGCCGAGATGCCAACCGAGGTGGAGCCACAAAAAGCGGAGGAGAAAACTGAAGTTTATGTTCCACCTTTTGCATATAAACCACCACTTCCATTCTCCCAGTCAAGGGCCAGAGCACATCTAGACAAGCATTTCGGTATGTTCCTTGACTTGATGAATAAACTACACATTAACATCCCTTTCCTTGATGCTATTCTAGGGATGCCCGCCTATGGGAAGTTCTTGAAAGAGATTCTATCAAGGAAGAGGAAGCTGGAAAATTTTGGTGAAGTAAGGATGGCATCTAAATCCTCGGAGCTTATTCAAATCATGAAGGAGAAGATGCCACCCAAGTTGAGAGATCCCGGCTCATTTTGCATTCCCATTTAAGTTGGGGATGTCACTTGTGAAGCCTTATGTGATCTAGGAGCCAGCGTGAGCATCATTCCGCTGGAGCTATGTGTGAAGATCGGACTTGGAGAGCCCAAGCCGGTGAAGATACGGTTATACATGGCGGACCACTCCATTACCCATCCCGTGGGCATTTTGGAAGACGTTCCGGTCAAGTTAGGTAACTTCTACTTACCTATAGACTTTGTTGTGCTTGATATTCCCGCAGATTATCCTATTCCTATCATTATCGGGAGACCATTTCTAGCAACTTCGGGTTGCAATGTGGATTGTAAGAACGCCAAGTTAAGATTCAACATTGGCGGAGATGAAGTGGAGTTTGCATTGCTTGCGGCAATGAAGGGAGAGCAGCTAGGAGATGATATCTTCAACATCTATGATGAAGGAGAATCAAGAGAATTGGTGAGCTCTATCCTTGTTAAAGATCCACTTGAAAAAGTTATTAGTTTTAGCTTAATGGAGGAAGGTATAGATGCTTCTTGTGATGCAGATATACGGAGCTTAAAGGCACTGGAAGAAGATCCAGGAGCTAAAACTGAAAGACTAATCCAGGAGACGAAGATCTCCAGTTTCGATTCTAGTTGCAGTACCTCGACCGAAGCACTTTCTGGACCGAGCGAGGTGACTGAAGAACATCTCGGTCAACTTCTATGGACCTCGACCGAGGTCGAAAGCAAGATGATGTCAATAGAAACTTCTGAAAGTCCAGTTCTTCAATCTACTCCACTGGAAGGAGGAAGCAAGGATCCACCTCAGAAAGCACCCCCAGTTGTGGAACTTAAACAACTCCCAAATCACTTGAGGTATGTCTTTCTTGGGCCGGATTCTACTTATCCCGTTATTGTTAGTGCTTCCCTCTCCGAATCTGAATTATCTAAATTAGTGCATGTCCTGAGGAAGCATCAAAAGGCTTTGGGTTATACTATTGATGATCTTATTGGCATTAAGCCTTCTTTCTGCATGCATAGAATACTAATGGAGGACGATCATAAGATGTCACGGGAACCTCAAAGACGGTTAAATCCGATCATGAAAGAGGTTGTGAAGAAAGAAATTCTTAAGTTGTTGGATGCAGGTATCATATTTCATATCTCGGACAACAAATGGGTTAACCCAGTACATGTAGTTCCGAAGAAAGGAGGGATGACCGGTGTGACGAATAAGAACAACGAGTTAATCCCAACCACGACTGTCACGGGCTGGAGGGTTTGCATCGACTATAGGAAGCTGAACGTGGCCACTCGGAAGGACCATTTTCCACTTCCCTTCATCGATCAAATGCTCGAACGGTTGGCCCAACATTCACACTTCTGCTATTTAGACGGCTATAGTGGTTTCTTCCAGATTCCTATCCATCCGGATGATTAAGATAAGACCACTTTCACTTGTCCATTGGGGACATTCGCTTATAGGAGGATGCCATTTGGATTATGCAATGCACCCGCTACCTTCCAGCGATGCATGATGACGATCTTTTCCGAGTATATAGAGGAGATCATGGAGGTATTTATGGATGATTTTTCAGTATATGGTTCCTCTTTTGATGATTGCCTATCTAACCTTTCTCTAGTGCTACAAAGATGTGAAGACACTAATCTTATTTTGAATTGGGAGAAGTGTCACTTTATGGTTAATAAAGGCATTGTGCTAGGACACCTCGTTTCTAATCGAGGTATTGAGGTCGATTGCGCTAAGATCGAGACTATTGAGAAACTCCCTCCCCCTTATTTTGTTAAAGGTGTGAGGAGTTTTCTCGGGCATGCAGATTTCTCCAGGAGATTCATCAAGGACTTCTCAAAGATTTTTAAACCACTAACTAACCTCTTGAATAAAGATGTTGTTTTTGAGTTTTCGCAGGAGTGTCTTGATGCATTTTACAGGATTAAGGAAGCGTTGATCTCCGCTCCTATTATCCAGCTTCCGGATTGGAACTTTCCCTTTGAGATCATGTGTGATGCTAGTGATGTGGCAGTAGGAGCTGTGCTTGGACAAAAGAAAGATGGACGGACCACCGTCATTTACTACGCTAGCAAGACGCTAGATGAAGCCCGGCGTAACTACGCCACCACCGAGAAGGAGCTATTGGCGGTTGTATATGCTTTCGAGAAGTTTCGTTCTTACTTAGTAGGGGCGAAAGTCATTGTCTACACCGACCATGCAGCCATTTTTTACTTGCTCGCTAAGAAGGATGCCAAGCCACGCCTTATTCGATGGATTCTCTTGCTTCAAGAGTTTGACCTAGAGATCCGCGATAAGAAGGGATCTGAAAATTCTGTTGCGGATCACCTCAGCCGGCTACCTCCATCTTCACGCGAGAAGGACGACCCACCCATAGACGATTCATTCCCCGATGAGCACTTACACTTGTTGGAACGTTTGATAGACTTACTTATCTCACCCCACGATGAAGGTGAAGTATGGGGTGAGGATACCTCCCATCACGCTTAGAGATGCCGTACGGTCCAGCTAGCGACCTTAAATTAAGCGCTTCTTGGAAGGCAACCCAAAGTATTGCTTTTTTTCCTTTTTTTCTAGTCTAGCTATAGATAGTTTGCTTTTGCTTTGCTTTGTTTTGTTTTGTTTTTGGCGTCCTAGACAGACAATAGGTGACATCTAAGGAAGGAATACAACCCAGGAGCACAACTAGAAGGACAGAAGTTTGAGAAATTGAGAAGACGAAGTTGACTGAGACACATCTCGGTTGCTGTCGAAGCACCTCGACCGAGATGATTCTTGAGCAACCGAGGCGATTAGGGTTTCTGAAGATCCACCTCGGTCTGTACACCTCGGTCCATTCTAGACCATCTCGACCGAGGTGACAACAGTTCCAGAAAAGGGTATAAAAGGGGGCTGAGATTTCTCTCTCCTCTCTTTACCCTCTTCTCGACCGCGACGCATTTTCCACCTCGCTCCTCCGTTCTTCGCTCATTTTCGACGATTCTTGCTTCCAAACTAAGAGGAAAGGGTAGAGGATCGCAGTGCAAGCGCAAATCTGCAGAAAGAACGAACCGAATCAACCGAATCAGGGTAAAAATCGAAAAAAACCCTAACCCTCCTCTTTTCCACTGTTTCCTTTCGATTTGGGCTTTGGTTGCCCCTGCATTTGATGAGAAAAGGATTAAGTATCCCATAGGAACCTTTGGTAGTGATTTTTGGGGAAAAGAACAGGATTTTTGAGGGAATCGATCGAGTAGTTTTTCGCCTCGGTCCAGTCGGCCTGCGCCTCGGCCGAGGTGTTCTACAGAGTTGTTAGAGCAACCGAAGTGACCTGACATGTTGTTGAAAATGAGTTCTGAAAGGCAGTTGGTCCTGAGGGACAGATCTTCTCCTTCCCCTTCTTCTTCCTCCCGTCGTACTAGACCGGTGATCCACGAGAGACACTAGGTCGATTATGACCGCATAGCGGCCCGTCCAATCGTTGCACCACGCTTCCTGGACATATATGGTTTTGATTGCCTCCATGTTGATGATGATTTAAGGCGTATGGTTTCTGCTGTGGGGCTGGAGCAGTTCACAGAGATTAGAGCTCCGACCTATCTAGAGCCGACCCTGGAGTTTGTGAGCTCCTTTACCTACCTGCCTACCGAGCACGCCGTAAAGTACCGGTTGATGAACCGGAACTATTTGGTTCCCTTGGCACACTGGCGGGACATCTTTGACTTCCCGATTCCTACTGTTGCTGATTTTCCTTCTCGAGCTGTAGCTAGGGAGTTCTGGGGACAGATAGCTCACGTGGTTGAGCATGTTGACAAATGGAGACCTGGAGATTCCAGGGAGAGGATTATATTTCATCTTGCTTTTAGACTAGCTTACAGGATTTTCAGCGAGACTCTTCTGGCGCATACTGAGACGCCCAGAAGGTCAGACAGGGTGAACTTCTGAGTTTATACTGCATGGTGACTGGAGAAGTCCCAGATTTTGGATTGATGCTGGCGGAGGACTTACATAGGATAAAGGCGAAGGCGAAAGGCGACATCTGCTGTGGAGGTATAGTGATTCATATAGCGAGTTACATGGATATGGACCTTAGTGCTTGTACCATGGTGGCGGCTGCCAAGCCGCTTGGACTTCAAGAGATGATCACTCGGAGGATACTAGTTCCCCGAGGACTTACTACGCCATATGTGGCGATGCCATGGGAGACGACTGCGCCTCAGGGGATCAGATGGTCAGCTCAGTTCTCCGTGTTTGATCCATATTACTGGCAGACTGCATGGATCCTATTGATGGAGGATGCTAGAGAGGCGGCAACTGCAGCAGCTCAAGGGCCAGCTGAGGAGGATGAGGCTGAGGAAGCTGATGTTGCTGAGGATGGTGGTGTTCCTATGGATACATGCACGGATACAGCTGGGACTAGTGCGCCGGTCATCGATCTAGATGATGATGAGACTGAGGAGGAGCCGGCTGCAGCACCAGCACGTCCTACTAGGCGTAGGGTACGTAGGCAGAGGGATCTAGTTGCTCACCGTCGGATCGATGATCTGACGGATCAGATGATAGATTCCGATGCTGCCATGTCCCTGGAGATCAGAGAGATGCAAGAGAGACTACACTATCAACACACGATGGCTGAGATTCAGTTTCACCATATCATGGGCTATCCATTCGACCCATCTCAGCACCCGTATGTGCCACCACCACCACCACCGGATCGTGATGATTGAGAGCTTGCAGGATTTTCTTTCTTTATTTATTATGCAGCTCAGCTATGTCCGGTGAGTACTTTATTTTCTAGACTTATTTTGACCCATTGGGACAATGTGTCCCAAGTATGGGGTATTTGGTGTATTATTTGACTATGGATGTATGACTTGACTCTATGAGATATTTATGTTTTATTTTGCTTATCTGAGATTACATGCATGCATACAGGTTATATGATTGAGAAAAACGTCAAAAACTGGTTTGAAAAAAAAAATTTTATGACCTCGACCGAAGTGATTCTGGCCAATCGAGGTGCAATACCTTGATAGCATGAATTATAGTCTATATTTAGGGGTTTGTTTGGACGTTTTATCTTCAATAATCTGCATGTTAGCATGTATAATGTGTGATTATATTACCATTTCATCTACCTTTGCGGGAATCGAGGTCTACACCTAGTTTTGCTGTAATTGTAGGTAAAATGGCACGTTTTGCATCAAAAAGGAGCAAAAGGAGTCATGAGTCATTTGGAGCTACATCCAGGGAGCATAGCCATGGATTAAAGATTCACTTTGGACCAGTTTTGAGAGATTTCACATTCAGTTATGACTCACCTCGGTTGACCAGAGATTCATCTCGACCGAGGTGATCCAGAGACGCCGACTCGACCGAGGCGAACACCTAGGACGCGGCGAGAATATTTTATTCTTGGCTGAGATCTTTTATCTTTGGAAGGTGATCTTATATTTTTGGGCTTGGCTCCTGGAAGGAAGAAGATCTTATATTTTACCTATTTTATGGGACGAGATCTTTCTAATATTTATTATCTTTGGAGGGTTATTTTCCTATAAAAAGGGTTGGATTTCCCACAAATCAAGGATCCGCTATCACATCTTACATAACATCTTGCTTACGAGGAGATCTCGCATACATCGCAACAGTCATACTCCAGTTGGGAGTTTCGAAGAACCTTTTTGAAGGTTGAAGGAAGATTGAAGATCATAGCTTTTATAGCTTTTGGAGGGTTTTGTAAGATTGTCTCTAATTCCCTCACTTGTTGTCTTGTCTTGTTAGATTGCTATCCAAGGAACGCTTTTGTTGTGATATTTGATTCAGTTATTGAAGTCTTTTTCATAAAATTCTTCTTGTTCAAATATTCACCTTCTTCCCATATATTTAATACTTTCATAATGATGATGAGTGGCTAATTTCCTTGTGTGATTCTAGGGTGATTGGCTGAAAGTTGTGGGAAAAACAATGATAGAATAGTCTTAGATTCCAGTAGGACCCTGAAAGTTCGAGTCTTTAACCTTAACCCTAAGCATCTCGCTCAGTCGATGAACATCTCGGCCGGGGTTGAATTCGGATGACCGAGGTGACTTATCTGATCCTAAAACTGAGAGTTAAGTGTTAGAGTTTGCCAAATCCTATCCTTATTACACCTTTCCTAGTTCAAAGCAAGCTTAGGATGAGACTTACCCGGTAATTCCTTAGTTTGTATACCAACGATCATAAGCGTAGGTAATATAGGTTTATCCTTTATTGGGGTTTGAGTGTGCTTCCATCCCATCTTTGTGAGTTAGCCTGAGACTTACCCGGTAAAGGTTGATTCTATTCCCTTTGATGGTGTGTTAGTTTGAGATTATAGTTCTTTATCTTCATTCCTTGAGACTTACCCGGTAATAGGAGTTACGGTTTAGGATTAGAGAGTAGTGAGACTTACCCGGTGATCTACTCCACTTTAGTAACACCTTCCCCTTACAAAAATCTCAGCTTTGTCCGCTTATCTTTAGATCTTGAGTTGGAACCACAACTAGACGCTTTAATCCCTAGAATTGCATGTTTGCTTTATTGACTTCTTATTCATCTTTCATTGTGTTAATTGCTCTTGTGGTTAGTATTCACGAAGCTTACCGTTATTGACTTTGTTTCACCGAGTCCCTGTGATCGACCCCTAGAATTTCTTGCTTTTTACTACGATTGATCCGTACACTGTGGGTTCGCATCCTTGTTTTAAGCTTAAGTCTAGGGTTATAAATTTAAAGCTTGCACACACCGTTTGGAGCGAACAAGTTTTTGGCGCCGTTGCCGGGGACTTGGTCTAGACCGAGCCGGTTGCGGTTTGCTTTCGGGGCACTTGCCCCTGTTGCTACTAACTACTCTTTCTACGAGTTTTGTAGTTTTCAGGATTTCCGATGACTACATTTGATCCAGCCTGGATAGCAAGGCAAAGTGCTAGGGCAGACCATTATGAGTACTTGGAGGAGAAGTACTCCTTCTATTGGTTCAACAATGAATGGGAAAGAGAAGAGACCATTCAGCGTGAACTTGCGATATGGGATGAGAAGAATATCCGTAGAAACACTTATGAGCAGCCTCTTGAAGATTCTCTCGAATCACGATTGGAGAAGATAATGAAGAGGGTGGCGGAACTCAAGGAAAGCACCCTATCCTATGCTAGGCCGCAAGAGGAGCATAAGGAAGTGTTGCACGTTCGAAGCACTCCCCCAGTCGAACAAAAAAATTCTCCTGAAACTCCTGAGGAAGAGGAGGATATGGAAGGTCTCGATCTGACTGTTGAGACCTCGGTCGAAGTGGAAGAGATCTCGGCCGAGATGGAAGAATCTGCAAAACTGGAAGCAGAAGATGCAGAGAACCTTGGTCAAATTACTGAGATTGTAACCAAGGTAGAAGAAAGATCAACTGAGTTGAGAGAGATTTCATGTGTTGGTTATCAACCTAACATGAAACCTGATCCGAGCTTTGGAGAACTTTACAAGGTAAGTTCTCTTACTCCATTCGAATTCCCTATTAAATTTTCTGAATTTTTCAGGAAAGCACCGGAGAGTTGGAGGTCTCTTCCGAAAGAACCTCCAAATATCAAGATGAAGTCTTCCTTGAAATTGTTGGAAGAAGAAGTTCCTCGGATCATGAGGAGTGGAGTTAGCAAGCACTACACCGCTAAGGCGATGAAGAGTCTCTTGTTCAAGTATGGGGTCCCTCGCATGCTCAGGATCCTGTACCATCCCCAAGCTATAGATGGGGAAGCTGCTATGATTCTCAAGAAACTGTTTTCTCGATCAAGGAAAGAATGGGACACGAGGAATGTCCCATTAAAGTGCAAGAAGTCTAGACGAATTCCGGTGAGAATCAAACCGTACAAGCTTGTATGTGGGAGATCTTCCCATTTTCCGGTGAAGTTAGGAACCGGAACCTTCTTGGAAGATTTTTACGGATGTGATGAGCACTCCACGACATTCGAAGTGCATTGAATAATCCCATGCCGTATGGTCTAGCTAGCGACCTTAAACCAAGCGCTTCTTGGGAGGCAACCCAAGGTATTGCTTTCTTTTTCCCGTTTTCTAGTCTAGCTTAGATAGTTTGCTTTTGCTTTGTTTGGTTTGTTTTTGGCGTCCTATACAGATAACAGGAGACATCTTAGGAAGGAGCATAACTGGAAGTTCAGTAGTTCGAGAATTCGAGAAGACGAAGTTTGAGTGAGACACCTCGGTCCAGTCGAGGCCACCTCGACCGAGTTGATTCTTGAGCAACCGAGGCGACTAGGGTTTCTGTAGCACCACCTCGGTCCGTACCACCTCGGTCCAGTCGAGACCATCTCGACCGAGGTGACAGCAGTTCCAGGAACAGTATAAAAAGGAAAATTTTTTTTTTCTGTTTTTACTATTACCTTCTTCGACTCGACCGCGGCGCTTCTCATCTCGCTTCCTCAGATCTTGCTCATTTTCGACGATTTCCGCTTCCAAACTGCGATTGAAGGGTAGAGGAACCCATTGCAAGTACAGATCTGCGAAGAAATCGAACGAATCGACCGAAACGAGGTAAAAACAGTCGAAACCCTAACTCGTTCATTCGTTTCGATTTGGGCTTTGGTTGCCCCTGAATCTGCTGAGAAAAGGCTTAAGTACCCCATAGGAAGCAATTGTAGTGATTTTTGGGGGAAAAGAACTGGATTTCTGAGATTTGAATCGCAAACTGTTACGCCTCGGTCCAGTCGAACTGCATCTCGACCGAGGTGATTCTTGAGGATTGTCAGCGACCGAGGTGCTTTGACAGTAGCTGAAAAAAAAAAAGAGTTCCGAACGTCGCCTTGCCCTCAGAGATAGATCCTCACCCTCCCCTCCTTCCTCTTCTTCCCGACCTTACCGCCCGGTGATCCACGAGAGATGCCGGGTAGATTATGAGCGTATAGATAGCCGTCCAGTGATTGCACCACGTTTCCTGGACGTGTCGGCTTTTGATTGTCTAGGGGTAGATGGAGACCTTAGGCGGATGATCACCACAGTTGGGCTGGATCAGTTTACTGAGATCCGAGCCCCAGCTTACTTGGAGCCGACCCTAGAGTTCGTTAGCTCCTTTTCCTACCTTCCCACAGAGCAGTCTGTGAAGTACCGGTTGATGAACCGGAACTTCATAGTTCCCTTAGAGGTTTGGAGAGAGATTTTCGGCTTTCCTGAGCCCACCGCTACTGACTTTCCTTCCCGATCTGTAGCTAGGGAGTTTTAGGGGCAGATTGCCCATATTACTGATCATGCAGATAGATGGCGCCCTGGAGATTCCAGGGAGAAGGTCATCTTCCACCTTACCTTCAGATTAGCCCATAGGATATTCAGCGAGACACTTCTGGCGCGTACTGAGACGCCCCAGAAGATCCGACAGGGCGAGTTTTTCAGTCTTTACTGTATGGTTACAGGGGGTTTCCCAGACTTTGGCTTGATCTTGGCAGAGGACTTGCACAAGATCAAGGCCAAAGCGAAGGGAGATATCTGCTGTAGAGGTCTAGTCATCCACATAGATGCTTTTCATGGGATGGACCTCAGTGCTTGTACGATGGTGGCGGCTCCGAAGCCGCTTGGATTGCAGGAGATGATCACTCGGAGGATTCTAGTTCCCCGAGGTCTGACCACTCCATATGTTGCTATGCCGTGGGAGCGGACTGCGCCACAGGGGATCCGTTGGTCTGCCCAATTCACAGTTTTTGATCAACATTATTGGCAAACAGCTTGGGCTCCACTGATGGAGGATCATAGGGAGGCAGCAGCTGCCCCAGCTGAGGATGAGGAGGAGGAGGCTGATGATGACGAGGACACAGTAGATGAGAGAGATGGTGGAGTCCCGATGGATACAGGGACAGATACTGCAGGGACGAGCGCCCCGCCGATCATAGACTTGGATGATGATGATGAGACTAAGCCTACACCAGCTGAGACTTCTCCGGTTAGACCTGCTAGACGCAGGAGACACAGAGGGAGAGATCCAGCTGCCCATAGACGGATCGATGACCTGACGGATCAGGTTATTGATTCCTATGCTGCATTGTCGCTGGATATCCGCGAGATGCAGGAGAGGCAGCATTATCAGCATATCATGGCCCAGCTTCAGTTCGAGCGCATCATGGGTCATCCATTTGACCCGACTCAGTATCCATACGTGCCACCACCACCACCGGATCGCGACTATTGAGGAGCTGCATGATTTTCTTTATTCTATTTTTATGCAGTTCAGCTTTTTATCCGGTGAGTACTCTCATTTCAAGACTTATATTGACCCACTGGGGACAGTGTGTCCCAAGTATGGGGTATTTGTATTTATGTGATGACTTTGATGTACTTATTTGACTACTTTGATGTATGACGCACATTTTATCGGATATTTTATTCACTCCTGCATTTATATGTTTATCTGATATTACATGCATACCTACAGGTTATTTGATTGAGAAAAACGTCAAAACTGAAAAAAAAATGGTTTTAAAAAAAAAAAATTTTTTTTGACCTCGACCGAGTCAGTCTTGGCCAAACGAGGCGCTTCACCTCGGTTGAACCAAGAACACCTTGACCGAGGTGGGTTAACTGAGAGTTTTCGAAAATTATTTTTGTGTTACTTATCTGGATATGATCTCAGTGAAGATCTTGCTTACTGACTGGTTTTAAATTCTTTATGTGTTTGAAAGGTATTATAATATGTTTAAGTTGCTAAATGCTTTGTTTGAAATTATTGGCATGTTTAATACTTTGTTTTTATCCAAATTATGTTGAATTTGAAGGTTGACACCACAAGATAAGTTCTCTCACTTTCTTCCTGGAAAGACCAAGGCAATTCATTCTTCTCTCTTCTTCTTCTTGATCATGCTTAGCCCCTCATATACATTTTGCCTCCCTTCACCTATCCGGGAATTTGGAAGCAAGCGAAGTGGTGAAAGCAAGTGAAGTTAAAGTTGAGAAGTGGCTGGAAGTGAAAGTGTTAGAAAGCAATAATAGGTTTGGGGAAGTCAATCATGAAGATGAGTAACTCGGCACCATTCACATAGCCGGGTGTTTGTGTCTTGCCAAAGTCGGATTGAGCGATATTCCTAACGGGTCATGGCATGTGCATCAAGGGTTTGATGCATCTCAAGAAATTGATGATTGTTGATTTCCTAGGCTTCGGTTATTGTGCACCTCTGTCCATGCATCCGAAAAAGTAAAGTAAAAAGAAAAAAAAGTGTGAAATAAGCAAAGCTTATTGGTGGAAGATGTTGCGAGTCAAAGTGGAAGTGAAGTTCGTCCTTTTCCCGGATTCTAGCACCACATTACCTTACACACATCCCTACCCTACACGTTTCTTGACCTTTTCTTTTGGAAAGCCCTTGAGACCTTGAGCTTGTTGATTGACTTAGTGGTTTAAACTGGATTATACATGATTAATTTTGATAATTATGACTTATTATGCATTCTATGGTTTTATGCAAAGATGAACAACTTTTCTATATTTATAAAATGTTTTGAGCATATTGAGTTTTTAATTCCATGAAGTATTCTCTTAGAGTGATCTATGATTGTAACACATCATAAAAATGTTTTTGAAAGACTTTTCATTGATTTTTATGACTTATAATCCATTCTATCTTGTCTTCTATATGCGGAACTTGCTTGGGGACAAGCAAGGGCTAAGTATGGGGTATTTTGATAGCATGAATTATAGTCTATATTTTGGGGTTTGTTTGGACGTTTTATCTTCAATAATCTGCATGTTAGCATGTATAATGTGTGATTATATTACCATTTCATCTACCTTTGCGGGAATCGAGGTCTACACCTAGTTTTGCTGTAATTGTAGGTAAAATGGCACGTTTTGCATCAAAAAGGAGCAAAAGGAGTCATGAGTCATTTGGAGCTACATCCAGGGAGCATAGCCATGGATTAAAGATTCACTTTGGACCAGTTTTGAGAGATTTCACATTCAGTTATGACTCACCTCGGTTGACCAGAGATTCATCTCGACCGAGGTGATCCAGAGACGCTGACTCGACCGAGGCGAACACCTAGGACGCGGCGAGAATATTTTATTCTTGGCTGAGATCTTTTATCTTTGGAAGGTGATCTTATATTTTTGGGCTTGGCTCCTGGAAGGAAGAAGATCTTATATTTTACCTATTTTATGGGAATAGATCTTTCTAAGATTTATTATCTTTGGAGGGTTATTTTCCTATAAAAAGGGTTGGATTTCCCACAAATTAAGGATCCGCTATCACATCTTGCATAACATCTTGCTTATGAGGAGATCTCGCATACATTGCAACAGCCATACTCCAGTTGGGAGTTTCGAAGAACCTTTTTGAAGGTTGAAGGAAGATTGAAGATCATAGCTTTTATAGCTTTTGGAGGGTTTTGTAAGATTGTCTCTAATTCCCTCACTTGTTGTCTTGTCTTGTTGGATTGCTATCCAAGGAACGCTTTTGTTGTGATATTTGATTCAGTTATTGAAGTCTTTTTCATTAAATTCTTCTTGTTCAAATATTCACCTTCTTCCCATATATTTAATACTTTCATAATGATGATGAGTGGCTAATTTCCTTGTGTGATTCTAGGGTGATTGGCTGAAGGTTGTGGGAAAAACAATGATAGAATAGTCTTAGATTCCAGTAGGACCCTGAAAGTTCGAGTCTTTAACCTTAACCCTAAGCATCTCGCTCAGTCGATGAACATCTCGGCCGGGATGGAATTCGGATGACCGAGGTGACTTATCTGATCCTAAAACTGAGAGTTAAGTGTTAGAGTTTGCCAAATCCTATCCTTATTACACCTTTCCTGGTTCAAAGTAAGCTTAGGATGAGACTTACCCGGTAATTCCTTAGTTTGTATACCAACGATCATAAGCGTAGGTAATAAAGGTTTATCCTTTATTGGGGTTTGAGTTGCTTCCATCCCATCTTTGTGAGTTAGCCTGAGACTTACCCGGTAAAGGTTGATTCTATTCCCTTAGATGGTGTGTTAGTTTGAGATTATAGTTCTTTATCTTCATTCCTTGAGACTTACCCGGTAATAGGAGTTATGGTTTGGGATTAGAGAGTAGTGAGACTTACCCGGTGATCTACTCCACTTTAGTAACACCTTCCCCTTGCAAAAATCTCAGCTTTGTCCGCTTATCTTTAGATCTTGAGTTGGAACCACAACTAGACGCTTTAATCCCTAGAATTGCATGTTTGCTTTATTGACTTCTTATTCATCTTTGATTGTGTTAATTGCTCTTGTGGTTAGTATTCACGAAGCTTACCGTTATTGACTTTGTTTCACCGAGTCCCTGTGATCGACCCTTGGAATTTCTTGCTTTTTACTACGATTGACCCGTACACTGCGGGTTCGCATCCTTGTTTTGAGCTTAAGTCTAGGGTTATAAATTTAAAGCTTGCACACACCGTTTAGAGCGAACATACCTCGGTTGACTTAGAACATCTCGACCGAGGCGTTTTAACTGAAAGGAATTTTTTGAAAACGATTTTTGTGCTTCTTATCTGGATATGACCTCAGTGAAGATTTTGTCTGCAGATTGGTTTTGAAATCTTTATATGTTTGAAAGGTATTATGATATGTTTAAGTTGCTAAATGCTTTGTTTGAAATTTTTGGCATGTTTAATACTTTGTCTTTATCAAAATTATGTTGAATTTGAAGGTTGACACCACAAGATAAGTTCTCTCACTTTTTTCCTGGAAAGACCAAGGCAATTCATTCTTTTCTCTTATTCTTCTTGATCATGCTTAGCCCTCATATACATATTTGCCTTCCTTTACCTATCCGGGAATTTGGAAGCAAGCAAAAGTGAAAAGCAAGTGAAAGAAAAGTTGAGAAGTTGGATGGAAGTGAAAATGTTAGAAAGAAACAAATAGGTTTGGGGAATTCAATCATGATCATGAGTAACTCGGCACCATTCACATAGGCGGGTGTTTGTGTCTTGCCAAAGTCGGATTGAGCGATATTCCTAACGGGTCATGGTATGTGCATCAAGGGTTTGATGCATCTCAAGAAATTGATGACTGCTGATTTCCTAGGCTTCAGTTATTGTGCACCTCTGTCCATGCATCCCAAAAAGTAAAGTATAAAAGAAAAGTGTGAAATAAGCAAAGCTTATTGGTGGATGATGTTGAAAGTCAAGTGAAAGTGAAGTGATATCCTTTTCCCAGATTCTAGCACCACATTACCTTTTATGCGTCCCTACCCTACACATTTCTTGACCTTTCTTTTGGGAAGCCCTTGAGACCTCGAGCTTGTTGATTGACTTAGTGGTTTAAACTGGATTATACATGATTAATTTCGATAATTATGATTTATTATGCATTCTATGATTTTATGCAAAGATGAACAACTTTCTTCTATTTATAAAATGTTTTGATCATATTTTGATTTTAAATTCCATGAAGTATTCTCTTAGAGTGATCTATGATTGTAGCACACCATTAAAATGTTTTGAAAGACTTTTTCATTGATCTTCATGACTAATAATCCATTCTATCTTGTATTTTATATTCGGAACTTGCTTGGGGACAAGCAAGGGCTAAGTATGGGGTATTTTGATAGCATGAATTATTGTCTATATTTTGGGACTTGTTTAGACGTTTTATCTTCAATAATCTGCATGTTTGAATGTATATTATGTGATTATATTATCTTTTCATCTACCTTTACGGGAATCGAGGTCTACACCAAGTTTCGTTGTAATCGTAGGTAAAATGGCACATTTTACATCAAAAAGGAGCAAAAGGAGCTAAGGAGTCATTGGAGCTACATTCTGGAGCTTAAGGAAGAATCTATGAATCATGAAAATGGATTGAAGATTCACTTTGGACCAGATTTGAGAGATTTCACACTCAGTTGTGATTCACCTCGGTCAACTACAGAGTCACCTCGACCGAGGTGATCCAGAGGAGCTGACTCGACCGAGGCAAACACCTTGGACGCGGCAAGGGTATTTTATTCTTGGCTGAGATCTTTTAATTATGGAAAGAGGATCTTATATTTTTAGGCTGGATTCTTGGAAGGAAGAAGATAATTTAGCCCATATATTTTACCTATTTTTATGGGAAAAGATCGTTCAAAGATATCTTATCTTTGGAGAGTAATTTTCCTATAAAAAGGGTTGGATTTTCCACAAATCCAACATCCGCTAACAGTTGGAACAACCTGCATACGCTGCGTAACAACCGCCTACAACCATTTTACCCCACTATAGTTGGGAGATTTGAAGAACCTTTTTGAAGGTTGAAGGACGATTGTTGATAGCTTTTATAGCTTTGTGAAGGGTTTTGTAAGATTCTCTTAGATTCCCTTCATTGTTGATTGTCTTATTGGATTGTGATCCAAGGAACGCTTGTTGTTTGATAATTGATTCAGTTATTGAAGCCTTTCTCTTAAGGTTTTCTTGTTCAATTATTCTCTTTCTTCCCTTATATTTGATTATTGCTTTCATGATGATGAGTGACTAATTTCTTTGTGTGATTCTAGGGTGATTGGCTGAAGGTTGTGGGAAAAACAATGATAGAATAATCTTAAACCACAGTAGGACCCTGAAAGCTCGAGTCTTTATCCTTAACCCTAAAACATCTCGCTCAGTCGATGAACATCTCGGCCGGGGTGGAATTCTTCTGACAGAGGTGACTTATCTGATCCGAAACTAAGAGTTAAGTGTTAGAGTTTGCCAACTCCTATTCTTATTATACCTTTCCTAGTTCAATGCAAACCTAGGATGAGACTTACCCGGTGATTCCTTTGTTTGTTTACCCAAGATCATAAGTGTAGGTAATAAAGGTTTATCCTTTATTGGGGTTTGAGTGTGCTTTCTTTCCATCTTTGTGAGTTAGCCTGAGACTTACCCGGTAAAGGTTGATTCTATTCCCTTAGTTGGAGTGTTAGTTTGAGGTTATAGTTCTTTTCCTTAATTCCTTGAGACTTACCCGGTAATAGGAGTTACGGTTTGGGATTAGTGAGTAGTGAGACTTACCCGGTGATCTATTCCACTTTAGTAACACCTTCCCTTTGCAAAATCTCAGCTTTGACCGCTTTATCTTGAGATCTTGAGTTGGAACCACAACTAGATGCTTTAATCCCTAGAATTGCATATTTCCTTAAATTAACTTTTTATCATCTTTGATTGCTATAATTGCTTTTGTGGTTAGTTGAATTATTGACAACCGTTACCTACTTTGTTTCACTAAGTCCCTGTGATCGACCCCTGGAATTTCTTGCGTTTTACTACGATTGACCCGTACACTGCGGGTTCGCATCCTTGTTTTAAGCTTACGTCTAGGGTTATAAATTTAAAGCTTGCACACACCGTTTGGAGCGAACAGAACTTTAATAGGTTAAGTTCTGTTGATGCCGGTTGGCTCAACACATATGTATGATCGAGAGGGAGATTACTTAAAAACTTGAAAAAGGAATACACCAAAGTAGCAATTGCATGCTTAGAATCAACCTAGTGTAGAATCACCCATTATTGTCTTACTTGTCGTATTCATCGTTTTCATAAGTTTTTGTGCATCAATTCAACCAAAACCCCCCTTGTGTCACTTGTCATTATAATCAATAATTACATCTAAAACACCCCAACTCTCTTGGGTTCGACCCTTATTTACTTACTATACTTGTTCTTAGTGCTAAGTCGGGATTTACTTTTGATTGGGTATAGACGACCATAGAAATACCTCTAGTCAAATTTTGGCGCCGTTGCCGGGGAGTTTTTGTGTTTTATTGTTATTATTGATTATTGGTTTGAACCAATTTATGGTTCAAACCCGTGCTACTAATTCCGGCTTTGCTTCTTTTGATCCAGAAATTGAGAGGACGCACATCCGGCAACGAAGACAACAACAACTACAACAAAAGATGGATGACCATACTCTTCGTGAACTTACGCAACCCACTTTGGCTCAAAACCCTCTTGCGGTCGCAATACCGGCATTAGGGGAAGGAGTCAACTTGGAGCTCAAACCGGGCCTTATTCACTTACTTCCATCCTTCCATGGGCTAAGTGGTGAAGACACCATCAAGCACCTTGGGAAGTTCCACACCGTTTGTATGAGTATGAAGCCGACCAACATTACCGAAGAACAGATCAAGATGAGGGCATTCGGCTTCACACTCAAGGATTCGGCGGATGATTGATATTACCACCTTCCATCCGGGAGCATTGACACTTGGGAGAACCTTCACAAAGCATTCTTGGAGAAATACTTTCCAGCTAAAAAGGCCAATAGCTTGAAGAAAGCTATAAGCAACATCGAGCAAGAGGCAACCGAAACTCTCTATGAGTATTTCGAAAGGTTTGCACGCCTCCGATCCAGCTGTCCTTTCCATGGATATTCAACTCAAGATCTAGTCTTGTACTTGTGCAATGGCTTTCTAGACAATGAAAGGAGGATCGTCGATGCAACTTGCGGAGGTAATATTCTTAACTCTACCCCTGACCTTGCTTTGGAAAAGATACAGGAACTAGCGGAAGGGACTCAGAATTTTGGAAGGACCCCGGCTAAGAAAGAAGTTCATGCCGTGAGCTCCGGGAAGAGCGAAATTTCCACCGAGCTAGCGGAATTGAAGGAAATGGTGAAAAGGCTAACACTTATGGGAACACCACAACAGCTAAAAGCTTGTGGAGTTTGTGCTGACCCATATCATCCAACGGACATGTGTCCACAAGTTCAAGATGACGATGGTGAAGTTAACGCAATGGGTTATGGACAACCACAGCAGCAAAGACCTAGGAACGATCCCTATACACAGAATTTCATGCCAAATTGGCGTGAACAACAGAATTTTCGTTGGAGGGATCAACAAAACCAACAACAGCAGCCCCGCCAAGGTAAGTATCACTCAACTGAAGATATGTTGCAGGTTTTGACTAAACACTTTGCTACCCATGTCCAAACAACAGAATCAAGCATCAAGAACCTTGAGAAGCAAGTTGGTCAAATGGTGGAAGCTATTTCAAGAACCGAATCAAGGCTTTCCAGGGGAATGCCTTCCCAGATGTTTATAAACCCCAAGGAGAATGTTAGTGTCCTAACATTAAGGAGTGGGAAGCAAATTCGACAAGAACAAACGAAAGAGCCACAAAGCGAACCCTCTGTTGTTTTTTCCGCACCCACAACCGCCCCTACGGCTGCAGCTGCACAGAGCCCAGAAGGAAGGATGCCCCTGCGGCTGGCTGCCCCCGTCCCTGCGGTGATAGCTCCTGAGACGCCTTTGCGCCTTTAAGCTGACGCCCCTGCGGAAAACACAGCAAAAGGTCCTGTTGAGGAGGATACTTACGTCCGACCAAACTTTCCGCCGCTGTACTCCGAAAAGCCACCAACCCCTTTTCCTGAAGCATTAAAGGAGCGAAGAATCATAGAGGACAAGGACCTTTTTGAGACTTTCTCTAAATGCGAGGTAAACATTCCCCTCCTTAAGTTGGTGAAAAGTATTCCTAAGTATGCTCGTTTTTTGAAGGAACTTTGCACTATCAAGAGAAATCAAAAGCTAAAGGGGAAACAGAAAGTGCAAGTGACTGAGCATGTGTCGGCAGTTTTCCAAAGGAGAATGCCCAAGAAATATAGCGATCCGGGCATGGTAAGCATCCCTTGTGTTATAGGGGAAACCCGCTTTGACAAAGCAATGCTTGATCTCGGTGCTTCTATTAATGTTTTGCCATATTCAATTTACAAATCACTTGGCCTTGGGCCACTAATGGAAACTAGGATTGTAGTACAACTTGCTGATAGATCTAATGTGTACCCGAAAGGGATAATTGAAGATGTATTAGTAATGGAAGACAACCTAATTTTTCCTACTGATTTTTTTGTAATGGATATGGAAAATGACTCGCATGCTGCACCCATTCTGTTAGGTAGGCCATTTCTTAAAACGGCTAGGACAAAAATTGATTATGTTAGTGGTAAATTGACCATGGAGTTTGATGGAGAAGTAGTGGAATTTGACATTTATGATGCAATGAAATTTCCTAGCGATGATCATTCTCTATGTGCTATTGACGTTGTTGAACCTTTTGTGCAAGATGTTTTTGATAATTCTGATGTGGATGAATTGAGAAATGTTATTGAGCATGACATTGATGGTTTCAAATCAGATTATGTGTTAACATCTAGCATGAAAGAGGTCCTAGCCCAACTAGATGGGCATAAAAGGCTACCTATCTCCAATTTGGCCATTGGGCCCACTCTACTAACCCCAAACGAAAAGCTTGTTCCGTCCATAGTGCATGCACCAGAAATAGAACTGAAGGATCTTCCGTTACACCTCAAGTATGTTTTCCTTGGAGCACACAATACCTTGCCGGTGATCATCTCAAATAAGTTGACCACGGGACAAGAAGATAAGTTGGTGAACGTACTAAAGGAGCACAAGACGGCCCTCGGATGGACTATTGCGGACATCAAGGGGATAAGTCCTTCGACATGCATACATAGGATTTTGCTTGAGGACGTGGCCAAGCCCTCTAGGCAACCTCAAAGGAGGTTGAACCCACCAATGATGGATGTGGTCAAAAAGGAAGTGTTGAAACTCCTCCAAGCGGACATGATCTTTCCTATCTCGGATAGCACTTGGGTTAGTCCAACCCAAGTGGTTCCAAAGAAGGGAGGCATCACCTTGGTGGAAAATCAACATGGAGAGATGGTCCCAAGCAAAACACAAACTGGATTGAGAGTTTGCATTGACTACTGCAAGCTCAATAAGGTAACACAAAAAGACCATTTCCGACTACCTTTTATTGATCAAATGTTGGAACGTCTTGCAGGTCATAAATACTACTGTTTCATGGATGGATATTCGGGCTATTTCCAAATAGCCATCACACCAGAAGATCAAGAGAAGACGACGTTCACCTGCCCATTTGGCACTTTTGCATATCACAGAATGCCCTTTGGACTTTGCAACGCACCGGGCACTTTCCAACGGTGCATGATAAGCATTTTCTCCGAATACATAGAAAATTTCATTGAAGTCTTAATTGATGATTTTACCGTCCATGGAGACAGTTTTGATGCATGTTTAGGGCATTTAAAACTTGTTCTTGAAAAATGTGTTGAAACCAACTTAGTTCTTAATACGGAAAAATGTCATTTCATGGTCGAACAAGGAATTGTGCTAGGACATGTAATATCCTCAAAAGGGATAGAGGTAGATAAGGCAAAGGTTGATGTTATTCAAAATTTACCTTATCCTACTAATGTTCAGGAAATCCGATCTTTTCTTGGTCATCCAGGTTTCTACCGATGGTTCATCAAAGACTTCTCAAAGATCTCAGCTCCCCTGTGTGAATTGCTCAAGAAAGATGTAACCTTCATAGTGGATGAGGATTGCAAGAAGGCTTTCGACACTCTGAAGTCATGTCTCACCACCGCTCCGATCATCCGTTCTCCGGATTGGGAGAAACCTTTTGAAATCATGTGTGACGCCAGTGACTACGCCGTCGGAGTTGTCTTAGGACAAAAAGACGGAAGGGCCTCTCATGTGATCCATTATGCGTCTATGACACTAAATGGAGCACAAAGGAACTACTCCACCACTGAGAAGGAAATGTTGGCGGTAGTTTTTGCACTTGAGAAGTTCAGACAATACTTACTGGGGGTAAAGGTAATTATTTTCACTGACCATGCAGCCCTTAGGTACCTCATGGCAAAGAAGGAGGCAAAGCCACGTTTAATCCGTTGGGTGCTCCTCCTAAGCGAATTTAACCTAGAAATAAGGGACAAAAAGGGAGCTGAGAACCTGGTGGCAGATCATTTGAGCAGACTAGTGCAAGAGATGGAAGAACCAGGGAAAGAAAGAGAGATAGCCGGAAGCTTTCCAGATGACACATTCTACACAACTCTCTGTTGTGTAACCGCCCCCGCGCCTCACACCAGCCGCCCCTGCGGCTCTGTCTAGGCGCCCCTGCGGAATTGTCGACAGAGGTTTGTCTTAAGCTTCAATCTTTTAAACCTTGGTTTGCTAACATTGTGAATTTCATTGTCAGGAAGGAGTATCCTCCAGACTTCACCAAGGTACAACGAGAGAAAGTCAAAGATGAGGCTCGACACTACGTTTGGGACGATCCTTACCTTTGGAAACATTGTAGTGATCAAGTGATCCGGCGTTGCATTCCGGACAATGAGGTACAATACGTCCTAACTTTCTGTCATTTTGAAGCATGTGGGGGACACTTTGGAGCACACAAAACTGCAAGAAAAGTTTTGGATGCCGGTTTCTTTTGGCCACACATTTTTCGAGACGCTTTTGCGTTTTGTAAAGTGTGTGATAGATGCCAAAGGGTGGGAAATCTTTCAAGGAGACATGAAATGCCCCAAACCTCTCTTATATTTTGTGAAATATTTGACGTTTGGTGAATTGATTTCATGGGGCCATTTCCTACGTCATTCGGGAACACATATATTTTGCTTGTGGTGGACTATGTTTCCAAGTGGGTGGAAGCAAAGGCCACCAAAACTGATGATTCAAAAGTGGTTGCATCATTTCTTAAAGAAAATATCTTTGCTAGATTTGGAATTCCGAAAGCCTTAATCAGTGATAGGGGTACCCATTTCTGCAACAACACGATCACGACTCTCCTTAAGAAGTACCTTGTTCACCAACGAGTACCAACAGCCTATCATCCTCAAACAAACGGCCAAGCGGAGGTATCCAACCGGGAAATAAAGACCATCCTTGAAAAGATGGTTTCTCCCGGGCGGAAGGATTGGAGTGCAAGGCTAATTAACGCCCTACGGGCATATCGGACAGCCTACAAAACTCCCATCAGAATGTCTCCTTTTAGGCTCGTGTTTGGGAAAGCTTGCCACCTACCGGTGGAATTAGAGCACAAGGCTTGGTGGGCGGTAAAGAAGTGCAACATGAACATAGAAGAAGTGGGAGAATTCCGGAAGCTCCAATTGCAAGAGTTGGAGGAACTAAGGCTAGATACATATGACCATGCTACCACATACAAAGAAAAGACCAAAGCATGGCATGACCGGAACATCCTCCAGAAGGACTTCAAGGTAGGTAATAAGGTACTTCTCTTTCAATCCCGTTTGAAACTCTTTGCAGGTAAGCTGCGTTCAAGATGAACAGGGCCGTTCATAGTAGCCGAAGTATACCCTCACGGGGCTGTGGATCTCTATGATCCGCAGACGCACAAGGTGTTTAAGGTGAACGGCCAAAGGCTAAAGCTTTACCTTGAAGGAGTCAAGGACGATCCGATTGACGAGATGATACTAGAGGAGGCACAATCAGAGAAGTAGAGATCTTACGTCGAGCCAACGACATAAAACAAAGGCGCTAATTCGGGAGGCAACCTGAAGGAATAAGAAGAGGAGCTTCTATCAAGAAACCTGCCCCTGCGGTTGGATACACCGCCCCTGCGGCGACACTCAAGCCAACACCGCCCCCGGCGCTTGGCCTGCGCCTGCAACACGCTTGTCACCGCCCCCGCGGTGACATCCCCACGCCCCTGCGGCGACCATCCTTGACACAGATTCCCAGCGCCGCCCCCGGCGCTGGGCCTGCGTGCTCCTCTCCCTTGTCACCACCCCTACGGTTTCCAACCCCCGCCCTTGCGGGTTTACCCAGAAAAGAAAAAAAAATAGGATCTCGAAAAACCACCTATACCTACCACGCACCACCCACCAACCCTCCTCACCAAAACACAACCACCTCTCCTCGCACTCTCTCTCTCTCAAAGCTACGAACGCCCCTACACCCTCAGAGCAACCACCCAACCACCCTCTCCGACGGCCCTGTGCCACCAACACCAAGGACGCACACCACCAATGCCCTTGCGCCACCAGCCTCGTGCCAAACGCTACCTCCCTTCGATTGCAGCTATTCTCCACTCCTGCACCATCTTCAAAGTCGCATGTACAACGAACCAAACACCGGATCCACTCCAAGGCGCCACCACCTTCGAAGCACTCGCAAAATCGCCTTTTGATGTTCTACCGCCCCTGCGCCTCACCACCCTTGCGCCTGCACAGCCGCCCCTGCGGAAAACACAATAGAAGGTTGACTTCTTTCTCTGTTTTTGGAATTACTAATCTTTACCCCTACATCACACTAGGAAAATGGAATGTAAGATGTCTAAGACAGAGAAGGAGCGTTATAGGATCGTGCATGATCGAGTAGTGTATGCAACTCAATTTCTACATGCTCCTACCTTGGAGAAACTCGGCATGCTAGAGAGCATGCAGTCCTTTTTGGCAAACGGTGGGCTCGGAGAATTTCTACACTGGAATGCCCCGACATATCCAAAGCTCAGCAGACAGTTCATCTACGCATTCACAATGGAGAAGGAGGATCATGTGTGTACCGGCCTCACCTTCAAGTTCAACAAGGTGAAATACACACTGGATTTCATCCAGCTTCAGGAGGCCTTTGGGGTGACTTTAAACCCTTCTGAGAGCTAGTGGGAGACTATTCCTACCCGGATCTATGTGAGTTTTGGCAGGCGGTTACAGGGTCAGAATTCCATGTTGGGGGTGAGTACTCCAACAAGCTCACTCACCCTTCCTTGAGGCTCCTCTCCAAAATCCTGATGAGTGTCTTCTGTGGACACAAAGAGGAGAACAAGGTCGCCCTTAAGGACCTCCCTCTACTCTACTCTTGCCTTCCTCAGAGTGAGAAGGTGATGAATTGGCCGTACCTCTTCCTTTCTGCTTTGAAGCGGATTAGGAGAAACGAGCTGAGGGACATCGTTGGAGGCGGGGTGATCTCCTTGATCGCTTCACAAGTCATGGACCTGTCCGACCTAGAAGATGGGTTGAAGGCTCCCCTTTACACAGAGGGGATGCTTAGGAGGTGCAAGCTCCTCCGATAGGACGGGGAGAACCGGTTCTGCATCTCCCTTACTGATGGGAGCCACCTGACGTACCTCCCCCGGCCTTTACCATTAGGGGAGGAGTTCTCCGATCTTTACATTCCGGCAGATCCCTTCGTGCCGAGACGGCCACTAGTGGCCTTTGTGGAGAGGCATGCTACCAGCTCCAGCCGGGCCCATCAGGAGGAGCACCTGCCCGTCCCAGATGACGAGGAGATGGCCACAGCGGCACAAGAGGAGGACCCGGCCCTTGCGAGCCTTCAAGCTCAGATGGCGGCCATGACGACCCAGCACCGGGGTTGGCAGTCCGACTACCAACGGACTATGTTGGAGCAGCAATAGAGCTGGCAGGACACCTTTGCCACCTCCATGACCTCACACTTCGACCAGAGGCAGGAGGCATGGCAGGCAGCCCAGCAGCAGCAGCTGGCTTGGCAGGCCAATTTTGAGACCTCCTTTGGTCGCCGCATGACTGCCCAATAGGACCGCATCGACGATATCTACCAGCGACAGGAGCACTTCTTCAGCCATTTCCCTTACCCACCGGAGGAGTGTCCTGGTGGTCCATCCGGACCACCCCAGTGAGGGGTGCATTTCTTTCCCTTCTCCCACATTTATCTTTTACTCATTTTCACTTTGAGGACAAAGTGCACTTCAAGTATGGGGAGGGATATATATCATTGCTTGTACAGTTTATTAGTTGTTTTTGACATTTTATTTTGCATCATTGAAATCAGTTTGAAAAAAAAAAGAAAAAAGCAAATGAAGTGAGTAAAAGGCATGAAAATCCTTGGATAAACCAAAAACCCGAAAGGGCGGTTTAGGTAAAAAGAAGGTAGTCCGAGCAACCTTAGGTTGGTGCAAAAATGGACTTGAGGGATGTGAGCTTAAGAGAGAAAAGAAGAAGAGTGGCAAGGTGAAAATCTGAAAGGGCGCCTTGGCAAGATGAGCGACACCGAGTGTAGGTTTCCCTTCCGGCGTTTTGGCGACATAAGAAGGGGAGTCATAAGGAGGTTGTCCGGGTAGGCCACTCTTGGAGCAATAAGGATGGTAGTATCTTCTTTTTCTCACATTTCCTCTCTTTTTCTTTTTCTTTCTTTCTTTCTTGGTTTTTCTCTTGTTTTCCATTATTTCTCTTTCTTTCCCTTGCTTCCTGAGACCTTGAGTCTAATTGCTGTCATTTGCTTTACTCGGGAAGAGTAAAAGGTCTAAGTATGGGGGAGTTTGATAGGTGATGGAATCACTATCATTTAAGGTAGTTTTTAGAGTCTTTTTATTGCATTAGTGTCGATTTATGCTACTAACTCCTTGGTCCAGAAGAAGAAGATCAAAAGAAGCTAAGGAAGGAGTTATAAGCACTTAGGAGTAAAGATCGATCAAGAAGCAAAGTTTCTGTTGCTCCACCGCTCCCGCGGGCCCTTGCAGCCTCCCCAGTGGGTGACACTTCCCACTGAAGCACTCCCAGTACCTTTCACCAACGCTGGCCAAGATGCATATCACCGCCCCTGCGTGCGCCACCCATCGGCGCCCCTGCGGTGACTTGCCCGGACAAGACGAAGGCCAGCTCCCTTGCGCCTCCCACTGCGCCCTGCCAGCGCCTCGCCTTGGGAGCTGGAAGGCGAAGAGTCTATTTCACCGCCCCTGCGTTGGCCTTGAGGCGCCCCTGCGCCTTGACATCAGAAACGTCAGGAAGGCGAAAGGTCAGACGTTGAAGTGCATTAAAGATCCGCCCCAACGGAGCTATGTAGCCGCACCCATCGGTTATGAAGAAGATCAACCGATTCTGCCTAAACCGCCCCTGCGGGTCTTGAAGACCGCCCTTGCGGTTTAACGCCAGAAGCTTTACTCCGGCTGTTTACACCACCTTTATGGCATTAAAGGTGGTTGTTTTAGGCCGGCTATTTACTCCTAATTAAGTGTCTTTTGTAGTATAAATAGTCCATGGCTGATTGCTAGAATCATCCATGCTCTTCCTCACAAAATCCATTTTAGACTTGAGTTTTTCCATTGTAATGAGTTGCTAACTCCCTTGCTACATTGGGTTGGTTTGAAGCTGCTTTGTTACTTTGGTTGTAAGTCCTTTTAATATAAGTTTTTATTCAGTAATGCTTTGTGTTTCCTTGATCTCCATTGTTTAATTGCATGTTAACTATTACTTGAGATTGATCACCTTAGGTTCTAAAGTGCATGTAAACAACTAGGATTAATAGGTTCCGAGTTCGGTTCTTTAATCTAGTAGCAACTTTAAGTAATAACGGGTTGTAATTACTTAAAGTAAAAGGAACACAAATATAAAGATAAGTTTAACGGTTTTAATCTTCTCTTTATATCCCTTTGTATTTGTTTGAATGCTAACTTATTATTTGTTCTTGTAGGTTTACGGAACTTTAATAGGTTAAGTTGTGTTGATTCCGGTTGGCTCAACACATATGTATGATCGAGACGGGAGATTACTTAAAAACTTGAAAAAGTAATACACCAAAGTAGCAATTGCATGCTTAGAATCAACCTAGTGTAGAATCACCCATTATTGTCTTACTTGTCGTATTCATCGTTTTCATAAGTTTTTGTGCATCAGTTCAACCAAACCCCCCCTTGTGTCACTTGTCATTATAATCAATAAATACATCTAAAACACCTCAACTCTCTTGGGTTCGACCCTTACTTACTTACTATACTTGTTCTTAGTGCTAAGTCGGGATTTACTTTTGATTGGGTATAGACGACCATAGAAATACCTCTAGTCAAGTGGCCACGTTCAACTTCCTATAGTCGATGCACACCCTCCAGCCCGTAACGGTCCTAGTTGGGATCAACTCGTTGTTCTTATTCGTCACAACGGTCATCCCTCCTTTCTTCGGAACTACATGCACTGGGCTCACCCACTTGCTATCCGAGATAGGAAATATGATACGTGCATCCAACAACTTAAGAATTTCTTTCTTCACAACCTCTTTCATGATCGGATTTAACCGTCTTTGAGGTTCCCGTGAAGTCTTATGATCGTCCTCCATTAGTATTCTATGCATGCAGAAGGGAAGGCTTAATACCAATAACATCATCAATAGTATAACCTAAAGCCTTTTAATGCTTTATCAAGACATGCATCAGTTTAGATAATTCAGTTTCGGAAAGGGAAGCACTAACAATGATGGGATAAGTAGAATTTGGTCCAAGAAAAACATACCTCAAGTGACTTGGGAGTTGTTTAAGCTCCACAACTGGGGGTGCTTTCTAAGGGGGATCCTTGCTTCCTCCTTCCAGTGGAGTAGAATTGGATTTAAGAACTTGACTTTCAGAAGTCTCAGTTGACCTCATCTCGCTTTCGACCTCGGCGAGGTCCAGAGTGGGTGACCGAGATGTTCTTCATTCAAGAACACCTCGCCTGGTCTAGAGAGTGCCTCGGTCGAGGTACTGTAACTGGGATCTAAATTGGAGATTCTCTTCTCCTGGATTAGCTTTTCAATCTTAGCTCCTGGATCTTCTTCCAGTGCCTTTAAGCTCCGTATATCCGCATCACAAGAAGCATCTATACCTTCCTCCATTAAGGTAAAACCAACAACTCTTTCAAGTGGATCATTAATATGGATAGAGCTCACCAATTCTCTTAATTCTTCTTCATCATAGATGTTGAAGATATCATCCTCCAGCGGCTCTCCTTTCATTGCAGCAAGCAATGCAAACTCCACTTCATCTCCACCAATGTTAAATTGCAACTTGGCGTTCTTACAATCCACATTGAAACCCGAGGTTGCTAGAAATGGTCTCCCGAGAATGATAAGGACGGGATAGTCTGCGGGAATATCAAGCACAACAAAGTCTATAGGTAAGTAGAAGTTACCTAACTTAACCGGAACATCCTCCAAAATGGCCACGGGATGGGTAATGGAGCGGTCCGCCATGTATAATCTTATCTTCACCGGCTTAGGCTCTCCAAGTCCGATCTTCACACATAGCTCCAGCGGGATGATGCTCACGCTGACTCCTAAATCACACAATGCCTCACAAGTAACATCCCCAACTTGAATGGGAATGCAAAATGAGCTGGGATCCCTCAATTTGGGTGGCATCTTCTCCTTCATGATTTGAATGAGCTCCGAGGATTTAGATGTCATCCTTACTTCCCCAAAGTCTTCCAGCTTCCTCTTCCTTGATAGAATCTCTTTTAAGAACTTCCCATAGGCGGGCATCCCTAGAACAGCATCAAGGAAAGGGATGTTAATATGTAATTTATTCATCAAGTCAAGGAACTTACCAAATTGCTTGTCTAGATGTGCTCTAGCTCTTGACTGGGGAATGGAAGTGGTGGTTTATAAGCAGGAGGTGGAACATAACTTTCAGATTTTTCTTCCGCATTTTGAGGCTCCACCTCGGTTGGTATCTCGGCCGAAGTGTTCTTCTTCTGTACCTGGACCGAGGTGTTCTTCACTGGCATCGACCGAGGCACTAGATCTGCAGTTTTTAGTCCACTTCTCGTCGTTATTGCCATGATCTGTCCTTTTGGGTTTCTCTCTATCCTAGCTGGGAGATTACGTGGGTCTCTTGGCGCTTCATTCGCCTTGTTAAAGAATTGTTGTTCTAAGGCTTTTTGTGCCTTCGAAAATGAGGTCATGGACGTCTCCATAACATTGAGCATGATCAAGATAGCCTCCAGCACTGCATCTTTCTTCGCTGGGTGGGACGAACTTGATCCAGGGTCCTAGCTGTTCAATGGAGTAGAAGAAGAAGAGAGGAAAGGATTAGAAGAATTATTAGAATTGGAGTTAGAGTAAGGGTTACCCGAATTTTGATTGTTAGATCTCCAATTGTTGCTGTTGTAGCCTCTATTGTTGTTGTAGTTGTTGTTCCGGAAACCATTGTTGTTGTTCCTTGAGCCTTGATATCCTCCCTCCTCCTTTTTGGTGTGAGCAACCAAAAGATCCTTCAATTGCTTCACATCATTCTTGAGGGAGGTGAGCTGATTATCATTTGATGGAGCTTCTTGGAAGTTGACTCTCTTAACTCCATTTTAAGCTCCTTGGTGGGAGTATTTCTCCATGTGCAAAGCTTGTTTCTCAATGAACTCCCAAGCTTCATCAATCGGCATGTCCATGAACATGCCGGCGGATAGTAGTTGAAGGTTGAATTGGGTAGTTCCATCCAATCCTTTGAAGTATATCTCCAACAACTCTATCTTTGGAATCCCATGATGTGGGCAATCCAAAAGAATGTCTTTAAATCTCTTCCATGACTTGGACAAACTCTCCTTGTCCTTCTTGATCAATGCGTTAATCTTCCCTATCATTTCAGCATTTTTAGAGGGGGGAAAGAATTTAGTTAGGAACTCCGTCGTCATCTCCTCCCAAGTGTTGATCTTTCCGGAAGGAAGAGACTGATACCAAGTAAGCGCCCTGTCCTTCAAAGAAAAGTAAAAAGGCCTTAGCTTGTAATTATTATTTTCCACTTTTGAAGGTCTCAAAGTCTCCATCAAAATATCATAATTTTGTAAGTGTTGATGCGGAGACTCCCTCTCTAAACCTCCAAACTAGCATTAGCGGATCATGGAAAGAACTTGCGGTCGAAGTTCATAATCATGTTCCGCTGGATCACCTAGGTTGACTCCTGGACGCCTCACTTGCTGATTAGGGTCCATCCTCTGTCCTAGGGTCTGTGGGATACCTGCGAAAAGAACATCTCGGACAGGCATCCGAGGTGGAAGTATCTCAGCCGGGGCAGCTGGAGCTGGGTCTTGCCTTGGTCGAGGATCTGGAACTGGATCCTGCCTCGGTCGAGGTAGATATTGGTCCCGTAAAGCTTCCATATCTGCTTTGATCGCTTCCGTCCTTGCACGGGTTTCTTCCTTTTCAAGTCGCAGTTCTTCCTTGCTGAGGCGTAGTTGTTCCAGCGCCTCCTTCAATTCGGCCTCAAGATCGCGACCGTCTTGGTTGGCCATCTTAGCTTCTTTCAAGCGTCTTTTGTATGTCTTTTCTGGTTCGGGATCGTAAGGAACGATTTCCTTCCCAGCGCGGGTTCTTCGCATAGACCTAAGAGAAAGAACCTGCAAAAGTCACTCAAGTAGAGTGGTTAGTAGCAACAGGGGCAATTTCCCCGAAAGACTACCACAACCGGCTTGGTCTAGACCAAGTCCCCGGCAACGGCGCCAAAAACTTTTTCACTCCAAACGGTGTGTGCAAGCTTTAAATTTATAACCGAGGAAATATGCTTAAAAAAGGATGCGAACCCGCAGTGTACAGATCAATTATAGTAAAAAGCAAGAATTCCAGGGGTCGATCACAGGGACTTAGATGAAACCTAAGCAAGTAGAGGTCGTCTATGTAACTAATAACCATAAAAGCGATTAAAGCAATCAAAAGATGATAATAAGGTCAATAAAGGGGAATATGCAAATTCTAGGGATTAAAGCATCCAGTTGTGGTTCCAACTCAAGATCTCAAGATATGCGGACAAAGCTGAGATTTTGCAAAGGGAAGGTGTTTCTAAAGTGGAATAGATCACCGGGTAAGTCTCACTACTCACTAACCCCAAACCAAGAGCTCCTATTACCGGGTAAGTCTCAAGGTACTAAGGAAAGGAATAATAATCTCAAACCAACACTCTAACTAAGGGAATAGAATCAACCTTTACCGGGTAAGTTTCAGGTTAACTCACAAAGATGGGATGAAGGCACACTCAAACCCCAATAAAGGACAAACCTTTACTACCTAAACTTATGATCTTGGGTAAACAAACTAAGAAATCACCGGGTAAGTCTCATCCTAAGCTTGCATTGAACAAGGAAAGGTGTAATAAGAATAGGATTTGGCAAACTCTAACACTTAACTCTCAGCTTCGGATCAGAAAGGATCACCTCGGTCAGTCAAGTTCCACCCCGGACGAGATGTTCATCGACTGAACGAGATGTTGTAGGGTTAACGATAAAGACTCGAGCTTTCAGGGTCCTACTGGGATTAAGATTATTCTATCATTGTCTTTCCCACAACTTTCAGCCAATCACCCTAGAATCGCACAAAGAAATTAGCCACTCATCATCATGAAAGCAATAATCAAATATATGGGAAAAGAATGAATATTTGAACACAAAAACCTTAATAACAAGGCTTCAACAACTGAATCAAATATCACACAAATAAGCGTTCCTTGGATCACAAATCCAACAAGACAACAGGCCAAAGGGAATCTAAGAAAGTCTTACAAATCTCCTCAAAAGCTATAACAAGCTATGAACTTCCTTCCTTTAATCTTCCTTCAAAGTTCCAAAAATCCTTCCTAACTGTAGCTTCTTCAATCTCCAAGTATGTGATGATGCAGCGGGGATGCTAAATTGTGGAAAATCCGGCCCTTTTTATAGGAGAATTATCTTCCAAAGATAATAATATCTTAAAAAGATAATATCCTAAATAAAATATATCCATATCTCTAAAATAGATATCCCAAATATATGATCTTCCTTCCAGAAATCCAGCCCAAAAATATAAGATCTCTCCTTCCAAAAATAAAAGATCTCAGCCAAATAAAATATATCTCGCCGCGTCAGGATATTCGCCTCGGTCGGGGCGCTCTTTAAGATCACCTCGGTCGAGGTGACACTGTAGCTGACCGAGGTGAATCTCAGCTGAAGGTGAAATCTCAATAATATGGTCCAAAGTAAATCTTCTTTGTTAATTCCAAGCTTCATGGGTCCTCTTTTAAGCTCCTAAATGTAGCTCCAATGACTCATTTGTTCCTTAGCTCCTTTTTTATCCAAAATGTGCCATTTTACCTACGATTACAACGAAACTTGGTGTAGACCTCAATTCCCGAAAAGGTAGATGAAATAACAATATAATCACATAATATACATTCAAACATGCAGATTATTGAAGATAAAACGTCTAAACAAGTCCCAAAATATAGACTATAATTCATGCTATCGTGTATAGAAGCCGTCACCCATCTGAGGATCTCGACAGTATATATATATATATATATATACATATGGCCTATATAGAGCCTTATATGTTAGGTGTACATTCCCTCAG
Organism: Fagopyrum esculentum; assembly: GCA_033239045.1. NCBI lineage: Eukaryota > Viridiplantae > Streptophyta > Magnoliopsida > Caryophyllales > Polygonaceae > Fagopyrum > Fagopyrum esculentum. The sequence goes on from BSUD01000001.1 coordinate 60,598,041, forward strand.
ATGGCTCGGACTAGAGCTACTGCTACTGTAGGTAGAGGTAGAGGTAGACAACCTCTTCCTCCAGGAGGGATAGGACAGGGACCAACTCCCGCTGCAGATCCACTAGTGGTGGAGGAGGCTTTTGAGGAGGTTGCTGAGAGTGTAGTTCCAGCTACGAGGAGTGGTGGCTCTAGGAGACAACATGCCCATTGAGCCTAGTTAGATGGCTTAGACCGTGTCTCCATGGGAGGACCTGAGTTCAAAGATTACCTCAGGCACTTTGAGGAGGCCATTAGAGCAGGCAGACACGCCCTAGATCTACCAGGGCATGAGGGATTATCTGAGTTATCCCATGGAGTTACTCAGGTGCCGGCTATTCCGGCACGTGCTGTAGAGGAGACCAGAGGGCCTCGACCAAATACCTGGTTGAAGGCTTTTCATAAGTAGGGAGTACCATACTTCTCAGGGGAGATCGGCTTATAGACTGAGGTGTGGATTGGGCATGTAGACTTAGCTTTAGAGTCTATTCGGCGCCCTGAGGACAGACAGGTAGAGCTAGTACAGTCTCTATTCCGTGACCTGGCATACCAGTGGTGGAGGACAGTTAGAGCACGAGTTACGAGCTATGAGTAGATGAGGACTATGTTGAGGGAGCAGTTCTGCCGTGCCTCACTGAGGAGGAAGAAGCTATAGGACTTCGTGGAGCCGAGTTTTGAGGACGTACCCATTATAGATGCTAGTCGCCGCTTCAAGACTAAGTTAGCATTGCTGGGTCCAGTTGCACCATCTGAGGACCAACATGTGTACCTTTTCGCCCGTTGTTTGAGGGAGAGCACAAGCTCATATATGGAGGGATTTCAATGTGACTCATTGGCAGACTACCAGGATTGGGCCACTGCCTATGAGAGATAGAGAGCTAGCCAGAGGAGGACTTCTCAGACAAGACGGTCTGAGAAGAGAGAGCGCACCGGACAAACTAGTGCAAGAGCATCTAGATACGGGCGAGGTCAGACTCAAGGCCGCTCGAGTGTTCCAGTGTCTGCACAAACTATTGAGAGAGGCTGGCAGTGTTACAACTGCGGGGCTATGGACATATGAGGGCTTAGTATCCTAGAGCACCTCTAACTTGCTTCTCATGCGGGAAGCCAGGACACAAAGCTACGTTTTGCCGTCAAGGCAAGGTGTCATCACAACAGGGTTCTTCCCTTGCAGGTGCAGCAGGAGGTGGGCAGAGACCGCCTCAGCACCAGGCACAGGGACAACAGAGAGTCCCAGACACACCTGCTACTCAGGGTTCTACTCCAGGACCGAGTAAAGGTAGAGGTAGAGAGGCTGGTACCAGTGATGCCCGAGGAGCTCGAGGTCGTGTTTTTGAGCTGAGGAGTGCTGAGGAGCCGCCAACACCAGCTGCTAAAGGTACCATTCTGTTACATTGTCTACCTGTTAGAGTTTTGTTTGATACGGGTGCTACGCATTCCTTTATTTCTGCTGCATGTGTTGAGCGTTTGAGTTTGTCTATCATAGAGGGGACTGTTCCCTCTAAATGGTGTGTGCAAGCTTTAAATTTATATTCCAAGAAATATGCTTAAAACAAGGATGCGGACCCACAGTGTACGGATCAATTATAGTAAAAAGCAAGAATTCTGGGGTGTCGATCTCAGGAACTTAGGTGAAACAAAGCAAGTATAGGTTGTCAATGCAACTAATAACCACAAAAGCGATTAAAGCAATCAAAGATGATAATAAGGTCAATTAAGGGAATAATGCAAATTCTAGGGATTAAAGCATCTAGTTGTGGTTCCAACTCAAGATCTCAAGATAAGCGGACAAAGCTGAGATTTTGCAAGGGGAAGGTGTTTCTAAAGTGGAATAGATTACCGGGTAAGTCTCACTACTCAAAATCCCAACCCAAACCTCCTATTACAGGGTAAGTCTGAAGGTACTAAGGAAAGGAGCTATAATCTCAAACCAACAAACCAACTACGGGAATAGAATCAAGCTTTACCGGGTAAGTCTCAGGCTAACTCACAAAGATGGGATGAAGGCACACTCAAACCCCGATAAAGGATATACCTTGATGACCTACACTTATGATCTTGGGTAAACAAACCGAGGAATCACCGGGTAAGTCTCATCCTAGGCTTGCATTGAACCAGGAAAGGTGTAATAAGAATAGGATTTGACAAACTCTAACACTTAACTCTCAGTTTTGGATGAGAAAAGGTAACCTCGGTCAGTCGAGTACCACCCCGGCCGAGATGTTCATTGACTGAACGAGATGTTCTAGGGTTAAGGTTAAAGACTCGAGATTTCAGGGTCCTATTGGGATTAAGATCATTCTATCATTGTCTTTCCCACAACTTTCATCCAATCACCCTAGAATCGCACAAGGAAATTAGCCACTCATCATCATGATAACAATAATCAAATAAAAGGGAAAGGAATGAATATTTGAACACAAAAACCTTTTGAACAAGGTTTCAATAACTGAATCAAATGTCAAACAAATTAGCGTTCCTTGAATCAAAAATCCAACAAGATAATAAAACCAAAGGGAATCTAAGAAAATCTTACAAATCCCCTCAAAAGCTATCACAAAGCTATGAACTTTCCTTCCTTCAATCTTCAAACTTTCTTCAAAAATCCTTCATAACTGTAGCTTCTTCAATAATCCAAAGATGGTAAAAAGGATGGCTGGATTATGGAAAATCCAACCCTTTATATAGGAAAATTATCTTCCAAAGATAATAATATCTTAAGAAGATAATTTCCTATAAAATATATCCATATCTCTAAAATAGATCTCCTAAATATATGATTTTTCTTCCAGAAATCCAGCCCAAAAATATAAGATATCTTCTTTCCATAATTAAAAGATCTCAGCCAAAAAATATATCTCGCCGGCGCCAGGGTGTTTGCCTCGGTCGGGACGCTCCACAAGAACACCTCGGTCGAGGTGACACTATAGCTGACCGTGGTGAATCTCAGCTGAATGTGAAATCTCTCAAATCTGGTCCAAAGTAAATCTTCTTTGTTAATTCCATGCTTCCTAAGTTCTCTTTTAAGCTCTTGAATGTAGCTCCTATGACTCCTTTGCTCCTTAGCTCCATTTTGATCCAAAATGTGCCATTTTACCTAAGATTACAACGAAACTTGGTGTAGACCTCGATTCCCGTAAAGATAGATAAAACGACAATATAATCACATAATATACATCCATACGTGCAGATTATTGAAGATAAAACGTCTAAACAAGTCCCAAAATATAGACTATAATACATGGTATCAAAATACCCCATACTTGTCCCTTGTTTGTCCCTAAGCAAGTTCGAAATCTTAAGTACATGATAGAATGGATTATAAGTCATAGAGATCATTGAAAAGTATTTCAAAATATTTTTGATGTGCTCCACTTAAAATGTTTCGAAATATTTCAAAATATTTCAAAATATTTTTTGATGGTGTGCTCCACTCATAGAATGGATTATATTACATGCTTCATGGCAATTAAAATCAAGATATGATCAAAACATTTTATAAATATAAGAAAGTTGTTCATCTTTGCATAAAATCGTAGAATGCATAATAAATTATTATTATCGAAATTAATCGTGTATAATCAAGTTTAAACCACCAAATCAATCAACAAGCTCGAGGTTTCAAGGGCTTTTCAAGAGAAGGTCAAGAAACGTGTGATGGTGGGATGTATATAGCGAACGTGGTGCTAGAATCCGAGAAAAGGATCTTCACTTCACTTGCTTTGAATATCAACATCTTCCACCAATAAGCTTTGCTTATTTACTTTTTACTTTACTTTTTGGGATGCATGGACAGAGGTGCACAATAACCGAAGCCTAGGAAATCAGCAATCATCAATTTCTCGAGATGCCTCAAGCCCTTGATGCACATACCATGACCCGTTAGGAATATCGCTCAATCCGACTTTGGCAAGACACAAACACCCGGCTATGTGAATGGTGCCGAGTTACTCATCATCATGATTGACTTCCCCAAACCTATTTGTTTCTTTCTAAACTTCCAGCCAACATCTCAATTTTTCTTTCACTTGCTTTTCTTTACTTGCTTGCTTCCAAATTCCCGGATAGGTAAAGGGAGGCAAATATGTATATGAGTGGCTAAGCATGATCAAGAAAAAGAAGAGAAGAGAATGAATTGCCTTAATCATCCCAAGAAGAGAGTGAGAGAACTCATCATGTGGTGTCAACCTTCAAATTCAACATAATTTTGATAAAAACAAAGTATTAAACATGCCAAAATTTCAAACAAAGCATTTAGCAACTTAATCATACCATAAAACCTTTCAAACATATAAAGATTTTAAAACCAATCTGCAAACAAAACCATCACTGATGTCATATCCAGAAAAGAAGCACAAAAATCGTTTCGAAAACCTTCTCAGTTAAACCGCCTCGGTCGAGGTGTTCTAAGTCAACCGAGGTACTTGACCTCGTTTGGCAAGAATCGTCCCGGTCGAGGTTATAAACTTTTTTTTCTTAACCAATTTTTGACGTTTTTCTCAATCAAATAACCTGTATGCATGCATGTAGTCTCAGATAAGCACATAGAGCATAAGGAAGATCATAAATAACAAGTCATACAAGTCATACACATAATGTCAAGTAAGATACATCCAAATACCCCATACTTGGGACACATTGTCCCAATGGGTCAAAATAAGTCTAAAAATAAAATACTCACCGGACATAAGCTGAGCTACACAATAAATAAATAAAAGAAATACTTGCAAGCTCTAATCCGGATCTGTTGGTGGTGGTGGTGGATACGGGACGAATGTATACTGAGATGGGTCAAATGGATAACCCATGGTAAGCTAGAACTGTATCTCCATCATCCGGCGCTGGTAGTGTTGGTTCTCCCTCATCTCCATCATCTCCAAGGACACGGCGGTGTAAGAGTCGATCATCTGGTCCGTCAGCTCGTCAATCCGTTGATGAGCTATGGGATCCCTCTGTCCGCGGACTCTGCGCCTAGAAGGATGTGATGGTGCTGCAGCTGCCTCCTCCTCTGTCGCCTCGTCGTCTAAGTCGACAACTGGCACACTAGGGCCGGCAATATCTGTGCCTGTCTCCATGGGAGCACCGCCATCATCATACTCAGCTTCCTCCTCTACCTGAGCTACTGCAGCGTCTTTAGCATCCTCTATGTAGGGTATCCAAGCGGTAGACCAATACTGAGGATCGAAAACTGAGAACTGATATGACCATGGGATACCCTGAGGGGCAGTCTAATCCCAAGGCATCACCACGTATGGTGTAGTAAGGCCACGAGGAACCAAAATCCTCCTCGTGATTATCTCCTGAAGTCCTAGCGGCTTTGTAGCCGCCACCAACGTACAAGCACTCAAGTCGAGATCCATGACTATAGCGATGTGAGTCACTAGTCCTCCACAACAGATATCTCCCTTCCCCTTGGCCTTGATCCGATGCAGATCCTCAACTAACATGGCCCCAAAATCAGGTACTTCTCCAGTCACCATACAGAAGAGACTCAGCAACTCTCCCTGTCTAACCTTCTAGGGCATCTCAGTACGCGCCAAAAGAGTCTCGCTGAAAATCCGGTGGGCGAGACGGAAAGCAAGGTGGAATATGATGCACTCCCTGGAGTCTCCAGGTCTCCATCTATCAACGTGCTCCACCACATGAGCAATCTGTCCCTAGAACTGTCGAGCTACAGCTTGAGAAGAAAAGTCAGGAATTGTAGGGGTCGGGAAGCCAAAGATATCTCTAAACTGGTCCATAGGGACAATGTAGTTCCGGTTCAGCAACCGGTACTTGATGGCTTTCCTCTCAGGCAGGTGAGTAATAGAACTCACAAACTCTAGGGTAGGCTCGAGGTAGGCTAGAGCTCTGATATCCATAAACTGCTCTATTCGCCCGAAAACGTGCGTGCAAATAAGCTTTATATTTATAAAACTGAAATAAAAGCAAGCGAACCCGTAGTGTACGGATTGGCATAGATTAACAAGTATTCCAGAGTATCGAACTCAGGGATTTGGTGATTCAAATTTCAGTCTCAAGTAATCAAGCAAGTAAAAGTGTAAAGCTTTGCAAATATTGGGGAAAGCAGCAACCCTAAGATCCAGGCGTCTAATTGTGGCAATCGATTCAAGATAATCTATAAATATAAGGACAAAGTCGAGAATTGCAAAGGAATACTAAAGCAAGGTAATGTACGGTGAAGTTCCAAAACCTTATATGTCTAACCCAAAGACACACTATATAAAGGTTGTTGAGGCTGCAATATAAAAAGGATCTAAGGACAAGAATTAAACTCAAATACCCTAGCTCAAACCCAAAGGATCAAGATAAACTCAAACGGTTAAGGTTGTGACACTCGAAACCGAAATAGAGGATGTTGAGTCTCACTACTACCTAAGAAAGGGAAACTAAAGCTATGTTAAAGCTTTGGATTAAAGCAAAAGCAAAGGTCGTAGATCAGGGAAAACCATGGCAAGATCTTGAGTTCCACGACCGTGGAACCTCAAGAACATGCCATAATTTAGGTTCGTCGACGAATTTCTCACACTCTCAGTGGCCAATCTGTTTACGATCGATCTATCATCATCTAAGCCACAACTATCAACCCTTCAGCTTAGAAATGCTAAAGGGTTTTAACCAACAATCATTGTCATGATATCAATAATCAAATTAAGAAGGATAAAAGATGAAAACCCTCGAAAACTCAATAAACACTTGAAATCAATCTCAAATCCTAATAATAAAGCAATATGTTCAATGGATTCAAAATATGGAATAAGAATCCTCACTATAATCTCAGGTAAACAATGGAAAACGGTTGTCAACCGTTTCCGGAATCAAACCTAAGAAATCACCAAACTTCCCCCATAAATAATCTTCAATCTTCAATCCTCGCCGTCGGCTTCGAAACCCTAAGCAAGGATAAGAACGGGATAAGTGCGGATAACACCCGGTAAGCGGAGATACCGAAAACTCCTTTCTCTACTCCTTTTATAGAGTGAGGACGGGTTACGATAAAAGCCCATTTACTTTGATGGTGTGGCAAATAAGATACGTCATATGATTTGCCAAGATTACGGTCATGTAGAGCTTTCCACGGCCGTAATTTAGAGCGTGGAACCAAATTACAGTGCCATAGAATTTCCACGGCCGTGGTTTAGACCGTTTAACTCTGTGGAGTGCTTCAAACTTTCTTCCACATTCATGATGCCAAGTCTACGGCCGTGGATTAGAGCGTGGACTTCAATTTCCTTCTCCACGGCCGTAATTCAGGGCCTGGACTTGCTTTTCCTCTTCTTTTGCCTTTGTTTCGTGCAATCCTTCATCCATACTCCTTCCTTAGCCTCACTAATGCATCTCCTTGTCCTTGAACATGATCAAATACTCCTTCTCTTACATCATTTTCTCCGATTCAAGCTTTTATTCACCTATAAACAAAATAAAGCTAGCGTAGATCTCTGTATCGACAAAATAGGTGAACAAGCTCACAATTGCTTCAAAACTATATCCATGTACACAATAATGAGGGAAAACAACTAAAACAAATACCTAAAATATTGTCATATTTCATGCTAACAAAATACCCCATACTTGTCACTTGCTTGTCCCCAAGCAAGGTTTTCAAAAGTTTAGAACACAAGTTAGAGTGAAATATGAATGCAACTCCAAAACAAACAAACTTTTTGACAAATGTGCTTCTAGTCAATAGATCATTCTCATAACTTGCTTCATTTATCATTGAAAACGTTCATACACATAAACCAAAGAATGTAGAGCAAAGAAACATCATAAATTGCTTAAACTTTAAGACAAACATCATAACCTTCAAGCATTGTCAAAATCAAGCAAGTGAAACTTCAATTTAGATCACGAAGTCAAATAACATTCTTTTGATCTTAAGGACTTTCAAGTAAGGTCGAGAATGCGGAAAGGAGGGAAACTTGTAAGGGATGTGGTGCATGAATCCGGGAAAAAGGAATACCATAACTCTTTTTCTTTTTGTTTTACTTACAACACCATCAACTTAGAGCTTTGCTCTTTTCTTTTTCACATTATTTTTCGACTTTACTTTTTGGAAATATGGACAGCGGTGCACAAAAACCGAAGCCTAGGAGATTGGCGTTTCTCGATTTCGAGATGCCTCAAGCCCTTGATGCACATACCATGACCCGTTAGGAATATCGCTCAATCCGACTTTGGTAAGACACAAACACCCGACTATGTGAATGGTGCCGAGTTACTCATCATCATGATTGACTTCCCCAAACCTATAATTTCTATTCTTTGAATGTAAACAATTGCTTTCACGGCCCTCCCACATCAAACATGCCAAAACACAACTCCTCCTCATTCCCGGATAGGTAACGGAGGCAATTATTTCATTGAGGGGCTAAATGATCAAAGAAAGAAGTAAGAAAATCGTAGTGCCTTACATTTCATAAAGAAGTATAAGAACTTATATTGTGATTTCAACCTTCGTTTCTCAATATGATTTAGATAAAACACTTCACATTATGAAACTTGCAAGAAAGGATAAACAACACACTTAATTTCTCTTCAATTCATTGTTCAATTTAAGCATACAATTGTCATTAAAAACTCATTCCGCAAGTGAGAATTATCATAGGAATCATTCCTAATCTTGAAAGCACAAAAACTTTTCAAAATTTTTCAAATTTTTATGGGTTTTTCAAAGCTTTTTCATGCAATGCAATAATAAAAAACGTGTGACTATAAAATGAAACATGCAAGTGTTCATGGATTAAGCAAGCAAACAAAGTAGAGTTATTACAATCATAGTCACACCCCACCCCATACTTGAAACATACATTGTCCTCAATGTTCAAAAGAAAAATAAAGACAAGAAAAGAAAAAAAAGAAATTCACTAGATGGTGGTGGGGCGGCTCAAACCGGCAATCATCTCATGTCATCACTGAGGAGGCGGTGGAGGAAATGGACGGAACTTGGAGCTATAGTTCCGCCTGAACTGCTGGCGGTAAATGTCTCTCATCATATCATCATGCTCCTGGCTCCGGGTGTCATGAGTCTCTTGGCGGATCTCTAGATCTCCTACTGTTAGCATGAAATATTGCGATATTCTAGGCACTTTTTCTAGTCGTTTTTCATCCATTATAGTGTTCATTGAAGAGGCATTGAAGCAATTGTTAGCTAGTTTGTCTATATTGTCGATATAGAGGTCTACATAAGCTTTGTGTTGATTATAGGTGAATAAGAGATAAAACCGAACTAATTGAGAGAGAAAGGAGAAGATTTGAGCACATCCAAGAATTAAGGACACATCAAAGAAGCCAAAAGAGATGCTAGGATGAGGAATGGCACGACACAAAGGAAACCACAAGCAATTTACACTTCCACGCTCTAAAATACGGTCGTAGAGAAGTCCACGCCCAAAACCACGGCCGTGGATCTTGGCAACATGAACGTGGAGTATTCCAGAGAGTTACACGGTATAAAGTACGGTCGTGGAAATCATGAAGAACCGTAATCCACTTCCACGCTCTAAACCACGGCCGTGGAATTCCATGAAACCGTGATTTAGGCGATCTTTTGACGAATAAAATATTGACACATCATTTACGTATATGGGCCAGACGGTTATTTTATCCTTCCTTATAAAAGGGCTGAAAGAGAGAGAATTCAGGACCTCCGCTTACGCTGCTTACTTCGGCTTACACGTGCTTAGGGGTGCATTGGACATCTGGAGATTTTGCACTTGCAACGTGATTCGCGAGGGTTGAAGGTTTGGAAGTTGCTTGCGGCGGAAGTTACGCCTTTTATCCTTAGGTTTGATTAGAAGACGGATTGACATCCCGTTCTTCGTTCTTATCAAGGATTATTATTGGTTTGTGTTTATTCCAAATCTGAATTACATTATTCCTCTTGTGTGTTGATTTGAGATTGATTTAAGTTTTATTAAAGGTTTTCGAAGGTTTTCATCTTTCATTCTTCTTAAACTTGATTTAGATATTATAATGACAGTTATTGGCTAAAACCCTTTAGCAATTCTAAGGTGAAGCGTTGATAGTTGTGGCTTAGATGATGATAGATCGATCGTAAACAGATTGGACGCTGAGAGTTGGAGAGATTCACCGACGAACCAAAATCACGGTCTATTCTTGAGGTTCCACGGCCGTGGAACTCAAGATCTGCCCGTAATTTATACCAGTTTACGAACATTGCTTTTACTTTGATCCAAGGTTAAAGATTAGCTTTAATCTAGTCTTGGCTTGTCCTTTTCTTGGTAGTAGTGAAGCCTCAACAACCTCTACTTCGATTTCGAGTGTCACAACCTTAATCGGTTTAGTTAGTCTTGATCCTTGGGTTACAAGTTTGGTTATTTGATATTAATTCTTGTCTTTAGATCCTTTCTATATTGAAGCCTGAACATCCTTTATAGAGAGTGTCTCTAGATAAGTCATATAAAGCCTTGGAACTTCACCGTACATTGCTTTACCTTAGCATACCTTTGCAACTCTTAACTCTGTCCTTAGTTCTTTAGTATATCTTGAATCGATTGCCACAATTAGACGCCTGGATCTTTAGGGTTGCTGTTTTCCCAATATATTTGCAAAGCTTTATTCTTTTACTTGCTTAACAACTTTACAACTGAATTTGTTCCCCCCAAATCCCTGTGTTCGATACTCTGAAATTCTTGCTTAACTAGGTCGATCCGTACACTGCGGGTTCGCTTGCTTGATTCAAGTTTTATAAATTTAAAGCTTAGTTGTACGCACACTAAGTGGCGAACAAGTTTTTGGCGCCGTTGCCGGGGATTTGGTTTAGGCCGAATTCGGTTACCGGTTGTCAAGCTTGGGAGCTTTTCCCTTGTTATTTGACATCTCTTTTGAGTGATATTTGCAGGTTACTTTAGGTATATGCGCAGGTCTAGGAACAACAAGGACCTCTTACCTCTTGATCAAGAACTTGAGAAGAATTTGAGGAATAAGCTCAAAGAAAGAAAGTTGGCTGAAGAAAAGGAGCGGGATTATCAAACAGAGTTAGCGGAATCCGAAGCTCAACTTAGATGGAGCGAGAAGACTCGCAAGGAGGAATCGGACCGCCATCAATCGAAATTTGATGAGCTAACGGATATGATGTTCCAAATGAGGATGGAATTGAGCGACCTTAAGAAGAAGAAGAGCAGGAAACCGGCAAGATCGGTTAGAACCAACTCATCCGATGAGGATAGCGACTCTTCCATGCCACCGCTAGAGGATATTAATCCGACGATCAACATTAATCAATATAATCCAAGACCGGCTGCCAATTATCGTGTCCCGGCTAGGGGTGCGAGAGCCGCTTGTGTGGATGAAGAGCCAAGAACTCTTGGCCAAAGGATGGATCCAATTCAACAACCACGCCGTCTAGGTGTGAACTTTGATGCTGATGATATGCAAGGGTTTAGCTTCAACCCACAAGTTATTACCATTGTTCACCAAAGTCAGTTTGGAGGAACGAGCAGGGAATCTCCATATCAACATTTACAAAATTTTGAGATCTTGATGGAGACAATGAAGCCAAAGAACGCAACCACCAACAACTACAAGATCAAGTCATTCTTCTTCTCTTTGAAAGGGAAAGCTTTATCTTGGTATCAAGCTCTTCCAAATGGAAGACTCAACACATGGGAGGATCTTTCTTCGGAGTTCCTCACCAAATTCTTTCCGCTATCCAAGACGGCGGAGTTGAGAGGTAAGATTAATGCATTTTCTATGAGATCTAACAAAAGTTTATTTTAATCTTGGGAAAGATTTCAGGATTTACTATTGGATTGCCCACATCATGGCATTTCCAAATTGGAGCTATTGGAGATATACTATAAGGAGCTGGATATAGAAACACAATTCAAGCTCCAATCCCTTTCATGTGGCACATTCATGGACATGAGGGAAGATGACGCTTGGGACTTCATTGAGAAGCAAGCCCGGGTCATTGAGAAGTATTCTCACCGGAAGGTAGAAGCAAATCATGTGGAGCAAGGAACAACGCTAACACAAGCTGCTCAAACTCAAATCTTTTCTCTCAACACCGAGATTAAAGAATTGAAGGAAGCCATCAAAACCAACTTCCCAAAGCAAAAAGGGCAAGATGTGGGCTATTTAGGAAACAACAATAACCACAATGGGAATGAGAATACCAACCGCAACAATCGGAACAACAACCGGAACAATTTGAACAACACCAACAACAACAACCGGGATAACAATTGGAACAATAATAGGGGTTCAAACAACAACAATTGACATTCCAACCAACAACGCAATTCCGGTAATTCTTATCCAAATTCAGGAAATTCACCAACTCCACCTTCTTCTTCTTCCATTCCTTTGAAAAGTCAGGAAAAAGCATCTAGTAGTGGAAGCACTTCGGGGAAAGAGAAGCCCGATCCCATGTTGGAAACAATTTTGGGAAAGCTTCAAGGATTGGAGAGTCACATCATTAAGGTTGATGATCACATTACTAAGATTGACAAAGCCCAAAAGGTTTTAGAAAACCAAATGTTTAGCAATGTTGAGGAAGTTCCTAGGAATCAAGGAAAACTTCCAGGAAAGACGGAGGATAACTCAAAAGGAAGGGTGATGGCTATCACCACTAGGAACGGAGCAACAACCACAGATCCGCAGCCTAAGTTTGTGGAAGTCCCCGTTGAGAAAGAGAAAGAGAAAGAGGAGGGGAAGGAGAAGGAACACATCTACATTCCTCCTCCAGCTTACAAACCTCCCCTACCATTCCCGCAATCTAGAGCAAGAGCGCGCCTAGACAAACAATTCGGTAAGTTTATTGAACTCACGAGCAAACTGCATATTAATATACCTTTCATTGATGCAATTGTAGGTATGCCAACTTATGGAAAGTTCTTAAAACAGATCCTCTCTAACAAGAGGAAATTAGAGGATTTTGGAGAGTTCAGAATGAGTTCGGATTCGTCGGATCTCATTAAGACAATGAAGGAAAAGATGCCCCCAAAGTTGAAGGATCCGGGGTCGTTTTGTATTCCCATAGGAGTGGGGGATGTCACATATGATGCATTATGTGATTTAGGAGCAAGCGTGAGCATCATTCCGTTTGCCTTATGCAGGAAGATCGGTTTAGGCGAACCTAAACCGGTGAAGATGACGTTATACATGGCGGATCGATCCATAACTCATCCCGTCGGCATAGTTGAAGACGTCCCAATCAAGCTTGGTAAGTTCTATGTTCCTATAGATTTTGTTGTGCTTGACATTCCTGCAGATAGTCCGGTCCCGATCATACTCGGAAGACCGTTTCTTGCAACATCCGGTTGTATGGTTGATTGCAAGAATGCTAGACTCGCCTTCGACATAGGAGAAGAAAAGGTAGAGTTCGTTCTCTCCACTTTGGTGAAGGAACCAGCTTTTGACGAGGATATATTCAACATCCATGACGAAGAGCTACCTAGAGAGGAGGTAAGTTCGATTCTCTTCAAAGATCCCTTGCAAAAGGTGATCTCTATGAGCATTATGGACATAGGGGAAGAAGAGGAATGCAATGAGGAAATTGAAGCCTTAGAGAAGTAAAAGGAAGTGTATGAAGAAGAATTTGAGAAACTCTACGATGGGCTAGAGAACGTGAGAAATCACGGCCAGTCGTGCTATTCCACGGTCGTGGAATCCACCAACATGACCGTAATCAGTTATTCAGAGGACTCCATTAAGTTACACGGCCAAAACCACGGCCGTGGAGCAAACAGAGGCACCGTAATTGATTTCCACGCCCAAAACCACGGCCGTGGAGGAAACAGGGGAGCCGTAATTTTGGGTGAATCTGAAGGCAATTACGTTCTTTCCACCACTTCTTTTGATTCTTCTCCAACAACTTCTACATCCTTAGAAACTTCTAAGGAAGCATTGGACACTCCTCAAGAGCCATTAGAGAGTCCTATAGTGATGGAATTGAAGCCACTTCCCGCACATCTAAGGTATGCATTTCTAGGACCTAATTCTACCTTTCCGGTAATTGTTAGTTCCGATCTAAGTATGGATGAACATAGTAAGCTTATGGTTGTTCTTAAGAAACATAGGAAAGCCTTAGGGTATACTATAGAGGATCTAATAGGAATCAAAACTTCACTATGCATGCATAAGATCCTAATGGAAGAAGAATTTAGAACTTCGCGACAACCTCAAAGGCGGTTAAATCCGACCATGAAGGAGGTTGTCAAGAAGGAAAATTTTAAACTACTTGATACAGGTATCATTTACCCCATCTCTGATAGCAAGTGGGTAAGTCCCGTACAGGTAGTTCCAAAGAAGGGAGGAATGACGGTCATCACCAACAAGAACAACGAGCTCATTCCTACGCGAATCGTGACAGGATGGAGGTTGTGCATAAACTACCGCAAGCTAAACAACGCAAAGAGGAAGGATCACTTCCCACTACCCTTCATCGACCAAATGCTTGAGAGGTTAGCACAACACTCACACTTTTGCTATCTTGACGGTTACAGTGGTTTCTTTCAGATCCTGATACATCCGGACGATCAAGAGAAGACCACATTCACGTGCCTGTGGGGTACGTTTGCTTATAGGAGAATGCCGTTTGGGCTTTGCAACACCCTAGCCACCTTTCAAAGGTGCATGATGGCTATCTTCTTGGAGTATATAGAGGAAATCATGGAGGTTTTTATGGATGATTTTTCTGTTTATGGTTCCTCTTTCAATAATTGTCTTTCTAACCTTGCTCTTGTGCTACAAAGGTGTGAAGACACTAACCTAGTTCTTAATTGGGAGAAGTGTCAATTTATGGTGAAAGAAGGCATTGTATTAGGACACTAAATCTCTAGTAGAGGGATTGAAGTGGATAAGGCTAAGATAGAGATTATAGAAAAGCTTCCTCCTCCAACTTCGGTGAAAGGAATAAGAAGTTTTCTAGGACATGCTGGATTTTATAGACGCTTTATAAAGGATTTCTCTATGATATCAAAGCCGCTTACTAATCTATTGATGAAGGATGCAGTTTTTGATTTTTCGCAGGAATGTTTAGATGCGTTTAATAAGATTCGGGAAGCTCTAATCTCATCCCCGATTATTCAACCTCCGGATTGGAATCTTCCATTCGAGGTTATGTATGACGCAAGTGACGTAGCAATAGGAGCTGTGCTTGGGCAAAGGAAGGAAGGACGAACCCACGCTATCTACTATGCTAGCAAGATGCTAGATGAAGTGCAGCTCAACTACGCCACTACCGAGAAAGAATTTTTACCAATTGTATATGCATTTGAAAAGTTTCGCTATTATCTTGTAGGTGCAAAGGTGATTGTGTACACGGATCATGCTGCGATCCGGTATTTGCTTGCAAAGAAGGATGCAAAGCCAAGGCTAATTAGATGGATTCTTCTCCTAAAAGAATTCGATCTAGAGATCCCTGACAAGAAGGGTTCGGAAAATTCCGTTGCGGATCATTTGAGTCGTCTACCACATCTAGAGGACGACAACCTACCCATAGATGACTCCTTTCCGGACGAGCATTTACATATCATAGAGGAGTGCATCGACAAGATTAGTAAAGGTAATGAGCCATGGCTTGCTAATTTTGTTAATTATTTGGTTTGCCAGGAATTACCACCCGGATTATCCTATGCACAAAGAAAGAAGTTCTTTAAGGATGTTCGGGAATACTTTTGGAATGAACCTCTCCTTTTTAAGAGAAGTCCTGACGGCATCATTCGGCGATGTGTGCCGGAAGATGAGATGCAAAGTGTCATCCGTCATTGTCATTCACTACCTTGTGGAGGACACGCTAGTTCGAACAAGACTAGCGCTAAGGTATTGCAATCTGGATTTTTTTGGCCTACTTTATTTAAAATGTGCAAACCTTTGTTTCCTGCTGCGACGCTTGTCAAAGAACAGGAAATATCTCTAGAAGGAACGAGATGCCTCTTAACAACATTCAGGAGGTAGAGATCTTTGACGTTTGGGGAGTAGACTTCATGGGACCTTTCCCATCATCTTGTGGAAACCAATACGTACTTCTAGCTGTGGATTATGTTTCGAGATGGGTTGAAGCAATTGCCTCTCCTACTAATGATGCCATGGTCGTGGTTAAGTTCTTTAACAAGACCATTTTCCCACGATTTGGGACACCGCGGAATATTATTAGTGATGGAGGCTCTCACTTCATTGCCCGACGATTCGAAACTCTATTAGCTAAGTATGGGGTAACTCACAAGATCGCCACCCCTTACCATCCACAAACTAGTGGACAAGTGGAGATTTCAAACCGGGAGATTAAAGGGATCCTAGAGAAGACGGTTTCAAGGACAAGGAAGGATTGGTCTTTGAAGCTAGATGATGCATTATGGGCATACCGGACTGCATATAAGACTCCCATAGGTACGACGCCATACAACCTTGTATATGGGAAGTCTTGTCACTTGCCGGTAGAATTGGAGCATAAGGCGTATTGGGCAATAAAGTGGTTGAACTTCGGCATGAAGGAGGAGGGAGAGAAGCGTCTCTTGGACCTTAACAAGCTTGAAGAACTTCGCTTGAACGCCTACGAAAACGCCAAGATCTATAAAGAAAGAGCGAAGCGTTGGCATGATAAGCATATCATTCCAAAAAGACCTCAAAGAAGAAGATCAAGTCCTCCTCTTCAATTCAAGACTTCGTCTCTTTCCAGGTAAGCTTAAATCTCGTTGGACTGGACCTTATCTAATCAAACGTGTTTTCCCCCATGGTGCAGTTGAAGTATGGGGTGAAAAGGGCAGAAGCTTTAAGGTGAACGGTCAACTACTCAAGAAGTACTCACCGGAACTCCAAGCTGAAGAGTTCGCACCTACCGCACTTGAATAGGTGTAAGTACGGTCTAGCTACGGACCTTAAACAAGCGCTTCTTTGGAGGCAACCCAAGGTATTGCACTTATGTTTTTGTTTTTGATTAATAGATTAGAGTAGTTTAGACGTTTTTCTTTTGTTTTGCATTCGATACCTTCCGGTATGTTTGTATTTTTCGATGTAAGATCGATGGAAGAGGCAAGGGAGATGGAAAAGTTAGAAGAAATTGACAAAACTTGGACTTTGACACATTACAGAGAGTTCCACGGCCAAAACCACGGCCGTGACAGCTACAGTGACCGTAATTTGCAAAAGCCTGAGAAAAATCACCAAAACCACGGTTCCGTACATTTCTACGGCCGTAGAAACCCCCGAGTGACCGTAATTTTCCAAAACTTTTACGGCCACTATATAAACCACGTTTCTTCACAAAGAACACAAAAATACCCAATTCCACGCCCCAAAATCGCCGAAAATGACCACTTCTCTCAAATCTCCGTTCGTTAATCGTTTCGAACGATTCTTTAACCCAAAGTGAAGCAAATTCAACCATCAACAAGATACAAGCAACAAATCGAGTGGACAATCACTGGAGAAGACGGAATTTGGATTTTAAAATCCAAAAACCTAGGTTTTCTTCTTTCTCCTTCACTTTGTCGATTTGAGTCAATTTCGCAAGAATTTTTAGGAGAACTGATTGGAACTGGATTGGAATTAGTCTAGGGCTGTTGTTTGTTGATTTTAGTGTTGATTGAGTGAATTTTGAGAAATTACGAGCCGAACCACGGTCACTGGGCATTCCACGCCGTCGAAACTGAAGAACAGGCCGTAATTTTGGACAAAAAATGGATTTGTTAGGAGAATGTCTGCTAGGAATAAGAAGAGATAAGGGGATGCTTCCTCCTCCTCCCAGGCACCCCCTAGTGAGCCACCATCACCCCACCCCCTAGAATTCCAAAGATCCATGATGACTACCTCGATGCCTTGGAGAGGATCGCAAAGAGACCGGTCATAGGACCACGATATTTGCTGCTTGAGGATTTAGAGCCACTGAATGTGGTAGGTGACCTTACTTGGTTACTAGATAGAGCTGGTTTAATCATCTTCTCCGCTATTCGGGAAGATGCATATGAGGAGATCACTAGAGAGTTTGTTATCTCTTTTGAGCACAGTCATGTAGATAGACAGTTTCCTTTCGGCTGATGGAGAGGAACTATGAGTTTTCGATCCTAGAGTTTAGAGCCTTCTTTGGGTTCCATGAGACCTTCAATGGTCGTTTCCCTAGCGGTGTATACGCTAAGGATTTCTGGGAGGATATTGCCATGATTTACGCCAGCGAGGACCGCTGGCAACCTGCTGATACCAAGGCTAAGCTCATCTACCACTTAGCCTTATAGATAGCCCACCGAGTACTTTCAGAGTGTCTCTTCCCTAGGACTGAGACTCCTCAAAAGATCAAGACTGATGAGTTATTCTTGTTGTATTGTATGCTGCATGGTAGGCCTGCTCACTGTGCCACCCTCTTAGCTTCTACCATGAGTAAGCTAAAGAACAAGAGGGCTGGCAATATCGGATATGGTGGGATGGTCACCCACATTGCTAGACAGTTGGGTATCGACTTTTTTGCATGTACTAGGATAACAGCTAGACCATTAGGACTTTAGAGCCTCATTACTAGAGGTTTGATCTTTCTTAGGCATAGAGGTCCACCTACCGCTGCCATGCCTTGGGAGGGTAGAGGAGGTAAAGGTGTTACATGGCTTCCCGAGTATTCCATTATGGCTGGACGCCATAACTGGAAGGAGACATTCGCTGCTATGCATGCAAATAGATTGGTAGCACCTCCGTACGTTCCCCCTGAGAGGCCAGCTGCAGATGAGGAAGAGATGAGAGGAGATGACGGTTTTGAGGGAGGAGGTGAGGAGCACGACTTTGGTACTTTTCCGGATCAGCAAGACACATTTCCCGACCTCCCTAGACAGTCTCCCCGCCCTGCTAGACCTTCCGGTTCTTCCTCTCGCCGTGCCAACGTGAGTGAGAGGCCGACATGGATGGCCACCCCTCCCGATTGGTATAGCACACAGCCGGAGTGGATGGGAGCTCCACCGACATGGCATACACAGCCACCGACTGCACCAACACCATCGGATGCACCAGCTTGGTACAGTCAGGCGCCGGCGTGGTACGAGCAGCTACCGGAGTGGGCCACCGACTGCACCAACACCATCGGATGCACCAGCTTGGTACAGTCAGGCGCCGGCGTGGTACGAGCAGCTACCGGAGTGGGCCACCGACTTTTCCAGGAGAGTCGGTGCTTTGGAGATCCGGTAGGACGATAGAGATGCACGAGCCGATACGCATGATAGGATTATGAGGGACATCTACCGCTAGTAGTTTGGGCGGAACTTCGACTCCAGTTTCTTCCCGTTCCCACCACCACCAGCTCCTCAGTTATGACCATGGATGATCGTAGCATTAGCCGCTCCACCGCCGTATTGTGAGTTCATTTTCTTTCTTTCTTTTCTTTATTTCTTTCTTGAACATTAGGCACAATGTTTGCCTTAAGTATGGGGTGGGGTGTGACTATCGTTTGTAATAACTCTACTCACTTTTGCTTGCCTTGATTGAGAATACTTCGCATGTTTCATTCCATTGTTTTCTGTTTCATTATCGCATTGCATGAAAAAAGCTTTTGAAAAACCCATAAAAATTGAAAAATTTTGAAAATTTTGTGCTTCTAAGAATTGAGATGATTTCTATGATAATCACTACTTGTGAATTGAGTTTTGATGACAATTGTATACCTAAACGAATAATAAATTGAAAAGAAATTGATTGTATTGATTATTCCTCTCTTGCAAGTTTCATAATGTGAAAAGTTTTATCTAAATCATATTGAGAAATCAACGTTGAAATCACATGATAAGTTCTTATACTTTTTTTTGAAATGATTAAGGCAATTCGATTTTCTTTCTTCTTTCTTTGATCATTTAGCCCCTCAATGAAATAATTGCCTCCCTTACCTATCCGGGAATTTGGAGGAGTTGAATTTTGGCATGTTTGATGTGGGAGGGCCAAGAAAGAAAAATTTTGCATTCAAAGAATAGAAAAAAGTTGTAGGTTTGGGGAAGTCAATCGTGACGATGAGTAACTCGGCACCATTCACATAGCTGGGTGTTTGTGTCTTGCCAAAGTCGGATTGAGCGATATTCCTCACGGATTATGGTATGTGCATCAAGGGTTTGAGGCATCTCGCAAATTGAGAAACGCCAATCTCCTAGGCTTCGGTTTTTGTGCACCTCTGTCCATAACTCCAAAAGTAAAGTCGAAAAATAATGTGAAAAGAAGAGAGCAAAGCTCTAAGTTGAAAGTGTTGCAAGACCACAAGAGAAAAAGTAAAACAGTTGGGCTATTCTTTTTCCCGGATTCATGCACCACATTCCTTATAGTTTCCCCTCCCTTCCACATTCTAGACCTTATTTGGAAGTCCTTAAGATCAAAAGAGTGTTATTTGGCTTGGTGATCTAAATTGAACTTTCTTATGATTGATTTTGATAATGTTTGAAGGTTATGATGCTTACATTGAAGTTTGATAAATTCATGATTGTTTCTTTCCTCTTTATTCTTTGGTTATGTATATGAGCGTCTCATGAATGAATGAAGCAAGGTTTGAGAATGATCTATTGACTAGAAGCACATCTACCTAAAATATGTTTTGTTATTGAGATTGCATGCATATTTCATCCTAACTTAAGTTCTAAAGCTTTTGAAAGACCTTGCTTGGGGACAAGCAAGTGGCAAGTATGAGGTATTTTGTTAGCATGAAATATTGCGATATTCTAGGCACTTTTTCTAGTCGTTTTTCATCCATTATAGTGTTCATTGATGAGGCATTGAAGCAATTGTTAGCTAGTTTGTCTATATTGTCGATATAGAGGTCTACATAAGCTTTGTGTTGATTATAGGTGAATAAGAGCTAAAACCGAACCAATTGAAAGAGAAAGGAGAAGATTTGAGCACATCCAAGAATTAAGGACACACCAAAGAAGCCAAGGGAGATGCTAGGATGAGGAATGGCACGACACAAAGGAAACCACAAGCAATTTACACTTCCACGCTCTAAAATACGGTCGTAGAGAAGTCCACGCCCAAAACCACGGCCGTGGATTTTGGCAACATGAACGTGGAGTACTCCAGAGAGTTACACGGTATAAAATACGGTAGTGGAAATCATGAAGAACCTTAATCCACTTCCACACTCTAAACCACGGCCGTGGAATTCCATGAAACCGTGATTTAGGCGATACTTTGACGAATAAAATATTGACACATCATTTACGTATATGGGTGTTCGCCCCTAAATGTGTGTGCAAATAAGCTTTAAATTTATAAAACTAGAATCAAGCAAGCGAACCCGCAGTGTACGGATCGGCGTAGATTAGCAAGTATTCCAGAGTATCGAACACAGGGATTTGGGTGGGAACAAATTCAATTGCAGATTATCAAGCGAGTAAATGTGAGAGTTTCGCAAATATTGGGAAAACAACAATCCTAAAGATCCAAGTATCCAGCTGTGGCAATCGATTCAAGATATACTAATGATATAAAGACAGAGCTGAGATATGCAAAGGTATGCTAATGTAAGGTAATCGTACGGTGAAGTTCCAAAAACCTTATATGACTCACCTACAAGACACTTTCTATACAGGTTGTTGAGGCTTCAATATAGAAAGGTTCTAAAGGCAAGAATTAATGTCGAATACCCAAACTTGTAATCCAAGGATCAAGACTAACTTAGCCGATTACAGTTATGACACTCACAATCGAGGTAGAGGTTGTTGAGGCTTCACTACCACCTAGAAAAGGCAAGCCTAAACTGAGTTAAAGCAAATCTTTAACTTTGGATTAAAGTAAAAGCAGGTTCGTAAACTTAAGGGAAATTACGGGTAGATCTTGAGACTCCACGGCCGTGGAACTCAAGATCAAACCGTGATTTAGGGTTCGTCGACGATTCTCTCAAACTCTCAGGGTCTAATCTGTTTACGATCGATCTATCATCATCTAAGACACAACTATCAACCCTTCACCTTAGAATTGTTAAGGGTTTTTAGCCAATAACAATCATATTGATATCAAATTCAAAGATTAAAAGATTGAAAGATGAAAACTTCCGAAAACTTTCAATAAACTTCAAACCAATCTCAAAGTCACAATCAATAACGAATATTGTCAATAGATTCAAAGTAAGCCAAACAAACACAATCTTAGGAAAGAAGGAAGAACGGGATGTCAATCCGTCTTCTAAATCAAACCTAAACAAGAAGAGAAATCTTCTTGCAACAATCTTCTAAAAACTTCGATCTTCCGCCAATCCGGAAATCTCCACAGCAATCTCCACCAAAGGTGCGAGATTAGGGCAAAATCCCCAACACGAAATTCGATCTCCAATGAGATGTAAATGCTTCCAAACGAGGGTTGTGCCGCTAAGCAAAGGCGTAAGCCAAGAGCTAAAACGAGGTCGCAAAAGTGCGTCTAAGCGGGGGTGACGGAATCTTGCTTCGTCCGTCTTTTTATAGGGCAAGATAAAATATCGGCCCGGCCCAATCTTCAAAAGATCGTGGCTTCATAATGTGGCGAAAAAGATTGCCAAGATCACGGTCGTGGAAGGTTCCACGACCGTAATTTAGAGCGTGGAAAGTGTCACGGTTTGAACCATGGATTCCACGACCGTAATAGTTACTGGAATGCATCACGCCTCTCTTTGCAGGGTTCCACGGCCGTGGAACTAAACGTGGTTTGTAGTACGGCCGTATTTTAGAGCGTGGTTTAGGGCAAGAACGTGATTCTTCCCTAGCCTCGTGCATTCCTCAAGTTGAACTCCATTTTGCTCATATTAATGCCCTTAATCCATGGACATACTCAATCAACTTTTCTTTGCTGGATTCCGTTCGGAAATGACTCTCAATCACCTATAATCAACATAAAGCTAGTGTAGACATCCATATTGACAATATAGGCAAACTAGCTCACAAATGCAACAATGCTAAATCAAAGACTATCAATATGAATCAAATATACTTAGAAAACGTGCCTAAAATATCACAATATTTCATGCTAACAAATAACCCCATACTTAACACTTGCTTGTCCCTAAGCAAGGTCTTTCAAAAAGCTTTAAACAAAAGTTAGGATGAAATATGTTTATCTTCTCAAAGCAATACTTCTTTTGGAGGAATGTGCCTTCTAAAGAATAGATCATTCTCAAACCTTGCTTCAATTGTTTATAAGACTTTCATACACTTATCCAAAGAGTAAAAAGCAAAGAAAAACTCATGAATCAATTAAACTTCTAAACAAGCATCATAACCTTCAAACATTATCAAAATCAATCATGAGAGACTTCAATTTAGATCACCAAGTCATATAACATTCTTTTGATCTTAAGGACTTTCAAAGAAAAGGTCTAGAATGTGGAAAGGGAAGGAAACTTTTAAGGAATGTGGTGCATGAATCCGGGAAAGTGGACAACTACCCTTCTTCTTCTTTTGCGGTTTCCCAACACTTCAACTTAGAGCTTCGCTCTTCTTCCTTTCATTTTTCGACTTTACTTTTAAAGTTATGGATAGAGGTGCACAAAAACCGAAGCCTAGGAGATTGGCGTTTCTCAATTTTTATGAGATGCCTCAAACCCTTAGCGCACATACCATAATCCGCTAGGAATATCGCTCAATCCGACTTTGGCAAGACACAAACACCCGGCTATGTGAATGGTGCCGAGTTACTCATCATCATGATTGACTTCCCCAAACCTAGAATTCCTTTCTATCCTTTTGATTGCAAATAATTGCTCTCATGGCCCTCCCACATCAAACATGCCTTTTTCATTCACTTCTCCAAATTCCCAGATAGGTAAAGGAGGTCAATATTTCAATGAGGAGCTAAAATGATCAAAGAAAGAAGTAAGAAAAAAATCGAATTGCCTTAATCATCTCAACAAGAAGTATAAGAACTTATAGTGTGATTTCAACTTCAATTTCTCAACATGATTTAGGTAACATTCATCACATTATGAAACTTGCAAAAGAGGTAAAATTCATTCATTCAAATTCTTTTCAATTCACTATTCTTTTAAGCATGCAATTGTCATCAAACTCAATTCACAAGTAGTGATTATCATAGAAATCATCTCAATTCATTAGAAGCACAAAATTTTCAAAATTTTTCAATTTTTATGGGTTTTTTCAAGTTCTTTTTCATGCAATGCGATAATGAAACGTGCAACAATATAATGAACATGCAAATAGTCTCAAATAGAAGCAAGCATAGTGAGTAAGAGTTATTACAAACTTTTAGTACATCCCACCCCATACTTAGGACGAACATTGTCCCTAATGTTCAAAAGAAAGAAAGAAAAGAAGAAAAGAAAAAGAAACTCACAAAGTGGTGGCGGAATGTCTAAAGCGAACGGTCAATCATCAAACCCTCATCACTGCGGCGCTGGTGGAGGCGGGAATGGAGAGAAGCTATGATCATAGAACCACCCAAACTGCTGGCGGTAGACATCCCTCATCATGTGGTCGAGGTCGTCTAGGCGTCCGTCTCTAACATCGGCTCGGATCTCCAATGCTCCTACTCTCTCTGAAAGTCCGGTAGCCCAATCCGGCATCTGCTTGTACCATCCCGGGGCCGGACTATACCATGCTGGAGCGTCGGATGGTGCTGGTGGTGGTGTTGGTGCTGCTGTCTGCTTTGTAGACCAAGGAGGGGGAATGCCGTACCAAGTAGGAGGTGTGGTCATCCACGTAGGCCTCTCACTCACGCTAGCGCGGCGAGAAGACGAGCCTGAAGCTCTAGCTGGACGTGGAGAACGTCTAGGTGCATCGGGGGCCGCCTTCGGCTGATCCGGAAACGTGCCAAACTCCTCCTCAGCTCCTCCTCCGCCCTCAAACTGATCTCCCATCTCCTCCTCAACAACTGGCGGTGGAACATATGGGGGAGCTGCTATCCTATTCGCATGCATAACAGCGAACGTCTCCTTCCAATTATGGCGTCCCGCCATAATGGAGTACTCTGGTAGCCACTCTATACCCCTACCCGTCCTGCTCTCCCATGGCATGCCCGCATAAGGCGGTCCTCTATGTGTGGGGAAAATGAGACCCTAGTCATGACAGCATGTAGCCCTAAAGGTACGGCCGGTATACGGGTGCAAGTAGAAAAATCGACACAGAAGCTCCTAGCAATGTGGGTAACTATCCCACCATATCCTATGTTGCCCTTCTTCTTATTCTTGAGGTTGCTCATAGTAGCAGCCAAGAGAGTAGCACAATCAGCACGGCGTCCATACAACATGGAGTAGAGCAAGAAGAGTTCATCCGTCTTGATCTTTTGGGGCGTCTCCGTCCTAGGGAAGAGACACTCCGAAAGAACACGATGAGCAATCTTCAAGGCTAGATGGTACATCAACCTAGCCTTGGTGTCAGTGGGCTGCCAGCGGTCCTCGCTAGCGTAAATCATCGCCACCTCCTTCCAAAAATCCTTGGCGTAAACGCCACTAGGAAATCGACCGTTAAAGGTCTCCTGAAACCCTAAAATGGTCCCAAACTCACGGATGCTCAAATGGTAGTCTCTCTCCATGAGACGGAAAGAGACGGTCCTGTCTACATGGCTGTGCTCAAAAGATGTCACAACCTCCCGTGTAATCTCCTCATAAGCGTCTTCTCGGATAGCCGAGAAGACAATAAGTCCGGCTCTATCCAAGAGCCAAGTGAGATCATCAACAATGTTGAGAGGAGCTAGATCCTCCAACAACAAGTATCTAGGGCCAATCATTGGCCTCTCCTTGATCCACTCGAGTGCATCGAGATGATCGTCGTGTATGGTCGGGATTCTAGGGTGAGGAGGTGAGGATGGAGGTGAAGGTGAGGATGGAGGTGAAGGAGAAGAGGGTGGTGGTGCCCTAGAGGATGAGGAGGAGGAGGGATTACCCTTCCTCTTCTTATTCTGATCATTCTTCTTCTCTTTTATCCTCCCCGAAACTCTTCTCACAAAATCCATTCTGCTCAAAATTACGGTCTGTTCTATAGGAACCACGGCCGTAATTCCCCCAGAGACCGTGATTCGTCTCAGAAAATCACAAATCTCAGCAAATCAGCAATCAATCTCCACAACAGGCATTCCTAATCTAATTTCTTCCAATCTCAATCAGTTCTTCCTAAAAATCTCTAACAAAAACGAACCAAATCGGCAAGAATCAAGAAGAGAGAAAAAAACCTATTTTTCGGATTGAAAAATCCGAATTGTGCGTTCGTTGGTGAAATTCCACTCGATTCGTCGCTTGGATCTTGCTTGTGGTTGAATTTGCTTCAGTTTAGGAAGAAGAATCGTTGAAAACGTATAGGAAACGAGGATTTGAAAGAGGGTCGTGGATTTCGGCAATTAGGGCGTGGAAAGAGGGGTTTTGGAATGGTTTTTGTGAAGAATGTGGCTTATATAGTCGCAGGCAAAATTTTTGAAAATCACGGTCTATCGGGATGTTCCACGGCCGTGGAAGTGTACGGAACCGTGGTTTTGGTGATTTTTCAAAGGCTTTTGGAAATTACGGGTACTGTAGCTGTCACGACCGTGGTTTAGGCCGTGGAACCCTCTGTAAAGCTCCAAAGTCCAATTTTCGTCACTTTTCTTTAACATTATCCTTTCCTTTCCCTTTTCCATCGTTCCTACATCCAAAAACACGAACATACCGGAAGGAATCGAGGCAAAAACAAAGCAAAAACGTCTATACTAAGCTAATCTATGAATCGAAAACAAAAACAAAAATGCAATACCTTGGGTTGCCTCCCAAGAAGCGCTTTGTTTAAGGTCCGTAGCTAGAGCAATCTCGCACTTATTCGAGTGCAGTAGGCGCGAACTCCTTAGCTTGGAGTTCCGGCGTATACTTCTTGAGTCGTTGGCCGTTCACCTTAAAAGTTCCGCTCGCTTCACCCCATACTTCAACTGCACCATGGGGGAAAATACGCTTAATTAGAAAAGGTCCGGTCCAACAAGATTTAAGCTTACCTGGAAAGAGACGAAGCCTTGAATTGAAGAGGAGAACTTGATCTCCTTCTTTGAAGTCCTTTGGAATGATATGCTTATAATGCCAACGCTTTGCTCTCTCCTTATAGATTTTAGCGTTTTCATAAGCGTTCAAGCGGAGTTCATCCAGATCATTGATGTCTAGGAGACGCTTCTCTCCCGCTTCTTTCATGCTGAAGTTCAACCACTTGATAGCCCAAAACGCTTTGTGCTCCAACTCTACCGGCAAGTGACAAGACTTCCCATACACAAGGTTGTATGGTGTGGTTCCTATGGGAGTCTTGTATGCAGTCCGGTATGCCCATAATGCATCGTCAAACTTCAAGGACCAATCCTTCCTAGTCCTTGAAACCGTCTTCTCTAGAATTCCTTTGATCTCGCTATTTGAGATCTCAACTTGTCCACTTGTTTGTGGATGGTAAGGGGTAGCGATCTTGTGAGTAACCCCATACTTAGCTAGAAGAGCTTCAAAGTGCCGGGCAATGAAGTGAGAACCTCCATCACTAATGATCGTCCTTGGCATCCCAAATCGCGGGAAAATGGTCTTGTTGAAGAACTTAACCACCACCATGGCATCATTGGTGGGAGAGGCAATTGCTTCCACCTATCTAGAAACATAATCCACCGCCAATAGTATGTATTGGTTTCCACAAGAGGATGGGAATGGTCCCATGAAATCGACTCCCCAAACGTCGAAAATCTCCACCTCTTGGATGTTGTTGAGGGGCATCTCATTCCTCCTAGAGATATTGCCTGTTCTTTGACAAGCATCGCAGCAAGAAACAAAGGATTGCACATCTCTAAACAAAGTAGGCCAAAAGAATCCAAATTGCAATACCTTTGCGCTAGTCTTGTTCGAACTAGCGTGTCCTCCACAAGGTAGTGAATGACAATGACGGATGACACTTTGCATCTCATCTTCCGGCACACATCGCCGAATGATTCCATCCGGACCTCTCTTGAAGAGGAGAGGCTCGTTCCAATAGTACTCCCGGACGTCCTTAAAGAACTTCTTCCTTTGTGCGTAGGATAGTCCAGGCGGTATCTCCTGACAAACCAAATAGTTAACAAAATCAGCAAACCATGGTTCGTTACCTTTGGAGATCACATCAATGCACTCCTCAATAAGGTGTAGGTGTTCGTCTGGAAAGGAGTCGTCGATGGGTAAATGGTCGTCCTCTAGATGTGTTAGGCGACTCAAATGATCCGCAACTGAATTTTCTGAACCTTTCTTGTCGCGGATCTCAAGATCGAATTCTTGTAGGAGAAGAATCCATCTAATTAGCCTTGGCTTCGCATCTTTCTTCACAAGGAGGTACCGGATTGCAGCATGATCCGTGTAGACAATCACCTTTGCACCTACAAGATAAGAGCGAAACTTGTCAATAGCATAGACAATGGCTAAAAACTCTTTTTCGGTATTGGCGTAGTTGAGCTGCGCTTCATCTATCTTCTTGCTAGCATAGTATATGGCATGGGTTGCCCCTTCCTTTCGTTGTCTAAGAACAACTCCAATAGCTACGTCACTAGCATCGCACATAATCTCAAAGGGAAGAGTCCAATCCGGGGGTTGGATAATAGGTGCTGAAATTAGAGCTTGCCGAATGGTGTTAAACGCATCCAAACATTCCTGCGAAAACTCAAAAACCGCATCCTTCATCAATAGATTAGTGAGAGGTTTTG
Organism: Fagopyrum esculentum; assembly: GCA_033239045.1. NCBI lineage: Eukaryota > Viridiplantae > Streptophyta > Magnoliopsida > Caryophyllales > Polygonaceae > Fagopyrum > Fagopyrum esculentum. The sequence goes on from BSUD01000001.1 coordinate 60,626,615, forward strand.
ATATCTTAGAAAAGTCCATAATGAAACGTCTATAAAATCCAGCATGTCCTAGGAAACTTCTTATCCCTTTCACCGAAATTGGGGGAGGAAGCTTCTCTATGGTCTCTATCTTAGCCTTGTCTACCTCTATTCCTCTACTAGAGACTAAGTGGCCTAATACAATCCCTTCCTTAACCATAAATTGACACTTCTCCCAATTAAGAACTAGGTTAGTGTCTTCACATCTTTGCAAAACAAGAGAAAGGTTAGAAAGGCAATCGTTAAAAGAGGAACCGTATACGGAGAAGTCGTCCATGAAGACTTCCATGATTTCCTCTACGTATTAGGAGAAGATGGCCATCATGCACCGTTGGAAGGTGGTTGGGGCATTACAAAGCCCGAACGGCATTCTCCTATAAGCAAACGTACCCCATGGGCACGTGAATGTGGTCTTCTCTTGATCATCCGGGTGTATCGGAATCTGAAAGAAACCACTATAACCGTCAAGGTAGCAAAAATGTGAATGTTGTGCTAACCTTTCAAGCATTTGATCAATGAATGGCTGTAGAAAATGATCCTTCCGTGTTGCATTGTTGAGCTTGCGGTAGTCTATGCACATCCGCCATCCAGTCACGGTTCGGGTAGGAATGAGTTCGTTGTTTTTGTTGGTGATGACCGTCATTCCTCACTTCTTCGGAACTACTTGAACCGGACTCACCCACTTACTATCGGAGATAGGGTAGATGATACCTACATCAAGAAGCTTAAGGATTTCCTTCTTGACAACCTCCTTCATCGTCGGATTCAACCGCCTTTGAGGTTGTCTTGAAGTTCTAAAATCTTCCTCCATTAGTATCTTATGCATGCATAGGGAGGGTTTAATTCCTACTAAGTCCTCTATAGTATAGCCTATAGCTTTCCTATGTTTCCTAAGGACAATCATGAGCTGATTATGTTCATCTATGCTTAGATCGGAACTAACAATAACCGGAAAGGTAGAATTAGATCCTAGAAAAGCGTACCTTAGATGAGTAGGAAGTGGTTTGAGTTCCATTGCTTTCGGAGCTTCCAATGATCCTTGAGAAGCATCCGATGTCTCCTTAGAAGTTTCTAAGGGTGATGAGTGTGTGGGAGAAGAATCAGAAGAAGTTGAAGAAGTGTCTCGATCACTCCTTTCCACGCCCAAAATTACGGGTTCCTCATAGCCTCCACGGCCGTGGTTTAGGGCGTGGAAGGGAAATACGGTTGTCATATCTTCTCCACGACCGTATAACTCCCTGGAGTGAGGCACAATTTTGGTTGTGAAATCCACGGCCGTGGAATACAGGGTATAACCGTGGATTCTCACGTTTTCTGCCTCATCGTGGAGTTTTTCAAACTCCACTTCATCTATCTCTTCTTGTGCTTCTAAGGCTTCAATTGCCTCATTGCACTCTTCTTCTTCCCCTACATTGGTTAGACTCATAGTGATAACCTTTTGTAAAGGATCGTTAAAGAGAATCGCACTTACCTCCTCTCTAGACAAACCTTCTTCATCTTGGATATTGAAAATATCCTCATCAAAGATTGGCTCCTTCACTAGAGTGGAAAGAACGAACTCTACTTTCTCCTCTCCTATATCAAAAGCGAGTCTACCATTCTTGCAATCGACTATGCAGCCGGAAGTTGCAAGAAACGGTCTTCCGAGTATGATCGGGACCGGACTATCTGCAGGAATGTCAAGCACGACAAAATCAATGGGAACAAAGAATTTACCTAGCTTGACCGGGACGTCTTCTATAATACCGACGGGGCGAGTGATGGATCGATCCGCCATGTACAACGTCATCTTCACTGGTTTAGGGTCGCCTAAACTAATCTTCCTACACAATGCAAGTGGTATGATGCTCACACTTTCTCCTAAGTCACATAACACATCGTATGTGACATCTCCCACTCCTATCGGAATGCAAAATGACCCCGGATCCTTTAGCTTTGGGGGCATTTTCTCCTTCATGGTTTTGATGAGATCCGAAGAATCCGAACTCATCTTAACCTCTCCGAAGTCTTCTAGCTTCCTCTTGTTAGAGAGGAGCTCCTTCAAGAACTTTTCATAAGCCGGCATACCTACAATAGCATCAATAAATGGTATATTAATATGTAGCTTGCTCATGAGTTCTATGAACTTACCAAATTGTTTATCTAGGCGCGCTCTCGCTCTAGATTGAGGGAATGGTAGGGGAGGTTTATAAGCTGAAGGAGGAACGTAGACATCTTCCTTCTCCTTCCCCTTCTCTTTCTCCTTGTCCTTCTCTACGGAGACTTCAACGAACTTAGGCTGCGGATCGGTGGTAGTCACTCTGCTCCTAGTTGTGATTGCCATAACCCTTCCCTTAGGGTTGTCCTCCGTCTTTCCTGGAAGTTTCCCTTGATTCCTAGGAACTTCTTCCGCATGGTTGAACATTTGGTTTTCCAAAACCTTTTGAGCTTTGTCAACCTTAGAAATTTGATCATCAACCTTAATGATGCGGTTCTCCAACCCTTGAAGCTTTCCCAAAATCGTTTCCAACATGGGATCGGGCTTCTCCTTCCCCGAATTGTTTCCTCCATTAGATGATTGCCCCTGGCTTTTCAAAGGAGTAGAGGAAGAGGAAGGTGGAGTTAGTGAATTAGAGTTGGAAGGATAAGAGTTACCGGAATTTTGTTGATTGGAGCGCCAATTGTTGTTGTTTGAACCCCTATTGTTGTTCCAATTGTTGTTCCGGTTGTTGTTGTTTCCATTCCAATTGTTATTCCGGTTGTTGTTCCGGTTATTGTTATCGCCGCCATTGTTGTTGCCCAAATAACGAACATCCTTCCCTTGTTGCTTTGGGAAGTTGGTCTTCATAGCCTCCTTCAACTCTTTGATCTCATTGTTGAGGGAGAAAATCTGATTTTGAGCTTCATGTGTGAGCTTTGCTCCTCGCTCCACATGATTTCCCTCCACTTTCCGGTGGGAATACTTCTCTATGACCCTTGCTTGCTTTTCAATGAAGTCCCAAGCGTCATCTTCTCTCATATCCATGAATGTTCCACATGAGAGGGATTGGAGGTTGAATTGCGTTCCCGCATCTAACCCCTTGTAGTAAATCTCCAGCAAGGTAAGTTTGGATATGCCATGATGAGGGCAATCCAAGAGCAAATCCTGAAACCTTTCCCAAGATTGAAACAAACTTTCGTTAGATCTCGTGGAAAAAGCATTAATCTTACCTCTAAGTTCTGCCGTTTTGGATGACAGAAAGAATTTGGTGAGGAACTCCGCGGAAAGATCTTCCCACGTGTCTAGTTTTCCACTAGGAAGAGCTTGATACCAAGACAACGCTTTCCCCTTCAAGAAGAAGAAGAAAGGCTTGAGCTTATAGTTGTTGGTAGTAGCGCTCTTTGGCCTCATTGTCTCCATCATACACTCAAAATTCTGCAAGTGTTGGTGTGGAGATTCAACGCTTGTTACGCCAAATTGGTTTTGGCGAACAAGAGTAATGACTTGAGGGTTGAAGCTAAACCCTTGCACATCATCAGCATCAAAGTTCACGCCCAAACGGCGTGGTTGTTGTGTTGGATCCATCCGCTGGCTAAGAGTTCTTGGCTCTTCATCTACACGTTCGATCCTCGCATTCCTAGGTGGAACACGACGATTGGCAGCTCCCTGTGGATGGAAATGATTCACATTGATCGTGGGATCAATCTCCTCTAACGGTGGCATGGAAGAATCACTATCATCAGCGGATGAGTGACCTTTTCTTCTAGACATTGATGCTTTCCTTGAGGATTTCTTGCTTCCATTATTCTTAAGGTCGCTTAGCTCTACCCTCATTTGGAAGATCATGTCTTGTAGATTGTTAACTTGAGATTGATGACGATCCATTTCATCTTGGCGGAGGGTCTCATTCCATTGGAGTTGGGCTTCCTTCTCCGCCAACTCCGCTTGAAGATCACATTCGTGTCCTTCAGCCATCTTCTTTTCCTTGCGCTTTTGCCTTAAAGTTTTCTCTAGCTCTTGATCAAGAGGTAAGAGATCTTCGGTGTTCCTAGACCTGCGCATGCACTCAAAGTGATATCAAATAACGAGAGCAAGCTCCCAAGCTTGACAACCGGCTGCCGAATTCGGCCGAAACCAAATCCCCGGCAACGGCGCCAAAAACTTGTTCGCCCCTAAATGTGTGTGCAAATAAGCTTTAAATTTATAAAACTAGAATCAAGCAAGCGAACCCGCAGTGTACGGATCGGCGTAGATTAGCAAGTATTCCAGAGTATCGAACACAGGGATTTGGGTGGGAACAAATTCAATTGCAGATTATCAAGCGAGTAAATGTGAGAGTTTTGCAAATATTGGGAAAACAACAATCCTAAAGATCCAAGTATCCAGTTGTGGCAATCGATTCAAGATATACTAATGATATAAAGACAGAGTTGAGATATGCAAAGGTATGCTAATGTAAGGTAATCGTACGGTGAAGTTCCAAAAACCTTATATGACTCACCTACAAGACACTTTCTATACAGGTTGTTGAGGCTTCAATATAGAAAGGTTCTAAAGGCAAGAATTAATGTCGAATACCCAAACTTGTAATCCAAGGATCAAGACTAACTTAGCCGATTACAGTTATGACACTCACAATCGAGGTAGAGGTTGTTGAGGCTTCACTACCACCTAGAAAAGGCAAGCCTAAACTAAGTTAAAGCAAATCTTTAACTTTGGATTAAAGTAAAAGCAGGTTCGTAAACTTAAGGGAAATTACGGGTAGATCTTGAGACTCCACGGCCGTGGAACTCAAGATCAAACCGTGATTTAGGGTTCGTCGACGATTCTCTCAAACTCTTAGGGTCTAATCTGTTTACGATCGATCTATCATCATCTAAGACACAACTATCAACCCTTCACCTTAGAATTGTTAAGGGTTTTTAGCCAATAACAGTCATATTGATATCAAATTCAAAGATTAAAAGATTGAAAGATGAAAACTTCCGAAAACTTTCAATAAACTTCAAACCAATCTCAAAGTCACAATCAATAACGAATACTGTCAATAGATTCAAAGTAAGCCAAACAAACAAAATCTTAGGAAAGAAGGAAGAACGGGATGTCAATCCGTCTTCTAAATCAAACCTAAACAAGAAGAGAAATCTTCTTGCAACAATCTTCCAAAAACTTCGATCTTCCGCCAATCCGGAAATCTCCACAGCAATCTCCACCAAAGGTGCGAGATTAGGGCAAAATCCCCAACACGAAATTCGATCTCCAATGAGATGTAAATGCTTCCAAACGAGGGTTGTGCCGCTAAGCAAAGGCGTAAGCCAAGAGCTAAAACGAGGTCGCAAAAGTGCGTCTAAGCGGGGGTGACGGAATCTTGCTTCGTCCGTCTTTTTATAGGGCAAGATAAAATAACGGCCCGGCCCAATCTTCAAAAGATCGTGGCTTCATAATGTGGCGAAAAAGATTGCCAAGATCACGGTCGTGGAAGGTTCCACGACCGTAATTTAGAGCGTGGAAAGTGTCACGGTTTGAACCATGGATTCCACGACCGTAATAGTTACTGGAATGCATCACGCCTATTTTTGTAGGGTTCCACGGCCGTGGAACTAAACGTGGTTTGTAGTACGGCCGTATTTTAGAGCGTGGTTTAGGGCAAGAACGTGATTCTTCCCTAGCCTCGTGCATTCCTCAAGTTGAACTCCATTTTGCTCATAATAATGCCCTTAATCCATGGACATACTCAATCAACTTTTCTTTGCTGGATTCCGTTCGGAAATGACTCTCAATCACCTATAATCAACATAAAGCTAGTGTAGACATCCATATTGACAATATAGGCAAACTAGCTCACAAATGCAACAATGCTAAATCAAAGACTATCAATATGAATCAAATATACTTAGAAAACGTGCCTAAAATATCACAATATTTCATGCTAACAATGGGCCAAACGGTTATTTGATCCTTCCTTATAAAAGGGCTGGAAGAGAGAGAATTTGGGACCTCCGCTTACGCTGCTTACTTCGGCTTATATGTGCTTAGGGTTGCATTGGACGTCCGAAGATTTTGCACTTGCAACGTGATTCACAAGGGTTGAAGGTTTGGAAGTTGCTTGCGGCGGATGTTACGCCTTTTATCCTTAGGTTTGATTAGAAGACGGATTGACATCCCGTTCTTCATTCTTATCAAGGATTGTTATTGGTTTGTGTTTATTCCAAATCTGAATTACATTATTCCTCTTGTGTGTGGATTTGAGATTGATTTAAGTTTTATTGAAGGTTTTCGAAGGTTTTCATCTTTCATTCTTCTTAAACTTGATTTTGATATTATAATGACAGTTATTGGCTAAAACCCTTTAGCAATTCTAAGGTGAAGGGTTGATAGTTGTGGCTTAGATGATGATAGATCGATCGTAAACAGATTGGACCCTGAGAGTTAGAGAGATTCACCGACGAACCAAAATCACGGTCTGTTCTTGAGGTTTCACGGCCGTGGAACTCAAGATCTGCCCATAATTTATACCAGTTTACGAACTTTGCTTTTACTTTGATCCAAGGTTAAAGATTAGCTTTAACCTAGTCTTGGCTTGTCCTTTTCTAGGTAGTAGTGAAGCCTCAACAACCTCTACTTTGATTTCGTGTGTCACAACCTTAATCGGTTTAGTTAGTCTTGATCCTTGGGTTACAAGTTTGGGTATTTGATATTAATTCTTGTCTTTAGATCCTTTCTATACTGAAGCCTCAACAACCTTTATAGAGAGTGTCTCTAGATAAGTCATATAAAGCCTTGGAACTTCACCGTACATTGCTTTACCTTAGCATACCTTTGCAACTCTTAACTCTGTCCTTAGTTCTTTAGTATATCTTGAATCGATTGCCACAATTAGACACCTTGATCTTTAGGGTTGCTGTTTTCCCAATATATTTGCAAAGCTTTATTCTTTTACTTGCTTGACAACTTTACAACTGAATTTGTTCCCCCCAAATCCCTGTGTTCGATACTCTGGAATTCTTGCTTAACTACGTGTTAGCATGAAATATTGTGATATTTTAGGCACGTTTTCTAATCATAAATCGTTTATATTGATAGTCTTTGATTGAGCTTTGTGCATATATGAGCTAGTATTGCCTATATTGTCGATATGGATGTCTACACGAGTTCTATGTTGATTATAGGTGATTTGGAGCTATTTCCGAACTGAACCGAGCAAAGGAGAGTTGAGTTGATATGTCCATAGATCGAGGACACTTTTTGGAAGCGAATCGGAGTATTAGATTGAAGAATGCACGAGTGAAGGCAAAAACCACGGTTTTACCCTAAATTACGGCCGTGGATCTTGAGTCAAAATTCGATGTTCATTCCAGAAGCATTTACGGCCGTGGAACTAACCGTAGTAGTTTCCACGCCCCAAATTACGGTCGTGAAAGATTCCACGACCGTGATTCTAGCGAATCTTTTCGCCATGTTTCAAGGCCACGATCATTTGAAGATTGGGCCGGGCCGACACTTTGCCCTGCACTATAAAAAGACGGAAGAAAGGAGATTCCGTCATGCTCGCTTACAATCATCGCGTACATCACCGTTTAGGCTTGTCGAGATTCCCGCTTGGAATCATCTTGCTTACATTTGAGCAAGGCATAAACCCTCATCTTGGAGGTGTTTTTGGAGATCTCATTGAAGATCAAGGTTCGTGATTGGAGAGTTGCTGTTTGTGATCTTCGCCTTTGTGGAAGATCGAAGTTCTTGAAGGATTTCGCAAGAAGATTCCTTTTCTTGTTTAGGTTTGATTTAGAATCGGATTGACAACCCGTTTCTTTTCCTCCCTAAGATTGTGATTGCTTATTCCGTTTTGAATCTTTTGATAAACACTTGTTCTTGACTGTGATTCTGAGATTCATTTGAAGGTTATTGATAGTTCTTGAAAATTCCCATCTTCTACCTTTTAATTCTTGAATTAATATCAATATGACTGTTATTGGCTAAAAACCCTTAACAATTCTAAGGTGAAAGGTTGATAGTTGTGGTTTAGATGATGATAGATTGATCGCAAACAGATTAGACCCTGAGAGTTAGAGAATTGTCGCCGAAAACCCTAAATTACGGGCTGTTCTTGAGTTCCACGACCGTGGAATCTCAAGATCCAACCGTAATTTCCTTAGGTTTACGAGCCTGCTTTTATCTTAATCCAAAGTTAAAGATTTGCTTTAGCTTAGTTTAGACTTGTCTTTTCTAGGTGGTAGTGAAGCCTCAACAACCTCTACCTCGATTGTGAGCCTCAACAACCTCAATCGGATAAGTTAGTCTTGATCTTTAGATTATAGGTTTGGGTATTTGATGCTAATTCTTGTCTTTAGAACTTTTCTATATTGAGCCTCAACAACCTGTATAGGGAGTGTCTTTTAGGTGAGTCACATAAGGTTTTTGGAACCTCAACCGTACGATTACCTTACATTAGTATACCTTCGCATATCTCAACTCTGTCTTTATATCATTAAGTATATCTTGAATCGATTGCCACAGCTGGATACCTGGATCTTTAGGATTGTTGTTTTCCCAATAATTTGCAAAGCTCCATATATTTACTTGCTTGATAACCTGCAACTGAGTTCGTTCCACCCAAATCCCTGTGTTCGATACTCTGGAATTCTTGCTTAACTACGTCGATCCGTACACTGCGGGTTCGCTTGCTTGATTCTAGTTTTATAAATTTAAAACTTATTTGCACACACCTCTAGGGGCGAACAAGTTTTTGGCGCCGTTGCCGGGGATTTGGCTTCGTCCGAATCCGGTAGCCGGTTGTCAAGCTTGGGAGCTTGCTCTCGTTATTTGATTTTTCCTTAAGTGCATGCGCAGGTCTAGGAACACTGAAGACCTCTTGCCTCTTGATCAAGAGCTAGAGAAAACCTTGAGACAAAGACGCAAGGAAAAGAGGATGGCTGAAGAAAACGAACACAATCTTCAAACAAAGTTGGCGGAGAAGGAAGCTCAACTCCGATGGAATGAGAATCTCCTCCAAGATGAGATGGATCGTCATCAAACTCAAGTTAACGGTCTACAAGACGTGATTGTCCAAATGAAGATAAAGATGAGCGATCTTGAAGATAAGATGAACAAGAAGTCCTCGAAAAGGAGAACAAGGTCTAGAAGAAGAAACCATTCACCCACCGATGATAGTGATTCTTCCATGCCTCCGTTAGAAGAGATTGATCCCACGATCAACATAAATCCTTTCAATCCACAAGGAGTTGCTAACCGCCGCATTCCACCTAGGAATACGAGGATCGAACGTGTGGATAATGAGCCGAGAACTCTTGGCCAGCGGATGGATCCAACACAACAACCACGCCGTTTAGGTGTGAACTTTGATGCTGAAGATGTGCAAGGGTTTAGCTTCAACCCTCAAGTTATCACCCTTGTTCGCCAAAGCCAGTTTGGCGGTACAAGCGCTGAATCTCCACACCAACACTTGCAAAACTTTGAGTGTATGATGGAGACGATGAGACCAAAGAGCGCTACTACCAACAGCTATAAGCTCAAACCTTTCTTTTTCTCTTTGAAAGGGAAAGCGCTATCTTGGTACCAAGCTCTTCCTAGTGGAAAACTAGAAACGTGGGAAGATCTCTCCGCAGAGTTTCTCACCAAGTTCTTTCCGCCCTCTAAAACGGCGGAACTTAGAGGTAAGATTAATGCTTTTTCTATGAGACCTAACGAAAGTTTGTTTCAATCTTGGGAAAGGTTTCAGGATTTGCTCTTGGATTGCCCTCATCATGGCATATCCAAGCTTGCCTTGCTGGAAATTTACTACAAGGGGCTGGATGCGGGAACGCAATTCAACCTCCAATCCCTCTCATGCGGAACATTCATGGACATGAGAGAAGATGACGCTTGGGACTTCATCGAGAAGCAAGCAAGAGTCATAGAGAAGTACTCCCACCGGAAAGTGGAAGGAAATCGTGTGGAGCAAGGAGCGAAGCTCACACATGAAGCTCAAGTTCAGATTTTCTCCCTCAACAATGAGATCAAAGAGTTGAAGGAGGCTATCAAGACCAACTTCCCAAAACAACAAGAGAAGGATGTTGGCTATTTGGGCAACAACAACGGCGGTGATAACACCAACCGCAACAACAACAACCGGAACAATAACCGGAACAACAATTGGAATGGGAACAACAACAACCGGAATAACAACAATTGGAACAACAATCGGGGTTCGAACAACAACAATTGGCGCTCCAATCAACAAAATTCCGGTAACTCCTATCCTTCCAATTCCAATTCACTAACCCCACCCTCTTCTTCCTCTACTCCTTTGAAAAGCCAGGGGCAATCATCAAATGGAGGAAACAATACGGGAAAGGAGAAGCCGGATCCCATGTTGGAAACAATCTTGGGAAAGCTTCAAGGGTTGGAGAACCGCATCATCAAGGTTGATGATCAAATTTCTAAGGTTGACAAAGCTCAAAAGGTTTTGGAAAATCAAATGTTCAACCATGCGGAGGAAGCCCCTAGAAATCAAGGGAAACTTCCAGGAAAGACAGAGGACAACCCTAAAGGAAGGGTAATGGCGATCACAACTAGGAGCGGAGTGACTACCACCGATCCGCAGCCTACATTCGTTGAAGTCCCCGTAGACAAAAGCAAAGAAAAGGGGAAGGAGAAGGAGGACGTCTATGTTCCCCCTCCAGCTTTCAAACCTCCCCTACCGTTCCCTCAATCTAGAGCGCGAGCGCGCCTAGACAAGCAATTCGGTAAGTTCATAGAACTCATGAGCAAACTGCATATTAATATACCTTTCATTGATGCTATTGTAGGTATGCCGGCTTATGGCAAGTTCTTAAAGGAGCTCCTCTCTAACAAGAGAAAGCTGGAAGATTTTGGAGAAGTCAAGATGAGTTCGGATTCCTCGGATCTCATCAAGACTATGAAGGAGAAAATGCCCCCAATGCTGAAAGATCCGGGGTCATTTTGCATTCCCATAGGAGTGGGAGAGGTCACATATGACGCTTTATGTGATTTAGGAGCAAGTGTGAGCATCATACCACTTGCATTGTGCAGGAAGATCGGTTTAGGCGACCCTAAACCGGTAAAGATGACGTTATACATGGCGGATCGATCCATTACTCGTCCCGTCGGCATTGTAGAAGACGTCCCAGTCAAGCTAGGTAAATTCTTTGTTCCCATTGATTTTGTCGTGCTTGACATTCCTGCAGATAGTCCGGTCCCGATCATACTCGGAAGACCGTTTCTTGCAACTTCCGGCTGCATGGTCGATTGCAAGAATGGGAGACTCGCTTTTGATATTGGGGAAGAGAAAGTAGAGTTCGTTCTTTCCGCTCTAGTGAAGGAACCCATCTTTGACGAGGATATTTACAATGTCCAAGACGAAGAAGGTTTATCTAGGGAGGAGGTAAGTGCGATTCTCTTTAACGATCCCTTACAAAAGGTTATTACTATGAGTCTAACCGATGTAGGAAAAGAGGAAGAGTGCAAAGAGGAAATTGAAGCCTTGGAAGCACAAGAAGAGATGCATGAAGTGGAGTTTGAGAAACTCCACGATGAGGCTGAGAATGTCAGATTCCACGGTCATACCCTGTATTCCACGGCCGTGGATTCCACGACCAAAATCGACCTCCATTCCAGAGGATATTACGGCCGTGGAACACCAGAGGAGGCCGTAATTTTGGCCGTGGAAGAGGGTGATCGACATACCTCTTCAACTTCTTCTAACTCTTCTCCAAACCATTCATCATCCTTAGAAACTTCTAAGGAAACATCGGAAGCCCCTCAAAGATCATTGGAAGCTCCGAAAGCAATGGAACTTAAACCACTTCCTACTCATCTAAGGTACGCTTTTCTTGGATCTAATTCCACCTTCCCGGTTATCGTTAGTTCCGAATTAAGCATAGATGAACATGAACAGCTCATGATTGTCCTTAGGAAACATAGAAAAGCCATAGGCTATACTATTGAGGACTTAGTAGGAATTAAACCCTCCCTATGCATGCACAAGATACTAATGGAGGAGGACTTTAGAACTTCAAGACAACCTCAAAGGCGGTTAAATCCGACCATGAAGGAGGTTGTCAAGAAGGAAATTCTTAAACTTCTTGATGCAGGTATCATCTATCCTATCTCCGATAGCAAGTGGGTGAGCCCAGTTCAAGTAGTTCCAAAGAAGGGAGGAATGACGGTCATCACCAACAAGAACAACGAACTCATTCCTACCCGAACCGTGACTGGATGGCGAATGTGTATAGACTACCGCAAGCTCAACAATGCAACGCGGAAGGATCACTTTCCATTGCCATTCATCGATCAAATGCTTGAAAGGTTAGCACAACATTCACACTTTTGCTACCTTGACGGTTATAGTGGTTTCTTTCAGATCCCGATACATCCGGATGATCAAGAGAAGACCACATTCACGTGCCCTTGGGGTACGTTCGCTTATAGGAGAATGCCGTTCGGGCTTTGCAACGCCCCAGCCACCTTTCAACGGTGCATGATGGCCATCTTCTCCGAATACGTAGAGGAAATCATGGAAGTCTTCATGGACGACTTCTCCGTTTACGGTTCCTCTTTTAACGATTGTCTTTCTAACCTTTCTCTTGTTTTGCAAAGATGTGAAGACACTAACCTAGTTCTTAATTGGGAGAAGTGTCAATTCATGGTTAAGGAAGGAATCGTGTTAGGTCACTTAGTCTCTAGTAGAGGGATAGAGGTAGACAAGGCTAAGATAGAGACCATAGAGAAACTTCCTCCCCCAATTTCGGTGAAAGGGATAAGGAGTTTCTTAGGACATGCTGGATTCTATAGACGTTTCATTAAGGACTTTTCCAAGATAAATTTAAAGCTTATTGATGGAGGAGCAGAGCAGGAGTTCGGCACGTTTCCGGATCAGCCGGATGCGGCCCCGGATGTACCTAGGCGCTCTCCACGCCCAGCTAGAGCTTCAGGCTCGTCATCTCGCCGCGCCAGTGTGAGCGAGAGGCCCACGTGGATGACTACACCTCCCACTTGGTACAGCACACCTCCTCCTTGGTCCACGACGCAGCCAGCAGCACCACCACCAGCACCAGCACCAGCCGATCCCCCGGGATGGTATGAGAGGATGCCGGATTGGGCTACCGGACTTTCAGACAGAGTCGGAGCATTAGAGATCCGGGCGGATGCTAGAGACAGACACTTAGACGACCTTGACCACATGATGAGGGACGTCTACCGCCAGCAGTTTGGGCAGGGTCTATGATCCGAGTTTCTCTCCATTCCCACCTCCACCGGCGCCGCAGTGATTGATGCCCGGACAGCTCGTTTTTAGACATTCCCGCCACCATTTGTGAGTTTCTTTTTCTTTTCTTTCTTTTGTTCTTTCTTGTGAACATTAGGGACAATGTTCGTCCTAAGTATGGGGTGGGATGTACTAAATGTTTGTAATAACTCTACTCTATATGTTGCTTTCATTCCTAGACTATCATTGCATGTTCATCATATGTTACACGTTTCATTCTTGCATTGCATGAAAAAGAACTTTAAAAAACCCATAAAAATTGAAAAATTTTGAAAATTTGATGCTTCTAACGAATCGATATGATTTCCATGATAATCACTACTTGCGAATTGAGTTGATAACAATTGCATGCTTGAAAGGATAGTAAATCGAAAAGAAATCGAATGAATGAATCTCACCTCTTTTGCAAGTTGTATAATGTGAAAATGTTACCTAAATCATGTAAGAAATTGAAGTTGAAATCACATTATAAGTTCCTATACTTCTTGTTGAAATGATTAAGGCAATTCGATACTTTCTTTCTTCTTTCTTTGATCATCTAACTCCTCATTAAAATATTAGCCTCCCTTACCCATCCGGGAACTTGGAAAGTGAATGAGAAAAAGGCATGTTTGATGTGGGAGGGCCATGAGAGCATATATTTGCAATCAATTGAATAGAAAGAAATTATAGGTTTGGGGAAGTCAATCATGACGATGAGTAACTCGGCACCATTCACATAGCCGGGTGTTTGTGTCTTGCCAAAGTCGGATTGAGCGATATTCCTAGCGGATTATGGTATGTGCGCTAAGGGTTTGAGGCATCTCGCAAAAATGAGAAACGCCAATCTCCTAGGCTTCGGTTTTTGTGCACCTCTATCCATAACTCCAAAAGTAAAGTCAAAAATGAAAAGTAAGAGCGAAGCTCTAAGTGAAGAGTTGCGGAAACCGCAAAAGAAGAAGAAGGTAGTTGTCCACTTTCCCGGATTTATGCACCACTCTCCCTTAAAGTTTCCCTTCCATTCCATACTCTAGACCTTTTCTTTGAAAGTCCTTAAGATCAAAAGAATGTTATATGGCTTGGTGATCTAAATTGAAGTTCTTATGATTGATTTTGATAATGTTTGAAGGTTATAACGCTTGTTTGGAAGCTAAATTGATTCATGATTTTTCTTCGCCTCTTACTCTCTAATTAAGTGTGTGAAAGTTTGAAAACGATTGAAGCAAGGTTTGAGAATGATCTATTCTTTAGAAGCCACTTTCATCCAAAAGAAGGTACACATATTTCATCCTAACTCTTGTTTAAAGCTTTTTGAAAGACCTTGCTTAGGGACAAGCAAGTGCTAAGTATGGGGTTATTTGTTAGCATGAAATATTGTGATATTTTAGGCACGTTTTCTAATCATAAATTGTTCATATTGATAGTCTTTGATTGAGCTTTGTGCATATATGAGCTAGTATTGCCTATATTGTCGATATGGATGTCTACACGAGTTCTATGTTGATTATAGGTGATTTGGAGCTATTTCCGAACTGAACCGAGCAAAGGAGAGTTGAGTTGATATGTCCATAGATCGAGGACACTTTTTGGAAGCGAATCGGAGTATTAGATTGAAGAATGCACGAGTGAAGGCAAAAACCACGGTTTTACCCTAAATTACGGCCGTGGATCTTGAGTCAAAATTCGATGTTCATTCCAGAAGCATTTACGGCCGTGGAACTAACCGTAGTAGTTTCCACGCCCCAAATTACGGTCGTGAAAGATTCCACGACCGTGATTCTAGCGAATCTTTTCGCCATGTTTCAAGGCCACGATCATTTGAAGATTGGGCCGGGCCGACACTTTGCCCTGCACTATAAAAAGACGGAAGAAAGGAGATTCCGTCATGCTCGCTTACAATCATCGCGTACATCACCGTTTAGGCTTGTCGAGATTCCCGCTTGGAATCATCTTGCTTACATTTGAGCAAGGCATAAACCCTCATCTTGGAGGTGTTTTTGGAGATCTCATTGAAGATCAAGGTTCGTGATTGGAGAGTTGCTGTTTGTGATCTTCGCCTTTGTGGAAGATCGAAGTTCTTGAAGGATTTCGCAAGAAGATTCCTTTTCTTGTTTAGGTTTGATTTAGAATCGGATTGACAACCCGTTTCTTTTCCTCCCTAAGATTGTGATTGCTTATTCCGTTTTGAATCTTTTGATAAACACTTGTTCTTGACTGTGATTCTGAGATTCATTTGAAGGTTATTGATAGTTCTTGAAAATTCCCATCTTCTACCTTTTAATTCTTGAATTAATATCAATATGACTGTTATTGGCTAAAAACCCTTAACAATTCTAAGGTGAAAGGTTGATAGTTGTGGTTTAGATGATGATAGATTGATCGCAAACAGATTAGACCCTGAGAGTTAGAGAATTGTCGCCGAAAACCCTAAATTACGGGCTGTTCTTGAGTTCCACGACCGTGGAATCTCAAGATCCAACCGTAATTTCCTTAGGTTTACGAGCCTGCTTTTATCTTAATCCAAAGTTAAAGATTTGCTTTAGCTTAGTTTAGACTTGTCTTTTCTAGGTGGTAGTGAAGCCTCAACAACCTCTACCTCGATTGTGAGCCTCAACAACCTCAATCGGATAAGTTAGTCTTGATCTTTAGATTATAGGTTTGGGTATTTGATGCTAATTCTTGTCTTTAGAACTTTTCTATATTGAGCCTCAACAACCTGTATAGGGAGTGTCTTTTAGGTGAGTCACATAAGGTTTTTGGAACCTCAACCGTACGATTACCTTACATTAGTATACCTTCGCATATCTCAACTCTGTCTTTATATCATTAAGTATATCTTGAATCGATTGCCACAGCTGGATACCTGGATCTTTAGGATTGTTGTTTTCCCAATAATTTGCAAAGCTCCATATATTTACTTGCTTGATAACCTGCAACTGAGTTCGTTCCACCCAAATCCCTGTGTTCGATACTCTGGAATTCTTGCTTAACTACGTCGATCCGTACACTGCGGGTTCGCTTGCTTGATTCTAGTTTTATAAATTTAAAACTTATTTGCACACACCTCTAGGGGCGAACAAGTTTTTGGCGCCGTTGCCGGGGATTTGGCTTCGTCCGAATCCGGTAGCCGGTTGTCAAGCTTGGGAGCTTGCTCTCGTTATTTGATTTTTCCTTAAGTGCATGCGCAGGTCTAGGAACACTGAAGACCTCTTGCCTCTTGATCAAGAGCTAGAGAAAACCTTGAGACAAAGACGCAAGGAAAAGAGGATGGCTGAAGAAAACGAACACAATCTTCAAACAAAGTTGGCGGAGAAGGAAGCTCAACTCCGATGGAATGAGAATCTCCTCCAAGATGAGATGGATCGTCATCAAACTCAAGTTAACGGTCTACAAGACGTGATTGTCCAAATGAAGATAAAGATGAGCGATCTTGAAGACAAGATGAACAAGAAGTCCTCGAAAAGAAGAACAAGGTCTAGAAGAAGAAACCATTCACCCACCGATGATAGTGATTCTTCCATGCCTCCATTAGAAGAGATTGATCCCACGATCAACATAAATCCTTTCAATCCACAAGGAGTTGCTAACCGCCGCATTCCACCTAGGAATACGAGGGTCGAACGTGTGGATAATGAGCCGAGAACTCTTGGCCAGCGGATGGATCCAACACAACAACCACGCCGTTTAGGTGTGAACTTTGAAGCTGAAGATGTGCAAGGGTTTAGCTTCAACCCTCAAGTTATCACCCTTGTTCGCCAAAGCCAGTTTGGCGGTACAAGCGCTGAATCTCCACACCAACACTTGCAAAACTTTGAGTGTATGATGGAGACGATGAGACCAAAGAGCGCTACTACCAACAGCTATAAGCTCAAACCTTTCTTTTTCTCTTTGAAAGGGAAAGCGCTATCTTGGTACCAAGCTCTTCCTAGTGGGAAACTAGAAACGTGGGAAGACCTCTCCGCAGAGTTTCTCACCAAGTTCTTTCCGCCCTCCAAAACGGCGGAACTTAGAGGTAAGATTAATGCTTTTTCTATGAGACCTAACGAAAGTTTGTTTCAATCTTGGGAAAGGTTTCAGGATTTGCTCTTGGATTGCCCTCATCATGGCATATCCAAGCTTGCCTTGCTGGAAATTTACTACAAGGGGCTGGATGCGGGAACGCAATTCAACCTCCAATCCCTCTCATGCGGAACATTCATGGACATGAGAGAAGATGACGCTTGGGACTTCATCGAGAAGCAAGCAAGAGTCATAGAGAAGTACTCCCACCGGAAAGTGGAAGGAAATCGTGTGGAGCAAGGAGCGAAGCTCACACATGAAGCTCAAGTTCAGATTTTCTCCCTCAACAATGAGATCAAAGAGTTGAAGGAGGCTATCAAGACCAACTTCCCAAAACAACAAGAGAAGGATGTTGGCTATTTGGGCAACAACAACGGCGGTGATAACACCAACCGCAACAACAACAACCGGAACAATAACCGGAACAACAATTGGAATGGGAACAACAACAACCGGAATAACAACAATTGGAACAACAATCGGGGTTCGAACAACAACAATTGGCGCTCCAATCAACAAAATTCCGGTAACTCCTATCCTTCCAATTCCAATTCACTAACCCCACCCTCTTCTTCCTCTACTCCTTTGAAAAGCCAGGGGCAATCATCAAATGGAGGAAACAATACGGGAAAGGAGAAGCCGGATCCCATGTTGGAAACAATCTTGGGAAAGCTTCAAGGGTTGGAGAACCGCATCATCAAGGTTGATGATCAAATTTCTAAGGTTGACAAAGCTCAAAAGGTTTTGGAAAATCAAATGTTCAACCATGCGGAGGAAGTCCCTAGAAATCAAGGGAAACTTCCAGGAAAGACGGAGGACAACCCTAAAGGAAGGGTAATGGCGATCACAACTAGGAGCGGAGTGACTACCACCGATCCGCAGCCTACATTCGTTGAAGTCCCCGTAGACAAAAGCAAAGAAAAGGGGAAGGAGAAGGAGGACGTCTATGTTCCCCCTCCAGCTTTCAAACCTCCCCTACCGTTCCCTCAATCTAGAGCGCGAGCGCGCCTAGACAAGCAATTCGGTAAGTTCATAGAACTCATGAGCAAACTGCATATTAATATACCTTTCATTGATGCTATTGTAGGTATGCCGGCTTATGGCAAGTTCTTGAAGGAGCTCCTCTCTAACAAGAGGAAGCTAGAAGATTTTGG
Organism: Fagopyrum esculentum; assembly: GCA_033239045.1. NCBI lineage: Eukaryota > Viridiplantae > Streptophyta > Magnoliopsida > Caryophyllales > Polygonaceae > Fagopyrum > Fagopyrum esculentum. Next base: position 60,645,066 of record BSUD01000001.1, read on the forward strand.
AGAAGTCAAGATGAGTTCGGATTCTTCGGACCTCATCAAGACTATGAAGGAGAAAATGCCCCCAAAGCTGAAAGATCCAGGGTCGTTTTGCATTCCCATAGGAGTAGGAGAGGTCACATATGACGCTTTGTGTGATCTAGGAGCAAGTGTGAGCATCATACCACTTGCATTGTGCAGGAAGATCGGTTTAGGCGACCCTAAACCGGTGAAGATGACGTTATACATGGCGGACCGATCCATTACTCGTCCCGTCGGCATTGTAGAGGACGTCCCTGTTAAGCTAGGCAAGTTCTTTGTCCCCATTGATTTTGTTGTGCTTGACATTCCTGCAGATAGTCCGGTCCCGATCATACTCGGAAGACCGTTTCTTGCAACTTCCGGCTGCATGGTCGATTGCAAGAATGGGAGACTCGCCTTTGACATTGGGGAGGAGAAAGTAGAGTTCGTTCTTTCCACTCTAGTGAAGGAACCGATTTTTGATGAGGATATTTACAATGTCCAAAACGAAGAAGGTCTATCTAGGGAGGAGGTAAGTGCGATTCTCTTTAACGATCCTTTGCAAAAGGTTATTACTATGAGTCTAACCGATGTAGGAGAAGAAGAAGAGTGCAAGGAGGAAATTGAAGCCTTAGAAGCACAAGAAGAGATGCATGAAGTAGAGTTTGAGAAACTCCACGATGAGGCTGAAAATACAAGATTCCACGGCCATACTCTGTATTCCACGGCCGTGGATTCCACAACCAAATTCGACCTCCATTCCAGAGGATATTACGGCCGTGGAAAACCAGAGGAAACCGTGATTTTAACCGTGGAAAATGGCGATCGGCACACTTCTTCAACTTCTCCTAATTCTTCTCCAAACCATTCAACATCCTTAGAAACCTCTAAGGAAACATCGGAAGCTCCTCAAGGATCACTGGAAGCTCCGAAAGCGATGGAACTTAAACCACTTCCTACTCATCTAAGGTACGCTTTTCTTGGATCTAATTCCACCTTCCCGGTTATCGTTAGTTCCGAATTAAGCATAGATGAACATGAACAGCTCATGATTGTCCTTAGGAAACATAGAAAAGCCATAGGCTATACTATTGAGGACTTAGTAGGAATTAAACCCTCCCTATGCATGCATAAGATACTAATGGAGGAGGACTTTAGAACTTCAAGACAACCTCAAAGGCGGTTGAATCCGACCATGAAGGAGGTTGTCAAGAAGGAAATTCTTAAACTTCTTGATGCAGGTATCATCTATCCTATCTCCGATAGCAAGTGGGTGAGCCCGGTTCAAGTAGTTCCGAAGAAGGGAGGAATGACGGTCATCACCAATAAGAACAACGAACTCATTCCTACCCGAACCGTAACTGGATGGCGAATGTGCATAGACTACCGCAAGCTCAACAACGCAACGCGGAAGGATCACTTTCCATTGCCATTCATCGATCAAATGCTTGAAAGGTTAGCACAACATTCATACTTTTGCTACCTTGACGGTTATAGTGGTTTCTTTCAGATTCCGATACACCCGGATGATCAAGAGAAGACCACATTCACGTGCCCTTGGGGTACGTTCGCTTATAGGAGAATGCCGTTCGGGCTTTGCAACGCCCCAGCCACCTTTCAACGGTGCATGATGGCCATCTTCTCCGAATACGTAGAGGAAATCATGGAAGTCTTCATGGACGACTTCTCCGTTTACGGTTCCTCCTTTAACGATTGTCTTTCTAACCTTTCACTTGTTTTGCAAAGATGTGAAGACACTAACCTAGTTCTTAATTGGGAGAAGTGTCAATTCATGGTTAAGGAAGGAATCGTGTTAGGTCACTTAGTCTCTAGTAGAGGGATAGAGGTAGACAAGGCTAAGATAGAGACCATAGAGAAACTTCCTCCCCCAATTTCGGTGAAAGGGATAAGGAGTTTCTTAGGACATGCTGGATTCTATAGACGTTTCATTAAGGACTTTTCCAAGATATCAAAACCTCTCACTAATCTATTGATGAAGGATGCGGTTTTTGAGTTTTCGCAGGAATGTTTAGATGCGTTTAACACCATTCGGCAAGCTCTAATCTCAGCACCCATTATCCAACCCCCGGATTGGACTCTCCCTTTCGAGATTATGTGCGATGCTAGTGACGTAGCCATTGGAGCTGTTCTTGGGCAACGAAAAGAAGGACGAACCCACGCCATATACTACGCTAGCAAGACGCTAGACGAAGCCCAGCTCAACTACGCCACTACAGAGAAGGAATTTTTAGCCATTGTCTACGCTATTGACAAGTTTCGCTCTTATCTTGTAGGTGCAAAGGTGATTGTCTACACGGATCATGCTGCGATCCGATACCTCCTTGCAAAGAAAGATGCGAAGCCAAGGCTGATTAGATGGATTCTTCTCCTACAAGAATTCGATCTTGAGATCCGCGACAAGAAAGGCTCGGAAAATTCTGTTGCGGATCATTTGAGTCGTCTAACACATCTAGAGGACGACCATTTACCCATTGATGACTCCTTTCCGGATGAACACCTACATATCATAGAGGAGTGTATCAAGGTAGTCTCCAAAGGTAACGAACCATGGTTTGCTGATTTTGTTAACTACTTGGTTTGCCAGGAGATACCACCCGGATTATCATACGCACAAAGGAAGAAGTTCTTCAAGGACGTCCGGGAATACCATTGGAACGAGCCTCTCCTCTTTAAGAGAGGTCCGGATGGCATCATCCGGCGATGTGTGCCGGAAGATGAGATGCAAAGTGTCATCCGTCATTGTCATTCACTACCTTGTGGAGGACACGCTAGTTCGAACAAAACTAGCGCAAAGGTATTGCAATCTGGATTCTATTGGCCTACTTTATTTAAAGATGTGCAATCCTTTGTTTCTTGTTGCGATGCTTGTCAAAGAACAGGCAATATCTCTAGAAGGAACGAGATGCCCCTCAACAACATCCAAGAGGTGGAGATTTTCGACGTTTGGGGAGTCGATTTCATGGGACCATTCCCTTCTTCTTGTGGAAACCAATACATACTATTGGCGGTAGACTACGTTTCTAGATGGGTCGAAGCAATTGCCTCTCCCACAAATGATGCCATGGTGGTGGTTAAGTTCTTCAACAAGACCATCTTTCCGCGATTCGGGACACCAAGGACGATCATTAGTGATGGAGGTTCTCACTTCATAGCCCGTCGCTTTGAAGCTCTTCTAACCAAGTATGGGGTTACTCACAAGATCGCCACCCCTTACCATCCACAAACGAGTGGACAAGTTGAGATCTCGAATAGGGAGATCAAGGGAATTCTAGAGAAGACGGTTTCAAGGACTAGGAAGGATTGGTCCTTGAAACTAGATGATGCACTATGGGCATACCGGACTGCATACAAGACTCCCATAGGAACCACACCATACAACCTTGTGTATGGGAAGTCTTGTCATTTGCCGGTAGAGCTAGAGCACAAAGCGTTTTGGGCTATCAAATGGTTGAATTTCAGCATGAAGGAAGCGGGAGAGAAGCGTCTCCTAGACATCAACGAGCTGGATGAACTCCGTTTGAACGCCTATGAAAACGCTAAGATCTACAAGGAAAGAGCAAAGCGTTGGCATGATAAGCATATCATTCCAAAGGACTTCCAAGAAGGAGATCAAGTTCTCCTCTTCAATTCGAGACTTCGCCTCTTTCCAGGTAAGTTAAAATCTCGTTGGACTGGACCTTTTCTAATTAAGCGTATTTTCCCCCATGGTGCAGTTGAAGTATGGGGTGAAGCTAGCGGAAGTTTTAAGGTGAACGGCCAACGGCTCAAGAAGTACTCACCGGAACTCCAAGCTGAGGAGTTTGCACCTACCGCACTCGAATAAGTGCGAGATTGGTCTAGCTACGGACCTTAAACAAAGCGCTTCTTGGGAGGCAACCCAAGGTATTGCATTTTCGTTTTTGCTTTCGATTCATAGTTTAGCTTAGAATAGAAGTTTTTGCTTTATTTTTGCCTCGATTTCTCCCGGTATGTTCGTGTTTTTGGTTGTAGGATCGATGGAAAAGAAGAAAAGGGGGATAATGTCGAAGAGAACTGACGAAATTTGGACTTTGAAGCTTTACAGAAAGTTCCACGGTCTAAATTACGGTCGTCATAGCTACAGTGGCCGTAATTCTCAAAGGCCTGTGAAAAATCACCAAAATTACGGGTCCGTACATTTCCACGGCCGTGAAATGCCCCGATAGACCGTGATTTTTGAAATTTTGCCTGCGAGTATAAAAGCCACACTTCACCACAAAAACACCACAAAACCCCCAATTTCCACGCCCTAAATACCGAAAACCCGCAGCTCCTCCCAAATCTTCGTTCTCTAATCGTTTTTAACGATTCCACTTCCTAAACTGAAGCAAATCCAACCAAGAACAAGATCCAAGCAACAAATCGCGTGGAAAACGATCAACAAACCCGCATTTTGGATTTCTCAATCCGAAAAAGAGGTTTTTGCTCTCTTCTTGATTCTAGTTGTTTTTGTTCGTTTTTGTTAGAGATTTTTAGGAAGAACTGATTGAGATTGGAAGAAATTAGATTAGGACTGCTTGTTGTGGAGTTTGATTGCGGATTTGCTGAGAATTGAGAATTACTGTGTCGAATCACGGTCTACAGAAGTTCCACGGCCGTGGTTTTGGGAAGAACAGACCGTAATTTTCAACAGAATGGATTTTGTGAGGAGAGTTTCGGGAAGGATTAAGGAGAAGAAAGGGGATCAGAATAAGAAAAGGAAAGGGAATCCCTCCACCTCTAGGGCACCACCACCCTCATCCCCCTCACCTTCACCTCCATCTTCACCTCCATCCTCACCACCTCACCCTAGCATCCCGATTATACACGAAAACTACCTTCCCGCACTTGAGAGGATAGAGAAGAGGGCAGTGATTGGCCCTAGGCACCTGTTGTTGGAGGATCTACATCCTCTCAACATTGTAGATGACCTCACATGGCTCTTGGATAGAGCCGGTTTGCTTGTCTTCACGAACATTCGTGAAGACGCTTATGAGGAGATCACCCGAGAGGTTGTGACGTCTTTCGAGCACAGCCATGTCGATAGGACCGTCTCCTTCCGTCTCATGAATAGAGACTACCATCTTAGCATTGTTGAGTTTGGAACCATTTTTGGGTTCCATGAGACCTATAACGGTCGATTCCCTAGGAACGCCTCCGCCAAGGATTTTTGGGAGAATGTAGCTATGATCTATGCCGACGAGGACCGTTGGCATCCAGCTGATACCAAGGCCAAATTGATGTACCATTTGGCCTTGAAGATAGCTCACCGTGTTCTTTCGGAGTGTCTCTTTCCTAGGACGGAGACGCCCCAAAAGATCAAGACGGATGAGCTATTCCTTCTCTATGCTATGCTTCATGGATGCCGCGCCGATTGTGCTACTCTTTTGGCGGCGACCATGAGTAAGCTCAAGAACAAATCGAGAGGGAACATTGGATATGGTGGGATAGTGACCCACATTGCTAGGACTTTTGGAGTAGACTTTTCGGCTTGCACACGTATACCGGCAGTTCCATTAGGGCTTCATGCATTCATGGTTAGGGGACTCATCTTCCCCACACATAGAGGTCCGCCTTATGCGGGCATGCCCTGGGAGAGTAGGACAGGCAGGGGTATTGAGTGGCTGCCAGAGTATTCCATTATGGCGGGACGCCATAATTGGAAGGAGACGTTCGCTGCGATGCATGCGAACAGGCTTGTAGCTCCCCCTTACGTTCCACCGCCGGTTGTAGATGAGGAGGACATGGGAGAGCAGTATGAGAGTGGTGGAGGAGCAGAGCAGGAGTTCGGCACGTTTCCGGATCAGCCGGATGTACCTAGGCGCTCTCCACGCCCGGCTAGAGCTTCAGGCTCGTCATCTCGCCGCGCCAGCATGAGCGAGAGGCCCACGTGGATGACTACACCTCCCACTTGGTACAGCACACCTCCTCCTTGGTCCACGACGCAGCCAGCAGCTCCACCACCACCACCAGCACCAGTACCGGCCGACGCCCCGGGATGGTATGAGAGGATGCCGGATTGGGCTACCGGACTTTCAGATAGAGTCGGAGCATTAGAGATCCGGGTGGATGCTACACACAGACACTTAGACGACCTTGACCACATGATGAGGGACGTCTACCGCCAGCAGTTTGGGCGGGTCTATGATCCGAGTTTCTCTCCATTCCCACCTCCACCACCGCCGCAGTGATCGATGACCGGACAGCTCGATTTTAGACATTCCCGCCACCATTTGTGAGTTTCTTTTCTTTTCCTTCTTTTGTTCCTTTTTTGTGAACATTAGGGACAATGTTCGTCCTAAGTATGGGGTGGGATGTACTAAATGTTTGTAATAACTCTACTCTATATGTTGCTTTCATTTGAGACTATCGTTGCTTGTTCATTATTTGTCACACGTTTCCTTATTGCATTGCATGAAAAAGAACTTTAAAAACCCATAAAAATTGAAAAATTTGAAAATTTTGTGCTTCTAATGAATTGAGATGATTTCCATGATAATCACTACTTGCGAATTAAGTTGATAACAATTGCATATTTGAAAGGATGGTAAATCGAAAAGAATGCAAATGAATGAATTTTACCTCTTTTACAAGTTTTATAATGTGAAAATGTTACCTAAATCATATTAAGAAATTGAAGTTGAAATCACATTATAAGTTCATATACTTCTTGTTGAAATGATTAAGGCAATTCGATACTTTCTTTCTTCTTTCTTTGGTCATCTAACTCCTCATTGAAATATTAGCCTCCCTTACCCGTCCGGGAACTTGGAAAGTGAATGAGAAAAAGGCATGTTTGATGTGGGAGGGCCATGAAAGCAATTGTTTGCAATCAAAAGAATAGAAAGAGATTGTAGGTTTGGGGAAGTCAATCATGACGATGAGTAACTCGGCACCATTCACATAGCCGGGTGTTTGTGTCTTGCCAAAGTCGGATTGAGCGATATTCCTAGCGGATTATGGTATGTGCGCTAAGGGTTTGAGGCATCTCTTGCAATATTGAGAAACGCCAATCTCCTAGGCTTCGGTTTTTGTGCACCTCTATCCATAACTCCAAAAGTAAAGTCGAAAAATGAAAAGTAAGAGCGAAGCTCTAAGTGAAGTGTTGTGTTGCGGAAACCGCAAAAGAAGAAGAAGGTAGTTGTCCACTTTCCCGGATTTATGCACCACTCTCCCTTAAAGTTTCCCTTCCCTTCCATATTCTAGACCTTTTCTTTGGAAGTCCTTAAGATCAAAAGAATGTTATATGGCTTGGTGATCTAAATTGAAGTTCTTATGTTGATTTTGATAATTTTTGAAGGTTATAATGCTTGTTTGGGAGTTAAATTTATTCATGAGTTTTCTTTGCCTTTTACTCTCTAATCAAGTATGTGAAAGTTTGAAAACCGATTGAAGCAAGATTTGAGAATGATCTATTCTTTAGAAGTCACTTTCATCCAGAAGAAGGTACACATATTTCATCCTAACTCTTGTTTAAAGCTTTTTGAAAGACCTTGCTTAGGGACAAGCAAGTGCTAAGTATGGGGTTATTTGTTAGCATGAAATATTGTGATATTTTAGGCACGTTTTCTAATCATAAATCGTTCATATTGATAGTCTTTGATTGAGCTTTGTGCATATATGAGCTAGTATTGCCTATATTGTCGATATGGATGTCTACACGAGTTCTATGTTGATTATAGGTGATTTGGAGCTATTTCCGAACGGAACCGAGCAAAGGAGAGTTGAGTTGATATGTCCATAGATCGAGGACACTTTTTGGAAGCGAATCGGAGTATTAGATTGAAGAATGCACGAGTGAAGGCAAAAACCACGGTTTTACCCTAAATTACGGCCGTGGATCTTGAGTCAAAATTCGATGTTCATTCCAGAAGCATTTACGGCCGTGGAACTAACCGTAGTAGTTTCCACGCCCCAAATTACGGTCGTGAAAGATTCCACGACCGTGATTCTAGCGAATCTTTTCGCCATGTTTCAAGGCCACGATCATTTGAAGATTGGGCCGGGCCGACACTTTGCCCTGCACTATAAAAAGACGGAAGAAAGGAGATTCCGTCATGCTCGCTTACAATCATCGCGTACATCACCGTTTAGGCTTGTCGAGATTCCCGCTTGGAATCATCTTGCTTACATTTGAGCAAGGCATAAACCCTCATCTTGGAGGTGTTTTTGGAGATCTCATTGAAGATCAAGGTTCGTGATTGGAGAGTTGCTGTTTGTGATCTTCGCCTTTGTGGAAGATCGAAGTTCTTGAAGGATTTCGCAAGAAGATTCCTTTTCTTGTTTAGGTTTGATTTAGAATCGGATTGACAACCCGTTTCTTTTCCTCCCTAAGATTGTGATTGCTTATTCCGTTTTGAATCTTTTGATAAACACTTGTTCTTGACTGTGATTCTGAGATTCATTTGAAGGTTATTGATAGTTCTTGAAAATTCCCATCTTCTACCTTTTAATTCTTGAATTAATATCAATATGACTGTTATTGGCTAAAAACCCTTAACAATTCTAAGGTGAAAGGTTGATAGTTGTGGTTTAGATGATGATAGATTGATCGCAAACAGATTAGACCCTGAGAGTTAGAGAATTGTCGCCGAAAACCCTAAATTACGGGCTGTTCTTGAGTTCCACGACCGTGGAATCTCAAGATCCAACCGTAATTTCCTTAGGTTTACGAGCCTGCTTTTATCTTAATCCAAAGTTAAAGATTTGCTTTAGCTTAGTTTAGACTTGTCTTTTCTAGGTGGTAGTGAAGCCTCAACAACCTCTACCTCGATTGTGAGCCTCAACAACCTCAATCGGATAAGTTAGTCTTGATCTTTAGATTATAGGTTTGGGTATTTGATGCTAATTCTTGTCTTTAGAACTTTTCTATATTGAGCCTCAACAACCTGTATAGGGAGTGTCTTTTAGGTGAGTCACATAAGGTTTTTGGAACCTCAACCGTACGATTACCTTACATTAGTATACCTTCGCATATCTCAACTCTGTCTTTATATCATTAAGTATATCTTGAATCGATTGCCACAGCTGGATACCTGGATCTTTAGGATTGTTGTTTTCCCAATAATTTGCAAAGCTCCATATATTTACTTGCTTGATAACCTGCAACTGAGTTCGTTCCACCCAAATCCCTGTGTTCGATACTCTGGAATTCTTGCTTAACTACGTCGATCCGTACACTGCGGGTTCGCTTGCTTGATTCTAGTTTTATAAATTTAAAACTTATTTGCACACACCTCTAGGGGCGAACACTACGTCGATCCGTACACTGCGAGTTCGCTTGCTTGATTCTAGTTTTATAAATTTAAAGCTTATTTGCACGCACACTAAGTGACGAACACCTACCCTCCTGGAAAGATCTGTAGCCCATGTCGGTAGCTGCTCATACCAAGCTGGTGGTTGTCCGTACCATGTTGGAGCGTCCTGGGAAGTCGGTGCCGTTGGTGCCTGCTCGTACCATGGAGGAGGAGCTCCTATCCAATATGGCTGCTCTCCATACCAAGCTGGAGGGGAATCCATCCAAGTCGGCCTCTCACTCACGCTTGCCCGGCAAGAGGAAGAGGAACCGGAAGGTCTAGAAGGGCGGGGAGAACGCCTAGGAGGATCGGGAAACTGTGCCGGATGATCCGGAAACATACCAAAGTCATTCTCATTACCTCCTCCTTCATGATCATCACCTCCTCTCATCCCCTAATCATCATCCCAAGCTGGGATATCATCCGGTACATACGGAGGGGTTACTAGTCTATTCGTATGCATAGATGCGAATGTCGCCTTCCAGTTATGGCGTCCGGCCATAATGGAGAACTCGGGGAGCCATGGGATACCTATACCACCTCTCTCCTCCCATGGCATGGCTGCGGTAGGTGGAGCTTGGTGGTGGGGAAAGATAAGACCTCTAGTCATGAGACTATAGAGACCCAAGGGTCTCGCCGCTATCCTAGTGCAGGCGGAATAGTCTATCCCGAGCTGCGTGGCTATGTGGTAACTATGCCTCCATATCCTATGTTCCCGGCCCTCTTGTTTTTCAGTTTGCTAATGGTGGAGGCTATGAGAGTGGCACAATCGGCGGATCTACCGGTAAGCATGCAATAGAGGAGGAAAAGCTCATCGGTCTTGATCTTTTCTGGGGTCTCGGTCTTAGGGAAGAGACACTCGGAAAGAACCCTATGAGCTACCTTCAAGGTTAGATGGTAAATGAGCTTAGCCTTGGTGTCGGCCGGTTGCCAACGATCCTCACTAGCATATATCATAGCAATATCCTCCGAAAAGTCCTTAGCTTACACTCCGCTAGAAAACCTCTCATTGAAACTCTCATGGAACCCAAAGAAGGCTCCAAACTGAATAATGGAGAACTCATAATCTTGCTTCATTAGCCTAAAAGAGACGGTTCGGTTCATGTGGCTATGCTCGAAGGAGGTGAAAAACTCCCTAGCGATCTCTTCATAAGCATCCACTCTAATAGCGGAGAAAACAATCAATCCGGCTCTATCCAAGAGCCAAGTCAAGTCATTCACAATGTTTAGAGGCTCAAGCTCCTCTAAGAGAAGGTATCGAGGACCTATGACCGGCCTCTTCTCGATTCTTTCTAAAGCTTCAAGGTAATCCTCATGAATGGTTGGGATTCTAGGAGGTGGTGGTGATGGTGGTTGGTTAGGAGGGGGTTGAGAAGAGGAAGAACTATCTCCCTTTTGCATCTTATTCCTGCTAGACTTTCTTCTCAACATTTTCTCAGCAACAGAAAAAATCACGGCCTGTTCTTCCTTTTCCACGGCCGTGGAACCTACAGGGACCGTGGTTTCTCTCTGTTTCACTCAAATCTCAACAAATCCACACCAAATTAAGCAGTCACAGTCCTAGACTAATTCCAATTCCAATTCCAATCAGTTTTCCTAAAATCTTGCAAAGAAATTGAGTCGAATTGACAAGTAGAGAAAAGAGAGAAAAACCTAGGTTTTGGATCTTTAAAATCCAAATTCCTTCTGCTGAGTGGATTGTTCACTTGATTCGTTGCTTGGATCGTGTAGAGGATTGAAAATGCTTCACCTTAGGCCAAAGAATCGCTTGATTCGAACTTCAAATGAAGATTTGAGAGTTGGAGTTGGTTTTCGGCGATTAGGGCGTGGAATGAGGGCGTGAAAATGGTGTTTTGTGGTGTTTTTGGGAAGGAAGGTGGTTTATATAGTGCCCGTAATTTTTTGGAAAATCACGGTCACTCGGGGGTTTCCACGGCCGTGGAAATGTACGGACCAGTGGTTTTGCTTGATTTTTTTCAAATTTTGGAAAATTACGGTCACTATAGTCTCCACGGCCGTGGTTTAGGGCGTGAAACTCTCTGTTGTGTGCCAAAATCCAAGTTTCGTCAATTGCTTCCAACTTTTTTGTTCGCTCCAAACGGTGTGTGCAAGCTTTAAATTTATAACCCTAGATGTAAGCTTAAAACAAGGATGCGAACCCGTAGTGTACGGGTCAATCGTAGTAAAAAGCAAGGAATTCCAGGGGTCGATCACAGGGACTTAGTGAAACAAAGTCCAATTACGGTAAGCTTTAGCAATTACTAACCACAAGTAATTAAAACAATCAAAGATGATAAAAGTCAAATAAGGAAATATGCAATTCTAGGGATTAAAGCATCTAGTTGTGGTTCCAACTCAAGATCTAAAGATAAGCGGACAAAGCTGAGGTTTTTTGCATAGGAAAGGTGTTACTAAAGTGGAATAGATCACCGGGTAAGTCTCACTACTCACTAATCCTAAACCGTAACTCCTATTACCGGGTAAGTCTCAAGGAATCAAGATAAAGAACTATAACCTCAAACAAACACACCACCTAAGGGAATAGAATCAACCTTTACCGGATAAGTCTCAGGCTAACTCACAAAGATGGAATGAAAGCACACTCAAACCCCAATAAAGGATAAACCTTTATTACCTATACTTATGATCTTAGGTAAACAAACTAAGGAATTACCGGGTAAGTCTCATCCTAGGCTTGCATTGAACCAGGAAAGGTGTAATAAGAATAGGATTTGGCAAACTTTAACACTTAACTCTCAGTTACGGATTAGATAAGTCACCTCGGTCAGACGAATCCCACCCCGGCCGAGATGTTTATCGACTAAACGAGATGCTTAGGGTTAAGGTAAAGACTCGAAATTTCAGGGTCCTACTGTGATTAAGATTATTCTATCATTGTTTTTCCCACAACCTTCAGCCAATCACCCAAGAATCACACAAAGAGATTAGCCACTCATCATCATGAAAGTATTAATCAAATATATGGGAAGAAAGAGAATAATTGAACAAGAAAACCTTCAGAAAAAGGCTTCAATAACTGAATCAATTATCAAACAAACAAGCGTTCCTTGGATAGAAATCCAACAAGACAATGACAAAGAAGGGAATCAAAGATGATCTTACAAAAACCCTTCAAAAAGCTATAAAAGCTATAAACTTCCTTCCTTCAACCTTCAAAAAGGTTCTTCAAATCTCCCAACTGGAGTATGGCTGCTGCGGTATAATAGGTGTAAGCGAATGTATGTAGGATGTGGATTTGTGGAAAATCCAACCCTTTTTATAGGAAAATTACTCTCCAAAGATAAGATATCTTAGAAAGATCTTTTCCCATAAAAATAGGTAAAATATATGATCTAGTATATCTTCTTCCTTCCAAGAGCCAAGCCCAAAAATATAAGAACTCTTTCCAAAGATAAAAGATCTCAACCAAGAATAAAATATTCTCGCCGCGTCCCAGGTGTACGCCTCGGTCGAGTCGACTTCTCTGGATCACCTCGGTCGAGGTGACTCTGTAGTCAACCGAGGTGAGTCACAACTGAATGTGAAATCTCTCAAATCTAGTCCAAAGTGAATCTTTAATCCATGGCTATGCTTCCTGGATGTTTTCTTATGTTCCTGAATGTAGCTCCAATGACTCCATAGCTCCTTTTGCTCCTTTTTGATACAAAACGTGCCATTTTACCTACGATTACAACAAAACTAGGTGTAGACCTCGATTCCCGCAAAGGTAGATGAAATGGTAATATAATCACATAATATACATACAAACATGCAGATTATTGAAAATAAAACGTCCAAACAAACCCCAAAATATAGACTATAATTCATGCTATCAAAATACCCCATACTTAGCCCTTGCTTGTCCCCAAGCAAGTTCTGCATATAGAAGGCAAGATAGAATGGATTATAAGTCAAGAAAATCAATGAAAAAGTCTTTCAAAAACATTTTTATGGTATGCTACAATCATAGATCACTCTAAGAGAATACTTCATGGAATTTAAAATCAAAATATGATCAAAACATTTTATAAATATAAGAAAGTTGTTCATCTTTGCATAAAATCATAGAATGCATAATAAGTCATAAGTATCGAAATTAATCATGCATAATCCGGTTTAAACCACTAAGTCAATCAACAAGCTCGAGGTCTCAAGGGCTTCCCAAAAGAAAGGTCAAGAAACGTGTAGGGTAGGGATGTATGTAAGGTAATGTGGTGCTAGAATCCGGGAAAAGGATATACTTCACTTTCACTTTGACTTTCAACATCTTCCACCAATAAGCTTTGCTTATTTTACACTTTTTCTTTTACTTTACTTTTTGGGATGCATGGACAGAGGTGCACAATAACCGAAGCCTAGGAAATCAGCAATCATCAATTTCTTGAGATGCGTCAAACCCTTGATGCACATACCATGACCCGTTAGGAATATCGCTCAATCCGACTTTGGCAAGACACAAACACCCGGCTATGTGAATGGTGCCGAGTTACTCATCATCATGATTGACTTCCCCAAACCTATTTCTTTCTTTCTAACACTTTCACTTCCAGCCAACTTCTCAACTTTAACTTCACTTGCTTTCACCACTTTGCTTGCTTCCAAATTCCCGGATAGGTAAACGGAGGCAAAAATGTATATGAGGGGCTAAGCATGATCAAGAAGGAGAAGAGAGAAGAATGAATTGCCTTGGTCTTTCCAGGAAGAAAGTGAGAGAACTTATCTTGCGGTGTCAACCTTCAAATTCAACATAATTTGGATAAAAACAAAGTATTAAACATGCCAAAAATTTCAAACAAAGCATTTAGCAACTTAAACATATTATAAAACCTTTCAAACACATAAAGATTTCAAAACCAGTCAGTAAGCAAGATCTTCACTGAGATCATATCCAGATAAGAAGCACAAAAATCGTTTCGAAAACTCTCAATTAACCCACCTCGGTCGAGGTGTTCATAGGTCAACCGAGGTGAAGTACCTCGTTTGGCCAGAACTGTCCCGGTCGAGGTCAATTTTTTTTTTTTAAAAAAAATTTTCAGTTTTGACGTTTTTCTCAATCAAATAACCTGTATGTATGCATGCATTCTCAGATAAACACATAGAAGCAAAAGTGAAGCATAAATATCATAGAAGGTCAAGTCATACATCCATGAGTCAAATAATACATAAATACCCCATACTTGGGACACACTGTCCCAGTGGGTCGAAATAAGTCTAAGGAAATAAAATACTCACGGGACATAAAGCTGAACTGCATAAAAATAAGAAAGAAAATCCTACAGCTCTCAATAATCCTGATCCGGTGGTGGTGGTGGTGGTGGCACATATGGATACTGGGATGGGTCAAATGGATAACCTAGAGCCTGCTGAAACTGGATCTCCATCATCCGACGCTGATAGTGTTGTCCCTCTAGCATCTGATGAGTCCACCTATCGATCTGTCGGTGCTGGGCAGCGAATCTCTCATGCATGTCCACAGTAAGGGCAGCATAAGAGTCTATCATCTGATCCGTCAGATCATCGATCCGACGGTGAGCCTCTGGATCTCTATGTCGGCGTACCCTACGCCTAGCAGGTCTCACTAGTGATACAGCTGGTGCAGGCTCAGTATCATCATCATCTAGATCAATAACCGGCGCACTCCTCCTAGCAGTATCCGTCTTTGTATCCATCGGAACTCCACCATCCCTATCATTAGCAGTCTCCTCATCTACCTCATCCTCCTCAGCTGGTGCAGCAGCTGCCTCTCTATAATCCTCCATCAATGGAATCCAAGCAGTCTGCCAGTAGTGAGGGTCATAGACAAAGAACTAGGGTGACCATCTGATCCCCTACGGTGCAGTCTACTCCCATGGCATCGCCACATATGGCGTAGTCAGTCCTCAGGGAACTAGAATCCGCCGAGTGATCATCTCCTGTAGCCCTAGCGGCTTGGCAGCCGCCACCATAGTGCAAGCACTGAGGTCCATGTCCTGATAGCTGGCAATGTGGGTCACAAGTCCTCCGCAACAGATGTCCCCCTTCGCCTTGGCCTTGATCCTGTGCAGATCCTCTGCCAGCATCAAGCCAAAGTCGGGGATCCCTCCAGTCACCATGAAGTAAAGGCTGAAAAGCTCCCCCTGTCGGACCTTCTAGGGCGTCTCAGTACGCGCCAGAAGCATCTCGCTGAAAATACGGTGAGCTAACCTAAAAGCTAGGTGAAAAATAACCTTCTCCCTTGAGTCTCTAGGGCGCCACATGTCTGCGTGCTCAACTACATGAGCAATCTGACCCCAAAACTCTCTAGCTACAGTCCGGGAAGGGAAATCAACAGCGGTCGGGGCTGGGAAACCGAAAATATCTCTCCAATACTCTAATGGAACTATGAAGTTCCGGTTCATCAACCGGTACTTCACACCTCGCTCTGTGGGGAGGTAGGTGAAGGTGCTAACAAATTCTAGGGTAGGCTCCCGAATAGGCGGGTGTGCGGATCTCAGTAAACTGATCTAGTCCTACCGTCGATATCATACGTCTAAGGTCTCCATCCACATGGAGACAGTCAAAGGCTGATACGTCCAGGAAGCGAGGTGTTATCACTGAACGGGCTGCTATACGGTCATAATCGACCCGGTGTCGCTCGTGGATCACTAGTCGATAAGGTCTGGAAGAAGAGGAAGAAGGAGAAGGGGAGGATCTATCCTTAATGACAAGCTGTCTGTCAGAACTCATTTTCTCAACTCTCTCTGACAGGTCACCTCGGTCGGTCTGACAACACTGAAGAACACCTCGGCCGAGGCACAGCACGACTAGACCGAGGCGAAAAACTGCGCAACTAATTTCCTCAAAAATCTAGTTCTTTTCCCTTAAAATCACTACAACTAGTTCCTATGGGGTACTTAATCCGTTCTTCAGCAAATGTGGGGCAATCCAGGCCCAAATCGAAGCAAAATCAGCGAGGTTAGGATTTTGTTCTATTTTACCTCGTTCGGCCGTTTCGGTTCGATTTCTTCGCAGATCGACGCTAGCACTGGGATCCTCTACGCTTTAATCGCAGTTTGGAAGCGAAAATTTTCGAAAACAAGCAAGAATCAAAGGGCGAGGTGAAAGGGAGCGCCGCGGCCGAGGGGGTAGGTAAAGAGAAGAAAAAGAATTTTTTCCCTTTTTATACCCTTTCTGGAACTGCTGTCACCTTGGTCGAGGTGGTCTCGACTGGACCGAGGTGGTACGGACAGAGGTGGCTCTTCAGAAACCCTAGTCGTCTCAGTTGCTCAAGAATCATCTCGGTCGAGGTGCTCTTATAGCAACCGAGATGTGCCTCAGTCAAACTTCGTTTTCTCAAATTCTCGAACTTTTGTCCTTCCAGTTATGCTCCTGGTTTGTACTCCTTCCTTAGATGTCACCTGTTGTCTGTCTAGAATGCCAAAAACAAAACAAAGCAAAGCAAAAGCAAAACTATCTAAGCTAGACTAGAAAAAGGGAAAAGAAAGCAATACCTTGGGTTGCCTCCCAAGAAGCGCTTGGTTTAAGGTCGCTAGCTGGACCATAATGCGTCTCAAACGTGATGGGAGGTGCCCTCACCCCATACTTCACCTCCATCGTGGGGTGAAGTAAGTAAGTCCATCAAACGCTCCAACAAGTGTAAGTGCTCATCGGGGAATGAATCATCTATGGGTGGGTCGTCCTTTTCGCGTGAAGATGCAGGCAGCCGGCTGAGGTGATCCGCAACAGAATTTTCGGAATCCTTCTTATTACGGATCTCTAAGTTGAACTCTTGAAGCAAGAGAATCCATCGAATAAGACGTGGCTTGGCATCTTTCTTAGCAAGCAAGTAACGGATGGCTGCGTGGTCGGTGTAGACGATGACTTTCGCCCCTACCAAGTAAGAACGAAACTTCTCGAAAGCATATACAACCGCCAATAACTCCTTTTCGGTGGTAGCGTAGTTGCGTTGTGCTACATCTAGCGGCTTGCTAGCGTAATAAATGGCGGTGGTCCGGCTATCCTTCTTCTGTCCAAGCACCGCTCCTACGGCTACATCACTAGCATCACACATGATCTCAAAGGGCAAGGTCCAATCCGGAGGTTGGATAATGGGAGCGGAGATCAACGCTTCTTTAATCCTGTAAAAAGCATCAAGACACTCTTGCGAAAACTCAAAAACAACATCTTTATTCAAGAGGTTAGTTAGAGGTTTAAAAATCTTGAAGAAGTCCTTGATGAATCTTCTGTAGAAACCTGCATGCCCGAGAAAACTCCTCACACCCTTAACAGAACAAGGGGGAGGGAGTTTCTCAATAGTCTCGATCTTAGCGCGATCGACCTCAATGCCTCGATTAGAAACGAGGTGTCCTAGCACAATGCCTTCATTAACCATAAAATGATACTTCTCCCAATCCATAACAAGATTACTGTCTTCACATCTTTTCAACACTAGAGAAAGGTTAGATAGGCAATCATCAAAAGAGGAACCATATACTGAAAAATCATCCATAAATACCTTCACGATCTCCTCTATATACTCGGAAAAGATAGCCATCATGCATCGCTGGAAGGTAGCGGGTGCATTGCATAATCCAAATAGCATCCTCCTATAAGCAAATGTCCCCATTGGACAAGTGAAAGTGGTCTTCTCCTGATCATCCGGATGGATAGGAATCTGGAAGAATCCACTGTAGCCGTCTAAGTAGCAAAAGTGTGAATGCTGGGCCAACCGCTCGAGCATTTGATCAATGAAGGGAAGTGGAAAATGGTCCTTTCGAGTGGCCGTGTTCAGCTTCCTATAATCAATGCAAACCCTCCAGCCCGTAACGGTCCTGGTTGGGATCAACTCGTTGTTCTTATTCGTCACAACGGTCATCCCTCCTTTCTTCGGAACTACATGCACCAGGCTAACCCATTTGCTGTCCGAGATAGGATATATGATACATGCATCCAACAACTTAAGAATTTCCTTCTTCACAACCTCTTTCATGATCGGATTTAACCGTCTTTGAGGTTCCCGTGAAGTCTTATGATCATCCTCCATTAGAATTCTATGCATGCAGAAAGAGGGTTTAATGCCAATAAGATCATCTATAGTTTAACCTAAATCCTTTTGATGCTTTCTCAGGACATGCATTAGTTTAGACAATTCAGATTCGGAGAGGGAAGCGCTAACAATAACGGGATAAGTGGAATCCGGTCCAAGAAAGACATACCTCAAGTGGTTTGGGAGTTGTTTAAGCTCCACAACTAGGGGTGCTTTCTGAGGGGACTCCTTGCTTCCTCCTTCCAGTGGAGTAGATCCAGAAACTGGACTTTCGGAAGTCTCAGTTAAAATCGTCTCGCCATCGACCTCGGTCGAGGTGCAGAGGCGTTGACCGAGATGTTCTTCGATCGCCTCGCTCAGTCCAGGAAGTGCCTCGATCGAGGTACTGCAACTGGAACCGAAACTGGAGATCTTCGTCTCCTGGATTAGCTTCTCAGTTTTAGCTCCTTGATCTTCTTCCAGTGCTTTTATGCTCCGCATATCTGCATCACAAGAAGAATCTATACCTTCCTCATTTAAACTGAAACTAATAACTCTTTCGAGTGGATCGTTAATAAAGATAGAGCTCACCAATTCTCTTGATTCTTCTTGATCGTAGATGTTGAAGATATTATTGCTTAGCTGCTCTCCCTTCATGGATGCAAGTAGTGCGAACTCCACTTCATCTCCACCAATGTTGAATTTCAACTTGGCGTTCTTACAATCCACGTTGCAACCCGAAGTTGCTAGAAATGGCCTCCCGAGAATAATAGGAACTGGATAATCTGCGGGAATATCAAGTACAACAAAGTCTATTGTTAAATAGAAGTTACCTAACTTGACCGGAACTTCTTCCAAAATGCCCAGGGGATGGGTGATGGAACGATCCTCCATGTATAACCAAATCTTGACCTACTTGGGCTCTCCAAGTCCGATCTTCACACATAGCTCCAGCGGAATGATGCTCACGCTGGCTCCTAGATCACAAAGGGCTTCACAAGTGACATCCCCAACTTCAATGGGAATGCCAAAAGAGCCGGGATCTCTCAACTTAGGTGGCATCTTCTCCTTCATGATTTGAATAAGCTTCGAGGATTTAGATGTCATCCTAACTTTACCAAAGTCTTCCAGTTTCCTCTTCCTTGATAAGATTTCTTTCAAGAACTTCCCATAGGCGGGCATCCCTAGAATAGCATCAAGGAAAGGAATGTTAATATGCAGTTTATTCATCAAGTCAAGGAACTTACCAAAGTGCTTGTCTAGATGTGCTCTGGCCTTTGACTGGGGGAATGGAAGTGGTAGTTTGTATGCTGGAGGTGGAACATAAACTTCAGTTTTCCCCTCCGCTTTCTGTGGCTCCACCTCGGTTGGCATCTCGGCCGAAGTGTTCTTCGACTGCACCTGGACCGAGGTGGTCTTCGTCGGTACTGGCACCGACCGAGGCACTGGATCTGCAGTTTTCAGTCCACTCCTCGTTGTTATGGCCATGATCTGGCCCTTAGGGTTGCTTTCCGTCCTTGCTGGAAGCTTCCCTGGATCTCTTGGCGCTTCATTCGCCCTTCTAGCAAGTTGTTGTTCAAAGGCTTTTTGGGCCTTGGAAAACGAAGTCATAGAAGTCTCCATAGCACTGAGCTTGATCAAGATAGCCTCCAGCACTGCGTCTTTCTTTTCCGGCTGAGATGAACTCGATCCTTGCCCCTGGCTCTTTAATGGAGTAGAAGAAGAAGAAGGGGAAGAGAGGAAAGGATTAGAGGAATCATTAGAATTGGAGTTAGAATGATTGTTACCAGAATTTTGGTTGTTCGCCCTCCAATTGTTGTTGTTGGACCCTCTATTGTTGTTGTTGTAGTTGTTGTTCCGGGAACCGTTGTTGTTGTTGTTGTTGTTGTTACGGTATCCATTGTTGTTGTTCCTTTGTCCTTGATCTTCCTTCTTGGTTTGAGCAACCAAGAGTTCCTTCAATTGCTTCACGTCATTCTTCAAAGACGTGAGTTGATTGTTGTTAGGTTGAGTCTCTTGAAAGTTGACTCTTTTAACTCCACCTTCAGTTCCTTGGTGGGTGTACTTCTCCATATGCAAAGCTTGCTTCTCGATGAAGTCCCAAGCTTCGTCAATCGCCATGTCCATAAATGTACCGGCGGAGAGTAGTTGGAGGTTGAACTGGGTGCTTCTGTCCAGTCCCTTGAAGTATATCTCCAACAACTCTATCTTTGGAATCCCATGGTATGGGCAATCCAAAAGAATGTCCTTGAACCTCTCCCATGACTTGGACAAGCTCTCCTTGTCCTTCATAATGAATGCATTAATCTTCCCTCTCATTTCAGCGGTCTTAGAGGGGGGAAAGAATTTAGTCAAGAATTCCGTAGTCATCTCCTCCCAAGTGCTAATTTTTCCTGAAGGACGAGATTGATACCAAGTAAGAGCTCTATCTTTTAAAGAAAAGTAAAAAGGTCTTAGCTTGTAGTTGTTATTTTCAATCCTTGAGGGTCTCAAGGTCTCCATCAAGATCTCATAGTTTTGAAGATGTTGATGTGGGGATTCCTTCTCTAGCCCTCCGAACTGGCATTGGCGAATCATGGACAGAACTTGCGGTCGAAGTTCGTAGTCATGGTCCGCTGGATCTCCTAGGTTAACTCCTGGACGCCTCAGTTGTTGATTGGGGTCCATCCTTTGACCTAGGGTTTGCGGGATTCTAGAAAAAAGAGCACCTCGGACTGGCATCCGAGGTGGAAGTATCTCGGCCGGGGCGTCAGGTATTGGAACCTGCCTCGGTCGAGGGTCAGCGACTGGGACCTGATAGCATGAATTATAGTCTATATTTTGGGGATTGTTTGGACATTTTATCTTTCATAATCTGCATGTTTGTATGTGCATTATGTGATTTTACTACCATTTCATCTACCTTTGCGAGAATCGAGGTCTACACCTAGTTTTGTTGTAATTGCAGGTAATTTGGTACGTTTTGCATCAAAAAGGAGTGAAAGGAGTCATGAGTCATTTAGAGCTACATCCAGGAAGCATAACCATGGATTAAAGATTTACTTTGGACCAGTTTTGAGAGATTTCGCATTCAGTTGTGACTCACCTCGGTTGACCAGAGATTCACCTCGACCGAGGTGATCCAGAGACGCCGACTCGACCGAGGCGAATACCTAGGACGCGGCGAGAATATTTTATTCTTGGCTGAGATCTTTTAAAATTGGAAAGAGATCTTATATTTTTGGGCTTGGCTCCTGAAAGGAAGGAGATATGCAGAATCATATATTTTACCTATATTTATGGGAAAATATCTTTCTAAGATTTATTATCTTTGGAGGGTTATTTTCCTATAAAAAGGGTCGGATTTCCCATAATTCCGACATCCGCTTAGAGCTGGACATCTCGCATACGACGTCACATACCCCGCTGAGATCCGCATACATCCTGCGTACATCTCGCAGCAGCCGCACTCCAGTTTAGGAGGTTCGAAGAACCTTGTTGAAGGTTGAAGGAAGATTGTAGCTTTTATAGCTTTTGAAGGGTTTTTGTAAGATTATCTTCAATTCCCTCACTTGTTGTCTTGTCTTGTTGGATTGCTATCCAAGGAACGCTTTGTTGTGATATTTGATTCAGTTATTGAAGTCTTTTCATTAAATTCTTCTTTATTCAAATATTCACTTTCTTCCCATATATTTTAATACTTTCATTATGATGATGAGTGGCTAATTTCCTTGTGTGATTCTAGGGTGATTGGCTGAAGGTTGTGGGGAAAACAAGGATAGAATAATCTTAGATTCCAGTAGGATCTTGAAAGTTCGAGTCTTTAACCTTAACCCTAAGCATCTCGTTCGGTTGATGAACATCTCGGCCGGGGTGGAATTCTTCTGACCGAGGTGACTTATCTGATCCATAACTGAGAGTTAAGTGTTAGAGTTTGCCAAATCCTATTCTTATTACACCTTTCCTGGTTCAAAGCAAGCTTAGGATGAGACTTACCCGGTAATTCCTTAGTTTGTATACCAACGATCATAAGTGTAGGTAATAAAGGTTCATCCTTTATTGGGGTTTGAGTGTGCTTCCATCCCATCTTTGTGAGTTAGCCTGAGACTTACCCGGTAAAGGTTGATTCTATTCCCTTAGATAGTGTGTTAGTTTGAGGTTATAGTTCTTTATCTTGATTCCTTGAGACTTACCCGGTAATAGGAGTTACGGTTTTGGATTAGCGAGTAGTGAGACTTACCCGGTGATCTACTCCACTTTAGTAACACCTTCCCCACGCAAAAATCTCAGCTTTGTCCGCTTATCTATAGATCTTGAGTTGGAACCACAACTAGATGCTTTAATCCCTAGAATTGCATGTTTGCTTTATTGACTTCTTATTTATCTTTGATTGTGTTAATCGCTCTTGTGGTTAGTATTGACATAAGCACACCGTATTGACTTTGTTTCACCGAGTCCCTGTGATCGACCCCTGGAATTTTCTTGCTTTTACTACGATTGACCCGTACACTGCGGGTTCGCATCCTTGTTTTAAGCTTAAGTCTAGGGTTATAAATTTAAAGCTTGCACACACCGTTTGGAGCGAACAAGTTTTTGGCGCCGTTGCCGGGGACTTGGTCTAGACCGAGCCGGTACGGTTTGCTCTTGGGGCGATTGCCCCGTTTCATCTAACCACTCTACTTGAGTGACTTTTGCAGGTTCTTTCTTAGGTATATGCGAAGAACCCGCGCTGGGAAGGAAATCGTCCCTTACGATCCCGAACCAGAAAAGACATACAAGCGACGCTTAAGAGAAGCGAAGATGGCCCAACAAGACGATCACGATCTTGCGGCCCAATTGAAAGAGGCGCTAGAGCTGCTACGCCTCAGCAAGGAAGAACTCAGGCAAGAGAAAGAAGAGAATCGCACCAAGACTACAGCAATCGAAGCTGAGATAGCAGTCATACGAGACCAGATTCTACTTCGACCGAGGGAAGATCCTCCTGTTGATCCTCGACCGATGCAGGATCCAGTAGTTGACCCGCGACCGAGGCAGATTCCAGTACCTGACGCCCCGGCCGATGTACTTCCACCTCGGATGCCAGTCCGAGATGTTCTTCTTGCAGGAATCCCACAAACCCTAGGTCAAAGGATGGACCCTCATCAACAACTGAGGCGTCTAGGAGTGAACCTAGGAGATCCAGCAGATCATGACTACGAACTTCGACCGCAAGTTCTAGCCATGATTCGCCAATGCCAATTCGGAGGGCTAGAGAAAGAGTCGCCGCATCAACATCTTCAAAACTACGAGATCTTGATGGAAACCTTGCGACCCCCCAGAATTGAGAATAACAACTACAAGCTAAAACCTTTTTACTTTTCTTTAAAAGATAGAGCTCTTACTTGGTATCAATCTCTTCCTCCAAGAAAAATTAGCACATGGGAGGAGATGACTACGGAATTCTTGACCAAATTCTTTCCCCCCTCAAAGACCGCCGAAATGAGAGGGAAGATCAACGCTTTCATTATGAAGGACAAGGAGAGCTTGTCCAAATCTTGGGAGCGGTTCAAGGATATCCTCTTGGATTGCCCACATCATGGGATTCCAAAGATCGAGTTGTTGGAGATCTACTTCAAAGGGCTGGACGGAAGCACCCAGTTCAATCTCCAACTACTCTCCGCCGGTACCTTCATGGACATGGCGGTTGATGAGGCTTGGGACTTCATTGAGAATCAAGCCTTGCACATGGAGAAATATACCCACCAAGGAGCTGAAGCTGGAGTTAAAAGAGTCAACTTTCAAGAGACTCATTCCAACAACAATCAACTCACGTCGTTGAAGAATGATGTGAAGCAATTGAAGGAGCTCTTGATGGCTCAAACTAAGAAGGAAGAGCAAGGGCAAAGGAACAACAACAATAACGGGTACCGTAACAACAACAACGGTCCCCGAAACAACAACTACAACAACAACAATAGAGGATCCAATAGCAACAACTGGAGGGCGAATAACCAAAACTACGGTAACAATCATTCAAACTCCAACTCTAATGATTCCTCTAACCCTTTCCTCTCTTCCCCTTCTTCTTCTTCTACTCCATTGAAAAGTCAAGGGCAAGGATCAAGTTCGTCTCAGCCAGAAAAGAAAGACGCAGTTCTGGAAGCAATCTTGATCAAGCTTAGCGCTATGGAGAATTCTATGACTTCATTTTCGAGGGCCCAAAAGTCTTTCGAACAACAACTTGCTAATAAGGAGAATGAAGCGCCAAGAGATCCAGGGAAGCTTCCAGCAAAGACAGAAACTAACCCTAAGGGCCAATGCATGGCCATAACGACGAGGAGTGGACTCAAAACTGCAGATCCAGTACCTCGCTCGACGCAGACCACCTCGGTCCAGATCCAGTCGAAGAACACCTCGACCGAGATGCCAACCGAGGCGGCGCAACAGAAAGCAGGAGGGACGACAGAAACTTATGTTCCACCTCCTGCATACAAACCACCACTTCCATTCCCTCAGTCCAGAGCCAGAGCACATCTAGACAAGCACTTTGGTAAGTTTCTTGACTTGATGAATAAGCTACATATTAATATTCCTTTCCTTGATGCTATTTTAGGTATGCCCAACTATGGGAAGTTCTTAAAAGAAATTTTATCAAGGAAGAGGAAGCTGGAGGATGTTGGTGAAGTTAGGATGACATCTAAATCTTCGGAGCTTATCAAAATCATGAAGGAAAAGATGCCACCTAAGTTGAGAGATCCCGGCTCATTTTGTATTCCCATTCAAGTTGGGGATGTCACTTGTGAAGCCCTTTGTGATCTAGGAGCCAGCGTGAGTATCATCCCGCTGGAGCTATGCACGAAGATCGGTCTTGGAGAGCCCAATCCGGTCAAGATTCGACTTTACATGGCGGATCGCTCCATTACCCATCCCGTGGGCATTTTGGAGGACGTCCCGGTCAAGTTAGGTAACTTCTATCTTCCCATAGATTTTGTTGTACTTGACATTCCCGCAGATTATCCTGTTCCTATTATTCTCGGGAGACCATTTCTAGCAACTTCGGGTTGCAACGTGGATTGCAAGAACGCCAAGTTGAAATTCAACGTTGGTGGCGATGACGTGGAGTTCGCGCTACTTGCAGCCATGAAAGGGGAGCAGCTAACTCATGATATCTTCAACATCTACGATGAAGAAGAATCAAGAGAATTGGTGAGCTCTATCCTTATTAACGACCCACTCGAAAGAGTTATTAGCTTCAGTTTAATGGAGGAAGGTATAGATGCTTCTTGTGATGCAGATATACGGAGCTTGAAGGCACTGGAAGAGGATCCAGGAGCTAAAACTGAGAAGCTAATCCAGGAGACGAAGATCTCCAGTCTCGGATCCAGTAGCAGTACCTCGACCGAGGCACTTTCTAGACTGAGCGAGGCGACCGAAGAACATCTCGGTCAACGCTTATGCGCCTCGACCGAGGTTGATGGCGAGACGATTTTAACTGAGACTGCATCTAGTCCAGCTTCTGATACCACTCCACTAGAAGGAGGAAGCAGAGATCCCTCTCAGAAAGCACCCCCAGTTGTGGAGCTTAAACAACTCCCTAGTCACTTGAGGTATATCTTTCTTGGGCCGGATTCTACTTATCCCGTTATTGCTAGTGCTTCCCTCTCCGATTTTGAATTGTCTAAGTTAATGCATGTCCTGAGAAAGCATCGAATAGCCATAGGTTACACCACGGACGATCTTATTGGCATTAAACCTTCTTTCTGCATGCATAGAATTCTAATGGAAGATAATCATAAGACTTCCCGGGAACCTCAAAGACGATTAAATCCGATCATGAAAGAGGTTGTGAAGAAGGAAGTTCTTAAGTTGTTGGATGCAGGTATTATTTATCCTATCTCGGACAGCAAGTGGGTTAGCCCGGTGCATGTCGTTCGGAAGAAAGGAGGGATGACCGTTGTGACGAATAAGAACAACGAGTTGATCCCAACGAGGACCGTTACGGGCTGGAGAGTTTGCATCGATTATAGGAAGCTGAACACGGCAACTCGGAAGGATCATTTTTAGCTTCCCTTCATCGATCAAATGCTCGAACGGTTGGCCCAGCATTCACACTTTTGCTACTTGGACGGCTATAGTGGGTTCTTCCAGATTCCTATCCATCCGGATGATCAGGAGAAGACCACTTTCACTTGTCCTTGGGGGACGTTTGCCTATCGGAGGATGCCATTTGGATTGTGCAATGCACCCGCTATCTTCCAGCGATGCATGATGGCTATCTTCTCCGAGTACATAGAGGAGATCATGGAGGTATTCATGGATGACTTTTCCGTATATGGTTCCTCTTTTGATGATTGCCTATCTAACCTTTCTCTAGTGCTTAAAAGATGTGAAGACACTAACCTTGTTTTAAATTGGGAGAAATGTCATTTTATGGTTAATGAAGGCATTGTGCTAGGACACCTCGTTTCTAATCGAGGTATTGAGGTCGATCGAGCTAAGATCGAAACTATTGAGAAACTCCCTCCTCCTTGTTCTGTTAAAGGTGTGAGGAGTTTTCTCGGGCATGCAGGTTTCTACAGGAGATTCATCAAGGACTTCTCTAAGATTTCTAAACCTCTAACTAACCTCTTGAATAAAGATGTTGTTTTTGAGTTTTCGCAGGAGTGTCTTGATGCTTTTTACAGGATTAAGGAAGCGTTGATCTCCGCTCCTATTATCCAACCTCTTGATTGGACCTTGCCCTTTGAGGTCATGTGTGACGCTAGTGATGTAGCCGTAGGAGCGGTGCTTGGACAGAAAAAAGATGGACGGACCACCGCCATTTATTATGCTAGCAAAACGCTAGATGAAGCACAACGCAACTACGCTACCACCGAGAAGGAGTTATTGGCGGTTGTATATGCTTTCGAGAAGTTCTGTTCCTATCTAGTAGGAGCAAAAGTCATTGTCTACACCGACCACGCAACCATTCGTTACTTGTTGGCTAAGAAAGATGCCAAGCCGCGCCTTATTCGATGGATTCTCTTGCTCCAAGAGTTTGACCTAGAGATCCGCGATAAGAAAGGATCCGAGAACTCAGTCGCGGATCACCTCAGCCGGCTACCGGAATCCTCCCGCGAGACGGATAACCCACCCATAGACGATTCATTCCCCGATGAGCACTTACACTTGTTGGAGCGTTTGATGGATCTACTTACTTCACCACACGATGGAGGTGAAGTATGGGGTGAGAGCACCTCCCACCTCATTTGAGACGCATCATGGTCCAGCTAGCGACCTTAAATCAAGCGCTTCTTGGGAGGCAACCCAAGGTATTGCTTTCTTTTCCCGTTTTCTAGTCTAGCTTAGATAGTTTTTGTTTTTGCTTTGCTTTGCTTTGTTTTTGGCGTTCTGGACAGTCAACAGGGAACATCTAAGGAAGGATGGACAACTGGAAGGACAGAAGTTCGAGATTTTGAGAAGACAGAAGCATCTCGGTCACTGTCAAAGCATCTCGACCGAGTTGATTCTTGAGCAACCGAGGCGACTAAGGTTTCTGCAGAACCACCTCGGTCCGTACCACCTCGGTCCAATCGAGACCATCTCGACCGAGGTGACAGCAGATCCAGGAACAGTATAAAAGGGGGAAAATTTTATTTTTCACTTTTTTTACCCACCTCGACCGCGGCGACAGTCCACTTCGCTCTCTCTCAAATCTCGCTCGTTTTCGAAGATTTCTGCTTCTAAATTGTGATTGAAGGGTCGAGGAACCGATTGCAACAACAGATCTGCAAGAAAATCGAACGAATCGACCGAAACGAGGTAAAACAAGTCGAAACCCTAACTCGTTCATTCGCTTCGATTTGGGCTTTGGTTGCCCCTGATTCTGCTGAGAAAAGGCATAAGTACCCCTTAGGAAGCAATTGTAGTGATTTTGGGGGGAAAAGAACTGAATTTCTGAGAATTGGAATCGTAACTGCTGCGCCTCGGTCCAGTCGAACTGCATCTCGACCGAGGTGTTCTTGAGGCTTGTCAGTGACCGAGGTGGTCTAACAGAGTTGAGTGAAATGAGTTCAGATCGTCGCTTAGCCCTTAGAGACAGATCCTCACCCTCCCCTTCTTCCTCTTCTTCCCGTCCCTACCGCCCGGTTATCCACGAGAGATGCCGGGTAGACTATGAGCGGATAGCCAGCCGTCCAGTTTTCGCACCACGATTTCTGGACGTGTCGGCTTTTGATTGCCTAGGGTTAGACGCTGACCTTAGGAGGATGATTGCTACTGTCGGGCTGGATCAGTTTACTGAGATCCGAGCCCCAGCTTACTTGGAGCCCACCTTGGAGTTTGTTAGCTCCTTCTCCTACCTCCCCACAGACCGGTCTGTGAAGTACCGGTTGATGAACCGGAACTTCATAGTTCCTTTAGAGATATGGAGAGAGATTTTTGGTTTCTCTGAGCCCACCGCCACTGATTTCCCCTCCCGATCCGTAGCTAGGGAGTTCTGGGGGCAGATTGCCCATATTACTGAGCATGCAGACAAATGGCGCCCTAGAGATTCCAGGGAGAAGGTCATCTTCCATCCAGCCTTCAGACTAGCCCACAGGATTTTCAGCGAGACACTTCTGGCGCGTACTGAGACGCCCCAGAAGATCAGACAGGGCGAGCTCTTCAGCCTCTACTACATGGTCACAGGAGGTTTCCCAGACTTTGGCTTGCTCCTGGCAGAGGATCTGCACAGGATCAAGGCCAAGGCGAAGGGAGACATTTGCTGCGGAGGTCTAGTCACCCATATCGCTACCTATCACGGGATGGACCTCAGTGTTTGCACGATGGCGGCGGCTCCGAAGCCGCTGGGATTACAGGAGATGATCACACGGAGGATTCTGGTTCCCCGTGGTTTGACCACTCCATACGTCGCCATGCCTTGGGAGCGGACTGCACCTCACGGGATCCGCTGGTCTGCTCAGTTCACAGTCTTCGATCCGCACTATTGGCAGACAGCATGGGCTCCACTGATGGAGGATCACAAAGAGGCAGCAGCTGCCCCTGCTGAGGAGGAGTAGGATGACAACGACGAGGAGACGACGGATGAGAGAGATGGTGGTGTCCCGATGGATACAGGGACATATACTGCAGGGACGAGCGCGCCACCGATCATCGACTTGGATGATGAGGAGGATACTGAGCCAGCACCTGTTGCACCTCCTGCTAGATCTGCTAGGCGTCGGACACACCGCCATAGAGATTCTGAGGTTCATCGCCGGATCGACGACCTGACAGATCAGATGATAGACTCTTATGTTGCCCTTACTGTGGACATGCATGAAAGATTTGCTGCCCAGGACCGACACATTGACCGCTGGACTCATCAGATGTTAGAGGAGCAGCACTATCAGCGCAGGATGATGGAGCTACAGTTCCAGCAGACTATGGGCTATCCGTTCGACCCGGCTCAGTATCCGTATGTGCCACCACCACCACCACCGGATCAGGATTATTGAGGAGCTGCAGGATTTTCTTTATTCTATTTTTATGCAGTTCAGCTTTTTATCCGGTGAGTACTCTTGTCTCTAGACTTTTTATTTGACCCACTGGGACAGTGTGTCCCAAGTATGGGGTGTTTGTATTATTTGACTACCTTTTGATGTATTTGACTACCTTTTGATGTATTTGACTACTTGAGGTATTATATTTCATCGGATCTTTTCATATTTATGCTTCAGTTGCCTTTATATGATTATCTGATATTACATGCATACCTACAGGTTATTTGATTGAGAAAAACGTCGAAACCGAAAAAAAAAAAAAAAAAA
>BSUD01000001.1:60675286-60692476 GCA_033239045.1 Fagopyrum esculentum
AAAAAAAAAAACATTTTTTGACCTCGACCGGGGAGATTCTGGCCAAACGAGGCATTTCACCTCGGTTGAACCAAGAACACCTCGACCGAGGTAGGCTACTGAGAGTTTTCGAAAACGTTTTTTTTTTGTGTTACTTATCTGGATATGATCTCAGTGAAGATCTTGTTTATTGACTGGTTTTAAATTCTTTATGTGTTTGAAAGGTTTTATAATATGTTTAAGTTGCTAAATGCTTTGTTTGAAATTATTGGCATGTTTAATACTTTGTTTTTATCCAAATTATGTTGAATTTGAAGGTTGACACCGCAGGTTAAGTTCTCTCACTTTCTTCTTGGAAAGACCAAGGCAATTCATTCTCTTCTTCTTCTTCTTCTTGATCATGCTTAGCCCCTCATATACATTTTGCCTCCCTTTACCTATCCGGGAATTTGGAAGCAAACGAAGTGGTGAAAGCAAGTGGAGTTAAAGTTGAGAAGTGGCTGGAAGTGAAAGTGTTAGAAAGCAATAATAGGTTTGGGGAAGTCAATCATGAAGATGAGTAACTCGGCACCATTCACATAGCCGGGTGTTTGTGTCTTGCCAAAATCGGATTGAGCGATATTCCTAACGGGTCATGGTATGTGCATCAAGGGTTTGATGCATCTCGAGAAATTGATGATTGCAGATTTCCTAGGCTTCGGTTATCGTGCACCTCTGTCCATGCATCCCAAAAAGTAAAGTAAAAAGAAAAAGTGTGAAATAAGCAAAGCTTATTGGTGGAAGATGTTGCAAGTCAAAGTGAAAGTGAAGTTCATTCTTTTCCCGGAATCTAGCACCACATTACCTTACACACATCCCTACCCTACACGTTTCTTGACCTTTCTTTTGGGAAGCCCTTGAGACCTTGAGCTTGTTGATTGACTTAGCGGTTTAAATCGGATTATACATGATTAATTTTGATAATTATGATTTATTATGCATTCTATGATTTTATGCAAAGATGAACAACTTTCCTATATTTATAAAATGTTTTGATCATGTTGAGTTTTTAAATTCCAGGAAGTACTCTCTTAGAGTGATCTATGGTAGTTGCACACCATAAAATGTTTTTGGAAGACTTTTTCATTGATTTTCTTGACCTATAATCCATTCTACCTTGTCTTCTATATGAGGAACTTGCTTGGGGACAAGCAAGGGCTAAGTATGGGGTATTTTGATAGCATGAATTATAGTCTATATTTTGGGGTTTGTTTGGACGTTTTATCTTTCATAATCTGCATGTTTGTATGTGCATTATGTGATTTTACTACCATTTCATCTACCTTTGCGAGAATCGAGGTCTACACCTAGTTTTGTTGTAATTGCAGGTAATTTGGTACGTTTTGCATCAAAAAGGAGCGAAAGGAGTCATGAGTCATTTAAAACAACATCCAGGAAGCATAGCCATGGATTAAAGATTTACTTTGGACCAGTTTTGAGAGATTTCGCATTCAGTTGTGACTCACCTCGGTTGACCAGAGATTCACCTCGACCGAGGTGATCCAGAGACGCCGACTCGACCGAGGCGAATACCTAGGACGCGGCGAGAATATTTTATTCTTGGCTGAGATCTTTTAAAATTGGAAAGAGATCTTATATTTTTGGGCTTGGCTCCTGAAAGGAAGGAGATATGCAGAATCATATATTTTACCTATATTTATGGGAAAATATCTTTCTAAGATTTATTATCTTTGGAGGGTTATTTTCCTATAAAAAGGGTCGGATTTCCCATAATTCCGACATCCGCTTAGAGCTGGACATCTCGCATACGACGTCACATACCCCGCTGAGATCCGCATACATCCTGCGTACATCTCGCAGCAGCCGCACTCCAGTTTAGGAGGTTCGAAGAACCTTGTTGAAGGTTGAAGGAAGATTGTAGCTTTTATAGCTTTTGAAGGGTTTTTGTAAGATTATCTTCAATTCCCTCACTTGTTGTCTTGTCTTGTTGGATTGCTATCCAAGGAACGCTTTGTTGTGATATTTGATTCAGTTATTGAAGTCTTTTCATTAAATTCTTCTTTATTCAAATATTCACTTTCTTCCCATATATTTTAATACTTTCATTATGATGATGAGTGGCTAATTTCCTTGTGTGATTCTAGGGTGATTGGCTGAAGGTTGTGGGGAAAACAAGGATAGAATAATCTTAGATTCCAGTAGGATCCTGAAAGTTCGAGTCTTTAACCTTAACCCTAAGCATCTCGTTCGGTTGATGAACATCTCGGCCGGGGTGGAATTCTTCTGACCGAGGTGACTTATCTGATCCATAACTGAGAGTTAAGTGTTAGAGTTTGCCAAATCCTATTCTTATTACACCTTTCCTGGTTCAAAGCAAGCTTAGGATGAGACTTACCCAGTAATTCCTTAGTTTGTATACCAACGATCATAAGTGTAGGTAATAAAGGTTCATCCTTTATTGGGGTTTGAGTGTGCTTCCATCCCATCTTTGTGAGTTAGCCTGAGACTTACCCGGTAAAGGTTGATTCTATTCCCTTAGATGGTGTGTTAGTTTGAGGTTATAGTTCTTTATCTTGATTCCTTGAGACATACCCGGTAATAGGAGTTACGGTTTTGGATTAGCGAGTAGTGAGACTTACCCGGTGATCTACTCCACTTTAGTAACACCTTCCCCACGCAAAAATCTCAGCTTTGTCCGCTTATCTATAGATCTTGAGTTGGAACCACAACTAGATGCTTTAATCCCTAGAATTGCATGTTTGCTTTATTGACTTCTTATTCATCTTTGATTGTGTTAATCGCTCTTGTGGTTAGTATTGACATAAGCACACCGTATTGACTTTGTTTCACCGAGTCTCTGTGATCGACCCCTGGAATTTTCTTGCTTTTACTACGATTGACCCGTACACTGCGGGTTCACATCCTTGTTTTAAGCTTAAGTCTAGGGTTATAAATTTAAAGCTTGCACACACCGTTTGGAGCGAACAGGACCTGCCTCGGTCCAGCATCGGTAACTGGATCTTCCCTCGGTCGAAGTAGATACTGGTCTCGTAAGGCAGCCATATCTGCTTCGATAGCTTCAGTCCTGGTGCGAGTTTCTTCTTTCTCTTGCCTTAGTTCTTCCCTGCTGAGGCGTAGCAGCTCTAACGTCTCCTTCAGCTCGGCCTCAAGATCGCGATTGTCTTGGCTGGCCATCTTCGCTTCTCTTAAGCGTCGTTTGTATGACTTTTCTGGTTCGGGATCGTAAGGAACGATTTCCTTCCCAGTGCGGGTTCTTCGCATAAACCTAAGAAAGAACCTACAAAAGTCACTCAAGTAGAGTGGTTAGTAGACATAGGGGCAAGTGCCCCAAAAGCAAACCATAACCGGCTCGGTCTAGACCAAGTCCCCGGCAACGGCGCCAAAAACTTGTTCGCTCCAAACGGTGTGTGCAAGCTTTAAATT
Organism: Fagopyrum esculentum; assembly: GCA_033239045.1. Lineage (NCBI taxonomy): Eukaryota > Viridiplantae > Streptophyta > Magnoliopsida > Caryophyllales > Polygonaceae > Fagopyrum > Fagopyrum esculentum. Next base: position 60,678,710 of record BSUD01000001.1, read on the forward strand.
TATAACCCTAGATGTAAGCTTAAAACAAGGATGCGAACCCGCAGTGTACGGGTCAATGGTAGTAAAAAGCAAGGAATTCCAGGGGTCGATCACAGGGACTTAGTGAAACAAAGTCCAATTACGGTAAGCTTTAGCCATTACTAACAACAAGTAATTAAAACAGTCAAAGATGATAAAAGTCAAATAAGGAAATATGCAATTCTAGGGATTAAAGCATCTAGTTGAGATTCCAACTCAAGATCTAAAGATAAGCGGACAAAGCTGAGGTTTTTTGCATAGGGAAGGTGTTACTAAAGGGTGTTACTAAAGTGGAATAGATCACCGGGTAAGTCTCACTACTCACTAATCCTAAACCGTAACTCCTATTACCGGGTAAGTCTCAAGGAATCAAGATAAAGAACTATAACCTCAAACAAACACACCACCTAAGGGAATAGAATCAACCTTTACCGGATAAGTCTCAGGCTAACTCACAAAGATGGAATGAAAGCACACTCAAACCCCAATAAAGGATAAACCTTTATTACCTATACTTATGATCTTAGGCAAACAAACTAAGGAATTACCGGGTAAGTCTCATCCTAGGCTTGCATTGAACCAGGAAAGGTGTAATAAGAATAGGATTTGGCAAATTTTAACACTTAACTCTCAGTTACGGATCAGATAAGTCACCTCGGTCAGACAAATTCCACCACGGCCGAGATGTTCATCGACTGAACGAGATGCTTAGGGTTAAGGTAAAGACTCGAACTTTCAGGGTTCTACTGTGATTAAGATTATTCTATCATTGTTTTTCCCACAACCTTCAGCCAATCACCCTAGAATCACACAAAGAGATTAGCCACTCATCATCATGAAAGTATTAATCAAATATATGGGAAGAAAGAGAATAATTGAACAAGAAAACCTTAAGAAAAAGGCTTCAATAACTGAATCAATTATCAAACAAACAAGCGTTCCTTGGATAGAAATCCAACAAGACAATGACAAAGAAGGGAATCTAAGATGATCTTACAAAAACCCTTCAAAAAGCTATAAAAGTTATAAACTTCCTTCCTTCAACCTTCAAAAAGGTTCTTCAAATCTCCCAATTGGAGTATGGCTGCTGCGGTGTAGTAGGTGTAAGCGAATGTATGCAGGATGTGGATTTGTGGAAAATCCAACCCTTTTTATAGGAAAATTACTCTCCAAATATAAGATATCTTAGAAAGATCTTTTCCCATAAAAATAGGTAAAATATATGATCTAGTATATCTTCTTCCTTCCTGGAGCCAAGCCCAAAAATATAAGATCTCTTTCCAAAGATAAAAGATCTCAGCCAAGAATAAAATATTCTCACCGCGTCCCAGGTGTTCGCCTCGGTCGAGTCGACTTCTCTGGATCACCTCGGTCGAGGTGACTCTGTAGTCAACCGAGGTGAGTCACAACTGAATGTGAAATCTCTCAAATCTGCTCCAAAGTGAATCTTTAATCCATGGCTATGCTTCCTGGATGTTTCCTTATGTTCATGAATGTAGCTCCAATGACTCCATAGCTCCTTTTGCTCCTTTTTGATGCAAAACGTGCCATTTTACCTACGATTATAACAAAACTAGGTGTAGACCTCGATTCCCGCAAAGGTAGATGAAATGGTAATATAATAACATAATATACATACAAACATGCAGATTATTGAAGATAAAACGTCCAAACAAACCCCAAAATACAGACTATAATTCATGCTATCATTTTTCTTTCTTTTCCTTGCCTATTCCTTATTCCTACATCCAAAAACATGACATACCGGGAGGTATCGAGGGGGAAACAAAAGAAAAACAACTAAACTAAGCTAAACTAAGAAACAAAAACACAACGAAAGTGCAACACCTTGGGTTGCCTCCTAAGAAGCACTTGTTTTAGGTCCGTAGCTATACCGTACCTGAGTTTATTCGAGTGTAGTCGGTGCGAATTCTTAGCTTGGAGCTCCGGTGAATACTTCTTAAGTCGTTGACCGTTCACCTTGAAACTTCCACTCTTTTCACCCCATACTTCAACTGCGCCATGGGAAAAATACGTTTGATTAGATAAGGTCCAGTCCAACGAGATTTGAGCTTACCTGGAAAGAGTCGAAGTCTCGAATTGAAGAGGAGAACTTGATCCTCTTCTTTGAGGTCCTTTGGAATGATATGCTTATCATGCCAACGCTTCGCCCTTTCCTTGTAAATCTTGGCGTTCTCATAAGCATTCAAGCGGAGTTCTTCAAGCTCGTTAAGGTCTAAGAGGCGCTTCTCGCTTGCTTCCTCCATGTTGAAGTTCAACCACTTTACAGCCCAATACGCCTTGTGTTCTAGCTCCACCAGTAGGTGACAAGACTTTCCATACACAAGGTTGTATGGTGTTGTTCCTATGGGAGTCTTGTACGCAGTCCTATATGCCCATAATGCATCGTCTAGCTTCAAATACCAATCCTTTCTTGTCTTCAAAACTGTTTTCTTTAAGATGCCCTTAATCTCTCTATTTGAAATCTCCACTTGTCCACTCGTTTGTGGATGGTAGGGAGTGGCGATCTTGTGAGTCACCCCATACTTAGCTAGTAGAGCCTCAAATCGTCGGGCAATGAAGTGTGAACCTCCGTCACTAATGATAGTCCATGGTGTCCCAAACCTTGGGAAAATAGTTCTATTAAAGAACTTGACAACAACCATGGCATCATTACTTGGAGAGGCGATAGCTTCAACCCATCTCGAAACATAATCTACAGCTAGAAGTATGTATTGGTTTCCACAAGATGATGGGAAAGGTCCCATGAAATCTACTCCCCAAACGTCAAAGATTTCCACCTCCTGAATGTTGTTGAGAGGCATTTCGTTTCTCCTAGATATGTTCCCTGTTCTTTGACAAGCATCGCAACAGGAAAAAAAGGTTTGCACATCCTTAAATAAAGTAGGCCAAAAGAAACCGGATTGCAATACCTTAGCGCTAGTTTTATTAGAACTAGCGTGTCCTCCACAAGGTAGTGAATGACAATGACGGATGACGCTTTGCATCTCGTCTTCCGGCACACATCTCCTAATGATGCCATCGGGACCTCTCTTGAAGACTAGAGGTTCATTCCAATAGTATTTCCGGACGTCCTTAAAGAACTTCTTCTTTTGTGCGTAGGATAGTCCGGGAGGTATTTCTTGACAAACCAAATTGTTAACAAAATCAGCAAACCATGGTTCAGTACTCTTGATATCTTGTCGATGCACTCCTCAATGATATGTAAATGCTCGTCCGGAAAGGAGTCATCTATAGGTAGATCGTCGTATTCTATGTGTGGTAGACGACTCAAATGATCCGCAACAGAATTTTCTGAACCTTTCTTATCCCGGATCTCTAGATCGAATTCTTGTAGGAGAAGAATCCATCTAATCAGCCTTGGTTTCGCATCCTTCTTGGCAAGTAGATACCGGACCGCAGAATGGTCCGTGTATACAATCACCTTCGCACCTACAAGATAAGAACGAAATTTTTCAAAGGCATGTACAATAGCTAGGAATTCCTTTTCAGTTGTGCCGTAATTGAGCTGCGCTTCGTCTAGCGTCTTGATAGCATAGTAGATCTGTAGATGGCATGAGTGCGACCTTCGTTCTTTTGTCCTAGCATTGCACCTACAGCTACGTCACTTGTGTCACACATAACCTCGAACGGGAGATTCCAGTCCGGAGGTTGGATAATCAGGGCTGAGATTAGAGCTTCTCGGATCTTGTGGAAAACATCTAGGCAGTCCTGCGAAAATTCAAAAACTGCATCCTTCATCAAGAGATTAGTTAGAGGTTTTGAAATCTTAGAAAAGTCTTTGATAAATCTCCTATAAAATCCAGCATGTCCTAGAAAACTTCGTACCCCTTCACCGAAGATGGAGGAGGAAGCTTTTCTATAGTCTCTATCTTTGCCTTATCAACTTCGATCCCTCTATTAGAAATCAAGTGTTCGAACACAATGCCTTCTCTATCCATGAATTGACACTTCTTCCAATTAAGAACTAGGTTAGTGTCTTCACACCTTTGCAACACAAGAGAAAGGATAGAAAGACAATTATCGAAAGAGGAACCATAAATAGAAAAGTCATCCATAAAACCTCCATGATTTCCTCAATGTACTCCGAGAATATGGCCATTATGCACCTTTGAAAGGTGGTTGGGGCGTTGCAAAGCCCGAACGGCATCCTTCTATATGCAAACGTACCCCATGGGCACGTGAATGTGGTCTTCTCTTGATCATCTGGATGAATTGGAATCTAGAAGAAACCACTATAACCGTCAAGATAACAAAAATAGGAGTGTGGTGCTAACCTCTCAAGCATTTGGTCTATGAATGGTAGCGGGAAGTGATCCTTCCTCGTCACATTGTTTAGCTTGCGGTAGTCAATGCACATCCTCCATCCAGTTACGGTTCTTGTAGGAATGAGCTCATTGTTCTTGTTAGTGATAACCGTCATTCGTCCTTTATTCGGGACTACTTGAATGGGGCTCACCCACTTGCTATCGGAGATAGGATAGATGATACCTGTGTCAAGTAACTTAAGGATGTCCTTCTTGACAACCTCCTTCATGATTGGATTTAACCGTCATTGAGGTTGTCACGAAGGCTTAAAATCTTCCTCCATTAGGATCTTATGCATGCATAATGATGGTTTAATTCCTATAAAATCCTCTATGTTGTATCCTAAAGCCTTTTTATGCTTCCATAGAACAACCATTAGTTTATCATCTTCACTTAAATCGGAACTAACAATTACGGGAAAAGTAGAATTAGTTCCAAGAAATGCATACCTAAGATGTGTGGGAAGTGGCTTTAATTCCATTGCTATTGGTACTTTTGATGACTCTTGAGGAGTGTCCAATGCTTCCTTAGAAGTTTCTAAGGGTGTATGAGTGGTTGAATAAGACTCAAGAGCATTTTTGGAAAGAACGTAATTATTCTCAGAAATTCCTTGAATTACGGCACCAGTGTTACTTCCACGGCCGTGGTTTAGGGCGTGGAAGTCAATTACGGAATCACTGGTAGTTCCACGGCCGTGGTTTTGTCCGTGTAACTTACTAGAGCTCTCAAAATAACTGGTTACGGTCATCATGGGGGAAACAACGGCCGTCAAATAGCACGACTGGTCGTGGTTCTTTACGTTCTCTGAGCCATCGTAGAGTTTTTCAAACTCTTCTTCTTGCAATTCCTTTAGCTCCTCCAAGGCTTCAATCTCCTTATTGCAATCCTCTTCCTCTCCTTTCTCCATGATGATCATGGTTATAACCTTTTGCAACGGGTCCTTGAATAGAATCGATCTTACTTCCTCCATAGACGCTTCTTCGTCATAGACATTGAACATATCCTCTCCAAAAGCTGGCTCTTTCACCAATGTTGAAAGAACAAACTCAACCTTCTCTTCTCCTATGTCGAAGGCAAGTCTAGCATTCTTGAAATCCACCATCCATCCGGATGTTGCAAGAAACGGTTTTCCGAGTATGATCGGGACCGGAAAATCTGCAGGAATGTCAAGCACAATGAAATCTATTGGAATGTAAAACTTACCGAGCTTGACTGGGACGTCTTCAATAATACCGACGGGACGAGTTATGGATCGATCCGCCATTTATAAAGTCATCTTCACCGGTTTAGGTTCGCCTAAACCGATCTTCCTACATAAAGCGAGTGGGATAATGCTAAAGCTTGCTCCCAAGTCACATAAAGCATCATAAGTGACTTCTCCTACTCCAATTGGAATGCAAAATGACCCCGGATCCTTCAGCTTTGGGGGCATCTTATCCTTCATTATTTTGATGAGCTCCGATGATTCCGAACTCATCTTGACTTCTCCAAAGTCTTCTAGCTTCCTCTTGTTAGAGAGGATCTCCTTTAAGAACTTCCCGTAAGCGGGCATACCTATAATTGCATCAATGAAAGGTATATTAATGTGCAGTTTACTCATGAGTTCAATGAACTTACCGAACTGCTTGTCTAGACGCGCTGTCGCTCTAGATTGCGGGAATGGTAGGGGAGGTTCATAAGCTGGAGGAGGAATGTAGATGTCTTCCTTCTCCTTCCCCTTTTCCTTCTCCTTTTCCGGTGGAACTTCAACAAACTTAGGCTGCGGGTCGGTAGTTGTCACTCAGCTCCTAGTTGTGATAGCCATCACCCTTCTTTTCGGGTTATCTTCCGTCTTTCTGGGAAGTTTGATCTCTAGGAACTTCCTCGGCCTTGTTGAACATTTGGTTCTCTAAAGCTTTTTGAGCTTTATCAACCTTAGTAACGTAGCTCTCCAGTCCTTGAAGCTTTCCCAAGATTGTTTCCAACATGGGATCGGGCTTCTCCTTTCCCGAGTTGCTTGCGCCATTTGATGATTGTCCGTAGATTTTCAAAGGAGTAGAAGAAGAAGATGGTGGTGTTAGTGAATTTCCTGAATTGGAATAATGATTACCGGAATTTTGTTGTTGGTTGGAAAGTCAATTGTTGTTTGAATTCCGATTGTTGTTCCAATTGTTATTCCGGTTGTTGTTGTTGTTCCAATTGCTCCGGTTGTTGTTCCGTTTGTTCATGTTGGTATTCTCATTCCCTTGATAGTTGTTGTTGTTGTTTCCTAAGTATCCAACATCTTTCTCTTTCGGATTTTGAAGGCCAGCTCTAATGACTTCCTTCAACTCCTTGATTTCGGTATTGAGGGAAAAGATTTGAGTTTGCGCAGCTTGTGTCAACTTAGCTCCCGGATCTCCTCTATTTTTATGGCTAGGATCCACCTTCCGGTGAGAATACTTCTCAATCACTTGGGCTTGCTTCTCAATGAAGTCCCAAGCATCATCTTCCCTCATGTCCATGAATGTACCACACGAAAGGGATTGGAGCTTGAATTGTGTTTCCACATCCAGCCCTTTGTAGTAAATCTCCAACAATTCTAGCATGGAAATGCCATGGTGTGGGTAATCCAGCAATAAATCCTGAAACCTCTCCCAAGATTGAAACAAACTTTCGTAGGCTTCATAATGAATGCATTAATCTTACCTCTTAACTCCGCAGTCTTGGATTGCAGAAAGAACTTGGTTAAGAACTCTGAAGATAGATCCTCCCATGTGTTAAGTCTTCCATTTGGAAGACCTTGATACCAAGCCAAGGCTTTGTCCTTCAAAGAGAAGAAGAACGGCTTGATCTTGTAGTTGTTGGTGGTTGTCTTCTTCGGCTTCATTTTCTCCATTAGAATCTCAAAATTCTGTAAATGTTGATGTGGAGATTCAGCACTTGTTTCACCAAATTGATTTTGGCGAACCATGGTGATCACTTGTGGACTAAAGCTGAATTCATGGATATCCTCAGCTTCAAAATTTACACCTAGGCGGCGTGGTTGTTGAATCAAATCCATCCTTTGTCCAAGAATTCGTGGCTCCTCATCGACACGAGCGGCTCTTGCACCCCCAGCTGGGACACGAGGATTTACGGGTGGTCTTGGATCATTCCGGACTGGATTGATTAATGGATCGATTTCCTCTAGTGGTGGCATATCTTCATTGTACTCCTCGTCGGATGATTCAGCTCTAATGACTCTAGTTGGTTTGGCTTTCTTCTTCTTCTTCTTCTTCTTCTTCTTCTTGGATTCATCCATCTCTACCTTCATGTCCAGCATCATAGCTTTGAGCTCATCAATTTGGAATTGATGACGCTCTACTTCTTCCATACGAACCTTTTCAGTCAACCTAAATTGAGCTTGAGATTCCTCCAATTCCGCTTGGAGATTTCTTTCTTTGTTTTCGGCCATCTTTCTTTCTTTAGCCTTTTTCCTTAGAGTCTTTTCAAGTTCTAGATCAAAAGGTATGAGGTCCTTGATGGATCTAGACCTGCACATATACCTAAAAGAACCTGCGAAGAACACTCAAAAGAGATATCAAATAACAAGAGCAAAGCTCCCAAGCTTGACAACCGAGAACCGAAGTTTGGTCTTTACCAAATCCCGGGCAACGACGACAAAAACTTGTTCGCCCGAAAACGTGCGTGCAAATAAGCTTTATATTTATGAAACTGAAATAAAAGCAAGCAAACCCGCAGTGTACGGATCGGCGTAGATTAGCAAGTATTTCAGAGTATCGAACTCAGGAATTTGGGGAGTCAAATTTCAGTCTCAAGTAATCAAACAAGTAAAAGTGTAAAATTAAACTCAAAGGTCCAGGCATCTAATTGTCGCAATCGATTTAAGATATTCTATAAATATAAGGACAGAGTCGAGAATTGCAAAGGTATACTAAAACAAGGTAATGTATGGTGAAGTTCCAAAACCTTATATGTTTAACCCAAAAACACTCTCTATAAAGGTTGTTGAGGCTGCAGTATAGAAAGGATCTAAGGACAAGAATTAAACTCAAATACCCCAACCCAAACCCAAAGGATCAAGATAAACTCAAACGGTTAAGGTTGTGACACTCGAAACTGAAATAGAGGATGTTGAGTCTCACTACTACCTAGGAAAGGCAAACTAAAGCTAGGTTAAAGAAAATCTTTAACTTTGGATTAAAGCAAAAGCAAAGGTCGTAGATCAGGGAAAATCACGGCATGATCTTGAGTTCCACGGCCGTGGAACCTCAAGAATAGGCCGTAATTTAGGTTCGTCGACGAATTTCTCATACTCTCAGGGTCCAATCTGTTTACGATCGATCTATCATCATCTAAGCCACAACAATCAACCCTTCACCTTAGATTTGCTAAAGGGTTTTAGCCAACAATCATTGTCATGATATCAATAATCAAATTAAGAAGGATAAACGATGAAAACCCTCGAAAACTCAATAAACACTTGAAATCAATCTCAAATCCTAATAACAAAGCAATATGTTCAATGGATTCAGAATATGGAATAAGAATCCTCACTATAATCTCACGTAAACAACGGAAAATGGTTGTCAATTGTTTCCGGAATCAAACCTAAATAACCAAACTTCTGCCGCAAATAATCTTCAATCTTCAATCCTCGCCGTCGGCTTCGAAACCCTAAGCAAGGATAAGCACGGGATAAGCGCGGATAGCACCCGGTAAGCGGAGATACCGAAAACTCCTTTCTCTACTCCTTTTATAGAGTGAGGACGGGTTACGATAAAAGGCCATTTACTTTGATGATGTGGCAAATAAGATACGTCATAAGATTTGCCAAGATCACGGTCATGTAGAACTTTCCACGGCCGTAATTTAGAGCGTGGAACCAAATTACGGTGCCATAGAATTTCTACGGCCGTGGTTTAGACCGTGTAACTCTCTAGAGTGCTTCAAACTTTCTTCCACGTTCATGATGCCCAGTCCACGACCGTGGATTAGAGCGTGGACTTCAATTTCCTTCTCCACAACCGTAATTAAGGGCGTGGACTTGCTTTTCCTCTTCTTTTGCCTTTGTTTCGTGCAATCCTTCATCCATACTCCTTCCTTAGCCTCACTAATGCATCTTCTTGTCCTTGAATATAATCAAATACTCCTTCTCTTCCATCATTTGCTCTGATTCAAGCTCTTATTCACCTATAAATAGAATAAAGCTAGCGTAGATCTCTATATCGACAAAATAGGTGACCAAGCTCACAATTGCTTCAAAACTATATCCATGTACACAATAACGAGGGAAAAAAACCTAAAACAAGTACCTAAAATATCGTCATATTTCATGCTAACATGCTCCAGCCTAACCATGGCTATCATCTTCTTCAAGTCCTCAACCACGTGGAGGCACTCGAAGGCTGGGATATCTAGGAAACGTGGCGCAATCACAGGGTGCGCGCATATACGGTCAAAGTCTGCCTGGTGACGCTCATGGATCACCGGGATAGACGGTCTAGAGAAAGGGGAAGGGGAAGAACCACTATGGGTATCTCTCAGGACAAGCTGAATGTCGGAACGAGATGTCATGGTTTCTACTGACAAGACACCTCGGTTGCTCTGACAAGGATGAAGAACACCTCGGCCGAGGCACAAGTCGACTGGACCGAGGCGAAAACTGTTCGATTCAACTCTCAGATTTCCTGTTCTTTTCCCCCAAAATCACTACCAATTGTTCCTATGGGGTACTTATACCTTTTCCAACACAAATCTATGGCAACCAAAGCCACTAATCTCTGAAATTGGTGAAAATAGAAGAGTTAGGGTTTTCGAACGGTTTACCCAAAAATACGCAGATTTTAGGAGTTTTTATTGCAGTTTCTCACTTGCAATCCGATCCTCTAGCCTTTCCTTGCGATCTCACAAGGAAAGGCTGGATCTACCATAATCGCGTCAGCGGAGACGATGTGTCCAAGAAAAGCAACCTCAGACATCCAGAACTCGCACTTAGAGAGCTTGGCATACAGTTCTCAATCCCTCAAAATCTGCATAACCGTCCTCAGATGACCGGCATGCTCCTCTCTGCTACGAGAGTATACCGTAATGTCATCAATAAAGACCACCACAAACTGATCTAGGAAGTCGATGAAGATGTTGTTCATCAAATCCATGCAGACTGATGGGACATTCGTCAACCCAAATAGCATCACTACTGACTCGTAGTGTTCATAACGGGTACGAAATGCCATCATGTGCACATCCTGCTCTCTCACCCTCAGTTGGTGATATCCAGAACACAAATCGATCCTGGAGAAAACTGTCGCTCCTTGAAGCTGATCAAGTAGATTATCAATACAAGGCAGTGGATACCTGTTCTTGATGGTCACCTTGTTCAGTTCTCTATAGTCAAAGCATAGTCTCAAATATCTGTCCTTCTTCCGCACGAAGAGCACAGGTGCACCCCATGGTGATATGCTAGGGCGTATGAAGCCCTTCTCAACCAACTCCTCGAGTTGCTTCTTCAGCTCCAACATCACGACAGGTGCCATACGATATGGGGCCTTTGAGATGGGTCTCGTGCCAAGCTCCAACTCAATGCCAAAGTCTACGCTCCTCTGAGGCGGCAAGCTAGACGGCTCTGCAAACACGTCTGTAAACTCACAGACCACTGCTATGTCCTCCAAAGCTGGCCTCTCTCCATCCTTCATTACGTAGAACCAGAAGACATCACATCCTTGTGTAATCAGTCTAGCTGCTCGTACGGTGCGGATAACATATCTTGTCTTCCCAAGGTCCCAACCCCGGAAGACCTCTATCGGACCTATGTCGGTAGAGACTGTAATAGTTCTCTTACCTACATCTAACACCGCACGGTGTCTACACATCTAATCCATACCTAATATGACTTCTTCATGCATCAAGGGCATGACTAAGAAGTCAACAAGAAATACACGAGTCCCTAAGCGAAGGGGACAAGTACGTATCTTATAGGTACCTCGAACCCGACTACCATCAGGTAACCCTATAGTAAAGGGTGTCCCCTCTATGGTAGAAAAACTCAAATGCTCAACACAAGCCGCAGAAATAAAGGAATAAGTAGCAACCGTATCAAATAAAACTCTAACAAGTAAACCATGTAACAAAATGGTACCTGTAGTAACTGGTGTTGATGGCTCCTCAGCACTCCTCAGTTAAAAAACTCGGCCTCGAGCTCCTCGGGCATCACTAGTACCAGCATCTCTACCTCTACCTCTACTCGGTCCTGGAGCTGATCCTTGAGTAGTAGGTGTATCTGGGACTCTATGTTGTCCCTGTACCTGATGCTGAGGCGGTCTATGTCCACCTCCTGTTGCACCTGTAGGGGAAGAACCCTACTATGATGACGCCTTGCCCTGACAGCAAAATGTAGCTTTGTGTCCTAGCTTCGCACACGAGAAGAAAGTCAGTGGTGCTCTCGGGCACTCAGCCCTCAAATGTCCATAGGCCCCGCAATTGTAACACTACCGGCCTCTCTCAGTTGTTTGTGCAGACACTGGAACACTCGAGCGGCCCTGAGACTGGCCTCGCCCGTATACAGATGCTCCTACACCGGCTTGTCCTGTGCGCTGTCTCTTCCTAAACCATCTTGTCCGAAAAGTCCTCCTCTTGCCGGCTCTCTCTCGCACATAAGCAGAGGCTCGATCCTGGTAGTATGTCAATGACTCATAGTGAAATCCCGCCATATACGAACATGTGCTCTCTCTCAGATGACGGGAGAACAGATACACATGATGGTCCTCAAATGGTGCAGCTGGACCCAACAATGCTAACTTAGTCTAGAAGCGACGAATAGCATCTGTAATAGGTACGTCCTCAAAGCCTGCCTCGATGAAATTCTACAGCTTCTCCCTCCTTAGTGAGGCAGGGCAGAACTACTCCCTCAACTAAGTCCTCATTTTCTCAAAACTCGTAACTCATGCTCGAACAGTCCTCCACCACTAGTGTGCACGGTCACAAAATATAGACTTAACTAGCTCTATCCGTTTGTCCTCACGACACCTAATAGACTCTAAAGTTGAGTCTACGTGTCCTATCCACACCTCGGTCTATAGCCCAATATCTCCTGAGAAGGGTGGTACTCCCTGCTGATGAAATGCCTTCAACTAAGTATCTGGTCGAGGCCCTCTGGTCTCCTCTAAGACTCAAACTGGCTCAACATCATGTTCCGGTGCAGCTGGCACCTAAGTAGCTCCATGGGATCTCTCAGATGATCCCTCATTCCCTTGTAGATATGGGCTCGTTTGCCTGCTCCAATGGCCTCCTCAAAACGTCTGAGGTACTCTCTGAACTCCGGTCCCCCTATGGAGACATGATCTGAGTCATCCAACTGGGCTCGATGTGTCTGTTGTCTCCTGGATCCACCACTCCTCGTCGTTGGGACAACACTCTCAGCAACCTCCTCAGAAGCCTCCTCCACCACTGGTGGATTAACAGCGGGAGCTGGTCCCTTTCCTATCCCTCTTGGAGGAAGAGGTGGCCTACCTCTACCTCGACCTACAACAGTAGTAGCTCTAGTCCGAGCCATATGCGGGGTATGCACACCTAACGTATAAGGCTCTATATAGGCCATATGTATAGATATATATATATATATATATATATATATAATACTTAATAGTACATGCATATACATCAGTAGACATAAGATATCTATCTCTCTCTCTCTATATATATATATATATACACTATGGAGATCCTTAGAAGGGTGACGACTTCTGCACATGCTATCCCAAAACATCTGTACTCGCTTTAAAAACCAAAACCTTTTCAAAAGTCAGACCCCATGTGGGTTCTTTTTATTTATCCACTCTACCTTTATTGTAGATAGCAAGTGCCATTGTTGTCAACCTCAGGCTCTGATACCAACTCTGTAACACCCCGAATCCGCGGGACTCGGAGTGTCACATTGTGCTAGGATCTCACAATGGATCTTGACCCTAGCCTGACAACAAGTTCACTGATCTTACAACAAGGCACAAGTAGATTAAAAAAAATACATAAAACTGTATAAGATACATTAAAAGGGTTTACAACAACAAAGCCGAGTACAAAACAACATCCATAAACATCAGATACAAAAGATCCCATATCCCACGCATCCCTAATGTACAGAAGTCCTCCGTTGGTCATCCCATCTGGCTCACTCTGCAGCCTTCCTAACCTGCAAATCATCTACAACATGGTATACACCGTTAGCTACAGAAATGAATAAGTATAAAGGTAATAGCACAAACACACATAAACATCTCATACATGCAATGCCAAAAACATTCATTTATTATCTTTCACTTACGTTATTCCATTACTAATTCAACTTATTTTGTAACACGAGGAACCTCAAGAACCTCGTCCGTTCCAACATAATACAGGGGTTTTGCATGGGGGTGATCATCACTCGTCCCCCCCCCCCCCCCCCCCCCCCCCCCCCCCCCC
>BSUD01000001.1:60692523-60704302 GCA_033239045.1 Fagopyrum esculentum
CCCCCCCCCCCGTGAGATCATCTTCAAGGCACCTCCTCCTACCCGCAAGCGGAGGCAAGTGGTCACGACCCGTTATAATACACTTGGGCCATTTAAAGTAATAAATGGTCATCATTGTTTGGTTTAGGTTAGAAATGCATAACCATATGAACACAAACAACCATTACAATCACACACACCCACAACTAAATGGTAAGTAAGTCTTATAGACTTACCTTTAACACTCGTAAACTCTACCACGTCATATCTTCCCCTTGGGGAAGTAATCAACGCCTGCAATAGCAAGGCACATATCACAGATACTACAAGGGTTAGGAGACTCGTCTCCATAACCATAACCAACCTATAACCTCAATCTAAAACTCGAGAGCATAACATGCTAACAGATGCCTAAGGCATAACCTCAACATAAACACAAGTGCCTAAGGCACATCTCTGTCATACAACTCATCCGAACCAAGCTAGCCTAGCCAACATCTAAGCCAAGGCCAAAGGATAGGAAGGAAGGAAACATACCAACAAGGTATGCCCTGAACGCACCAGCGGAACAAAGGATGCAAAGGTTGAACCAGTGAGGCGTAAGGGCGGCTCACTCAAGGCATATGGGCGGTCCACAACAGGCGCAGGGGCGGCCTAGTGCAGGTGCAAGGGCGGATGTCTGTGCAGGGGCTTGCCCCAACTTTTCTTCAATCTATTTCTCGACTCTCTTCACTTCTTCATCACACAACAACAACACACATACATATTTATACATGTATGATCATTAAAACATCAAAGAAGGATCCACACAAGCTCAGCTTGTGATCCTAAGCTAAAGAAGAAAAAAAAGAGCAAGGAAGAAGAAAGACAGAAGATGGAGATGGAGGTCTCACCTCAACAGAACCCAAAGAAGCATCTTAGAACATCCAACACACCTTACAAATCTTAACACAACAACAAAAACACTTAGCCTCATCCTCATGATCAACCAAAGCCAAAGCCACAAACAAACTCTCAAAAACTCACACACAAGATCAAAGAGAGATCAAAGAAGATCAAGGAAGAAGGGAGGAGAAGATGAACGTGAGGAGGAAGAGAGAAGCTGGAGAGATGAAGAAACCCTTAATCAGAAGCATTGGGGAAGCTAATTAAGGAAACTAAACAAAAGCAAGGTCAAGAGGTCAACAAAGGTGGCTGCAGCCGCAAAAACCCGCAGGGGCGGATAAGACATGGTGCATGGGCGGTAACAGGGTCCGCAGGGGTGGCTGCCAAGGTCAGCTAGGGCTCAGCAAGGACTCAAGGCTCCTAAGGACTAAGGCTCTTACAACCTAGATTGGAGAGAAACAACCATAAGATTAGGGCTTTCTCCTTCTCACTTAAGGATAAAGCCTTGGCTTGATACCAATCCATACCACTAGGACGAGTGGCTACTTGGGAGGAGATGACCACCGAGTTTCTTACAAAGTTCTTCCCGCCTTCAACAAAAACCGAACTAAGAGGGAAGATAAATGCCTTCACAATGAAGGATAAGGAGAGCCGATTCAAATCTTGGGAGAGATTCAAGGATCTCCTCCTAGATTGTCCACACCACAGAATCCCGAAGATAGAGCTATTTGAGATTTATTTCAAGGGGCTTGATGAGGATAGTAAATTCAAGCTCCAATCGCTTTCCGGAGGATGTTTATGGAGAAGAATGTGGATTGGGCTTGGGAGTTCGTAGAGAAACAAGCATTAGTGATAGAGAAATACTCCCATAGGAAGAGTGATGGGAGGAAACAGGGAGCTTATGAAGTTAGTGAAGTCACCATGAGAAACTACAAGCTTGATGTAATCAACAATGAACTAAAGTCCTTGAGGGAGTTGTTTGTTACCACTTTGAAAAACCAAGCAACTCCTCAAGCGCAAGTGCAAGCTCAAGAAAATTTGGCTTTGAACGAAGAGGATGTGAATTACATGAGAAGGGGCAACATTATTGGGGGCTACCAAGGCCCAAGGAATTACAACAACCGAAACTTCAACATCTACCGCCCCAACCACAGCCATCTCGGGTTCTCCTACTCGAACCCGGATGGTGCTTGAAACCCTCCTACTTCAACAAGCCAAGAACCACCACCGAAGGGTTCACAAGAGCCTCCACCCGGTTTTTGTCAACCCCTTAAAGATAGGACCGAGATGATGTTTGAACAATTGCTAGGGAGGTTGAGTGGAATTGAGAGTACCATGACATCAATTTCCAAGGCTCAAAAGGTGCTAGAAAGTCAAGGGTTCCAAAAGGCGGGTGAGACACAAAGGGATCCGGGAAAGCTTCCGGGAAGGATCAAGGACAACCCAAGAGGGCAAGTATTGGTAATTGTGACAAGGAGTGGACTGATCACAAATGATCCCTTGCCCAAGGGTGTTGACAAGGGGAAACAAGTCATGGTGGAAGAAGAAAAAAAACAAGATGAAGGAGGCAAGAGCAAGGAAGTTGAACCTACATATGTGCCACCTCCTCCATACAAGCCACCACTACCGTTTCCTCAAACACGAGTAAGAGCTCACTTAGGCAAGCATTTCGGAAAATTTCTTGAACTTATGACTAAATTGCATATTAATATTCCATTCATGGATGCGATATTAGGTGTGCCGGCCTATGGAAAATTTTTGTAAGAGATACTCTCTAACAAGAGGAAGTTGGATGAGTATGGAGAAGTGAGAACGACGAAGAGATCTTCCGAGCTCATACAAATCATGAAGGAGGAGATGCCTCCCAAGTTGTAATACCCCGATTCCGCGGGACTCGGGATGCTACGGGCGAGACCACACAATGGGTCCCAACACTTATCCTAACAATAATTTCACCGGACCTTCCAACAAGGCACAAATAAAGGCAAAACTCAAAACGTTTATAATGTATGCGAGAGAAACTGAAATGTAAAGGTACAAGGTGGAAACTCTGCCGAGTCCTCAAAACGACACAAACTCCGATAAAGAAATCCGAAACCGTACACATAAACCGTAATCCAACAACATATCAAAACCCAAAAACGTCTCCGTCCTATAATGTATGGTGACCCCCGGTTGTCCACTCCTCCACTTCACTTGGTGGCGTCCCTAAGCTAAAGGGCATCTACACAAACGGTTTTAAACCGTTAGCTCATATTCAAAGCATTAGAAATGAGGTGAAGGCACAAACACACATACATCAACATAACACGTAACAAGCTTTGAAACATGTCAGTCCGGATTATTATCTTTTTATTATTAAGTCGTATCCCGTTCTAATTCAACTTAGGTTTGTGACACGAGAGTCCCCGAAACCCACCTTGGTCCCTACTTACCAGCATGGAATGTTACTGATGCATCCGACCGTCTACCAGCACGGGATAGTTGCCAAGAACCTCCTAGCTCTCGCGAGAGCTAGACAATTGTCACCGCCCGTTATCATACACTTGGGTCAAAATATATATAAAGGTCGGTGATCCTATTACCACTTTAGTTGTTATAACATTAAAATAAACACACACGCACCACCGAACACACATCGATGATAATACGTAAAATAAGAACTAAGTATGTCCGGAGACTTACCATGCCTCAACTCTCAACTCACAATACTCCAGCTTTCCTTGGGAAGAATCCCATAACCTGCTCACAAGAAGATACGTATTAACACATGCTCACGCTCAAGAAGTCTAAGACTTCACTCGAGTGATCTATGCAAGATCACTACACCCTCAAGCTAGGAGTGCATCCTAGGATCCAAGATACTCATAACACTCTCTACGATCAAAGGAGAGTCACAACAACCTATAGTCTTACAAGAATCTAAACTACAACCAAGAAGGAACCATCTAGCCTAGAAGGTCCAACATGTTCATCATACAAAAAACCATCAACTACATCGAGCCTTAAGGGCTCCTAGGTTCTCAACCACTAGGTGGAATTCTCAATCTACTCTAGGTTCAACCTAGGCATGCTACTAACAAGATATAACCTCAAAGCTAAGGAAGGAATGAAGAGAAATGGAGAAGAGGAGCCTACTGTCGAAGAAACGCAGCCGCGGAGTCAAGCTGGCGCCCCTGCGAAACCCTGTCACCACCCCTGCGATCTCCTAGAGCCGCCTCTACGGTGGCCTGGATCCGCCCCCGCGCCTCTAATGATCCGCCCCCTCAGTTTGAAGAGGAGAAGGTTGTCTTATTCGTCTTCGATTGTGGATCCTGGACTCCAATGTCCTCATGTTCTTGATGGGTCTTCTCCAAACACCAACCACTGATCTTAGACTCCTCTCCACGACCTAAACGAGCTAAGAACACATGCATGCAATGATTTAAGGAAATGCTTCCACAAGAGCTCCATCTATTGCAATGGATGAAGGAGAGGAGAAGAAAGGGTAAACAATAAAGGAGGAGTAGGGAGGAAGAGGAAGAAGATTACCAAACTGGATCTTGAATATCTTCTACTACAGCTCACACACAAGCAATCTAAGAGAAGAGAGGAAAGGAAGCACAAGAGAGAAGTGGGAGAGATTTGAGAAGCGTGATATCAAAGGTGAGGAGAGAGGGAAGAGCTTGGCTGAAAAGGTGGGAGGGAAACAAGGGGTCAGCTGACCTCTTGTCACCTCAACTAGGAACGATGGGTCGGAAAACGGAAAGGGGAAAACGAAGGGTCGGCACGGGATTTTTGTAATAAATCCCGGCACTCAGCACCTTGTGCGTGCGGGAAAACTGAGCCGCTAACGCACGAAGGTCGATAAAACGCTCTCAGGCCGGAATAGAAATTCCGGATGTTACAAGTAAACCCCCCTAAAAACAAGTTTCGTCCCAAAACATGCTAAACGTAGCACTCTTGGCCAAACACTTTTCGGTCCACGCGGAACTCATAACAACGTCAACTATCAACCCTAATCCAAGCCTACGTATAAAAAATCACATCAAGACCTCGCAAGGTACACATATACTCATACAAACTCACATCATACGTCAGGACATAAACACATAGCACAAACAAGGGAAGATCTCGGGACTAACCCGGCAGTCCTATCGATGTTGCTAAACTTGCAAAAAACTCGGGATAGTTCCTCCGGATACTATTTGTCTCGCATGTAGCCTCATCGGCTCCTTCCCTCGAGCATTGCACTCTCAGTATTGGTATCTCCTTCGATCGAAGGCGCCTCGTACTCCGGTCTAAAACCGTTATCGGATGCTCCGCAAAAGTATGGTCCGGCTCGTCCACTAGGTCCTCGTGGATAATGATGTGCCTCGGGTCATGGATGTAGTCTCTCAGCTGGGATACGTGAAATACTGGATGTATACCCTCCAACCTTGGTGGAAATGTTAACTTGTATACCACCTCACCGACTCTCTCCACTATCTCGAATGGACCGACATATCCGGGGCTTAACTTCCCCCTAACACCGAATAGCCTGACACCCCGCGTCACTGATACCTCAACCACACCTGAGCTCCCACTCTCAAATCTAGGGGCCTTCACCTCCTATCCGCATATGACCTTTGACGGGTCTGTGCAGCCAACATCCTCTCTCGGATCAAAGCGAGTCTAGCCATGTCATCCTGTACCTGATCTCGAGCTACACCGCTAGAACTCCCCGGCTTGTCCCAACATAAGGGAGTACGTCATCTCCGTCAATACAATTCCTCATATGGTGCCATCCCAATCGACGCATGCCAACTGTTATAATACGAAAACTCCACCAACGGAAGGTGGTCTGGCCATAACTGCCCCCAATCTAGCACACATGCTCGTAACATGTCCTCTAAGGTCTGAATAGTCTGCTCAGACTGGCCGTTAGTCTGTGGATGGTATGCGGTGGTGAAATGAAGACTCGAACCTAGGGCGGCGTGTACTTGCTGCCAGAACCTCGTGGTAAAACGCCCGTCCCTATCCGAGTTGATGGTCCTCGACACTCCATGTAATCTCATAATCAGGTGGGTAAACTCCTCGGCTAGACGACTCACCGGCCACGTTTCCCAAATAGGGATGAAACGCGCAGTCTTTGTTAAACGGTCTACTACTACCCATATCGCATCAAAGATCCTACTCGGTCTCAATCCGGTAACGAAATTCATGGATATGTCTTCCCACTTCCAATGCATGGATAGTGGGTGAAGCTCTCCTCCGTGTCTTTGGTGCTTGATCTTGACTTGTTGGAAGGTCGCTCATCGGGCCACATATCTAGCTACATCGGGCTTGAGTCCGTCCCACCAATAAGATCTCCTGATATCCTGGTACATCTTACTCTTGCCTGGATGCACCGAGTAAGGTGTAGAATGTGCTTCATGCAAAATCCGCTCTCTCAACTCCTGATCTGAAGGAACGCAAATACACCCGTAACGTCTCAATACTCCATCTGTCCCTACGGTAAACTACGGTGCCTCAGTGATAGGTGATGGAATCACTATCATTTAGGGTAGTTTTTAGAGTATTTTTATTGCATTAGTGCCAGTTCATGCTACTAACTCCTTGATCCAGAAGAAGAAGATCAAAAGAAGCTAAAGAAGGAGTTATAAGCACTTGGGAGTAAAGATCGATCAAGAAGCAAAGTTTTTGTTGCTCAACCGCCCCCGCGGGCCCTTGCAGCCGCCCCTGCGGTGACTAGCCTTGACGAGACGCTAGCTCCCATGCGCCTCCCACTGCACCCTGCCTGCGCCTCGCCTTGGGAGTTGGAAGGTGAGAGTGTATGTCACCGCCTCTGTGTTGGCCTTAAGGCGCCCCTGCGCCTTGACATCAGAAACGTCAGGAAAGCGAAAGGTCCGATGTTAAAGTGCATTAAAGATCCGCCCCAGTGGATTTGTGTAGCCGCCCCAGCGGTTTCTGAAGAAGATCAACCGATTCTGCCTAAACCGCCCCTGCGGGTCCTGAAGGCCGCTCCTGCGGTTTAAAGCCAGAAGCTTTACTCCGGCTGTTTACACGACCTTTATGGCATTAAAGGTGGTTGTTTTAGGCCGGCTATTTACTCCTAATTTAGTGTCTTTTGTAGTATAAATCTCGCCACCACCTTGTCGCGCCCCTGCGCCACCTCCGGCAACCCAGCAGCGCCACCCCTTTCTGCAGACACAAACGATCTCCACCACATACACTCAACCCTTTCTCCCCACTCCACTGTCCCACCTCCGGCAACGTCTGCGACAGCAAGGAAGACGTCGGAAAAACCCAATCACCACCCTCTTCGTCGAACGGCCAAATCACCCTTTTGCTCTTCGCCCGCACCTGCGCCTGCAAGCTCCCGCCCCTGCGTTGAGCCGCCCCTGCACCTGTTGCAGCCGCCCCTGTGGATATTACCACAGAAGGTTCGTCTTTTTATCAAATTGTTGAACTTTCTAACTCTCTTACTAGATCAATTGCAAGAGATGGAACCACAAAGGAAATACAAGTTGACGGAAGATGAGAAGGATCGATATAGGATTGCTCAAAGCCGGGTGGTGCATGCAACCCGGTTCCTTGATGTTTCCACCTTGGAAATTCTAGGGATGTTGGAGAGTATGCAGGAATTTCTAAACAATGTCGGATTGAAAGATGTTCTGATAAAGACCACTCAAACACAACCCGACCTCAGCAGACAATTTAAAGCAACAAATTCACTCACCCCTGCTTGAGTTTTGGCAGGCCGCCACCAGGTCGGAATTCCATGCAGGAGGTGAGTACTCCAACAAATTCACTCACCCCTGTTTGAGGCTCATATCAAAGGTCTTCATGATTATCTTCTGTGGACACAAGGAGGAGAATAAGGTCGCCCTCAAGGACCTTCCATTGTTATATGCTTGCCTCTCCACGAATGATTGAGTGCCGGATTGGGCATATCTCTTCCTAACCGCTCTTAAGCGGATTAGGAAGAATAAGCCTCATGACATAGTGGGAGGAGGTATCATTACATTACTAGCTGCACGGGTTATGGATCTTCCTCCATTGGAAGAAGGTTTGGAGGCACCCTTATACAATGAAGGGTTATTAAGGAGGTGCAGGCTCCTCAGGAGAGACGGTGAGCATCGATTCTGTATCTCCCTTGCAGATGGGAGTTACATCACATATCTTCCCCGACGACTCCCCTTGGGGGAAGAGCTCTCCGACCTATATGTACCGCCTGACCCTGTCCTTACGAGACGACCTCAGGTTGATATTGTTGGGAGGTATGCAGCCGGCTCTAGCAGGGCCGACACCACTGATGAGGAGATGTCGACGGCGGGACACGACAGTCAGACCATGGAGAGTCTACAGGCTCAGATGGTTGCTTTGACTACACAGCACCAGGCATGGCAGACAGAGTATCAGTGGTCCATGCTTCAGTAGTAGGCGTGGCAGTCCAGTTTTGCCTCCTCCATGACCACCCACTTTGACCGCCGTCAAGATGCTTGGCAGGCGGCTCATCGGCAGCAGTTGGAGACTCAGCAGCTAGCTTGGCAGGCTAGCTATGAGACTTCATTTCGAGAGAGGATGGAGGCTCAAGAGGACCGGATTGACACCCTTCACCGCCGGCAGGAGCATTTGTTCAGCCACTTCCCGTACCCGCCGGAGGAGGGTCCTGGCGGTCCATCCGGACCACCCCAGTGAGGGGAACATTTCTTTCCCTTCTCCCACATTTATCTTTGACTCATTTCCACTTTGAGGACAAAGTGCACTTCAAGTATGGGGAGGGATATATATCATTGCTTGTACAGTTTATTGTGTTGTTTTTTTTTTGCATTTGTTTTGCTTTGTTGAAATAAAAAAAAGCCAAAGAAGTGAAAAAAGGCATGAAAATCCTTGGATAAACCGAAAACCCGAAAGGGCGGTTTAGGTAAAAAGAAGGTAGTCCGACCAACCTTAGGTTGGTGCAAAATTGGACTTGAGGGATGTGAGCTTAAGTGAGAAAAGAAGAAGAGTGGCAAGGTGAAAACCCGAAAGGGCGCCTTGGCAAGATGAGCGACACCGAGTGTAGGTTTCCCTTCCGGAGTTTTGGCGACAGAAGAAGGGGAGTCATAAGGAGGTTGTCCGGGTAGGCCACTCTTGGAGGGATAAGGATGGTAGTATCTCTTTTTCTCACATTTCCTCTCTTTTCCCTTCTTTCTCTCTTGGTTTTTCTCTTGTTTTCCATTATTTTTCTTTCTTTCCCTTGCTTCCTGAGACCTTGAGTCTAATGGCTGTCATTTGTTTTACTCGGGACGAGTAAAAGGTCTAAGTATGGGGGAGTTTGATAGGTGATGGAATCACTATCATTTAGGGTAGTTTTTAGAGTCTTTTTATTGCATTAGTGTCGGTTCATGCTACTAACTCCTTGATCCAGAAGAAGGAGATCAAAAGAAGCTAAAGAAGGAGTTATAAGCACTTAGGAGTAAAGATCGATCAAGAAGCAAAGTTTTTATTGCTCCACCGCCCCCGTGGGCCCTTGCAGCCGCCCCTGCGGTGACTTGCCTTGACGAGACGAAAACCAGCTCCCCTGTGCCTCCCACTGCGTCCTGCCTGCACATCACCTTAGGAGCTTGAAGGCGAAGAGTCTATGTCACCACCCCTACGTTGGCCTTAAGGAGCCCCTGCGCCTTGACATCAGAAACGTCAGGAAGGCGAAAGGTCAAACGTTGAAGTGCATTAAAGATCCGCCCCAGCGGACTTGTGTAGCCGCCCCAGCGGTTCTGAAGAAGATCAACCGATTTTGCCTAAACCGCCCCTGTGGGTCATGAAGGCCGCCCCTGCGGTTTAACGCCATAAGCTTTACTCCGGCTGTTTACACCACCTTTATGGAATTAAAGGTGGCTGTTTTAGGCCGGCTATTTACTCCTAATTTAGTGTCTTTTGTAGTATAAATAGTCCATGGTTGATTGCTAGAATCATCCATGTTTTTCCTCACAAAATCCATTTTAGACTTGAGTTTTCCATTGTAATGAGTTGCTAACTCCCTTGCTACATTGGGTTGGTTTGAAGCTGCTTTGTTACTTTGGTTGTAAGTTCTTTTAATATAAGTTTTTATCCAGTAATGCTTTGTGTTTCCTTGATCTCCATTGTTTAATTGCATGTTAACTATTACTTGAGATTGACCACCTTAGGTTCTAAAGTGCATGTAAACAACTAGGATTAATAGGTTCTGGGTTCGAGTCTTTAATCTAGTAGCAACTTTAAGTAATAATTGGTTGTAATTACTTAAAGAAAAGGAACACAAATATAAAGATAAGTTTAACGGTTTTAATCTTCTCTTTATATCCCTTAGTCTTTGTTTGAATGCTAACTTGTTATTTGTTCTTGTAGGTTTACGGAACTTTAATAGGTTAAGTTGTGTTGATGCCGGTTGGCTCAACACATATGTATGATCGAGACGGGAGATTACTTAAAAACTTGTAAAAGGAATGCACCAAAGTAGAAATTGCATGCTTAGAATCAACCTAGTGTAGATTCATCCATTATTGTCATACTTGTCGCATTACTCGTTTTCATAAGTTTTTGTGCATCAACTCAACCAAACCCCCCCCCCCCCTTGTGTCACTTGTCATTATAATCGATAATTGCATCTAAAACACCTTAACTCTCTTGGGTTCGACCCTTACTTAATCACTATACTTGTTCTTAGTGCTAAGTCGGGATTTACTTTTGATTGGGTATAGACGACCATAGAAATACCTTCGGTGAAATTTTGGTGCCGTTGCCGGGGAGTTTTTGTGTTTTATTGTTATCATTGATTATTGGTTTGTACCATTTCCATGGTTCAAACCCGTGCTACTAATTCCGGCTTTGCTTCTTTCGATCCAGAAATTAAGAGGACGCACATCCGGCAACGAAGACAAAAACAACTACAACAAGAGATGGCTACCCGTACTCTTCGTCAACTTACGCAGCCCACCTTGGCTCAAAACCCTCTTGCGGTCGCTATACCGGCACTAGGGGAAGGAGTCAACTTTGAGCTCAAACCGGGCTTTATTCACTTGCTTTCATCCTTCCATGGGCTAAGTGGTGAAGACCCCATCAAGCACCTTGGGAAGTTCCACACCGTTTGTATGAGCATGAAGCCGACCAACATTACCGAAGAACATATCAAGATGAGGGCATTCGGTTTCACACTCAAAGATTCGGCGGATGATTGGTATTACCACCTTCTTTCCGGGAGCATTGACACTTGGGAGAACCTTCACAAAGCGTTCTTGGAGAAATACTTTCCACCTAAAAAGGCCAATAGCTTGAAGAAGGCTATAAGCAACATCGAGCAAGAGGCAACCGAAACTCTCTACGAGTACTTCAAAAGGTTTGCACATCTCCGATCCAGCTGTCCTTTCCACGGATACTCAACTCAAGACCTAGTCTTGTACTTGTACAATGGCATGCTAGACAATGAAAGCAGGATCGTCGATGCCGCTTTCGGAGGTAATATTCTTAACTCTACTCCTGAACTTGCTTTGGAAGATGTAGGAACTAGCGGAAGGAACTCGGAACTTTGGAAGGAACCCGGATAAGAAAGGAGTTCATGCCGTGAGTTCCGGGAAGAGCGAGATTTCCACCGAGCTGGCGGAATTGAAGGAAATGGTGAAGAGGCTAACACTTATGGGAACACCGCAACAACTCAAAGCTTGTGGGGTTTGTGCTGACCCGTATCATCCAACGGACTTATGTCCACAAGTTCAGGATGACGATGCTGAAGTAAACATAATGGGTTATGGACAACCACAACAGCAAAGACCTAGGAACGAACCCTATGCACAAAATTTCATGCAAATTGGCGTGACCAACAGAATTTTCGTTGGAGGGATCAACAAAACCAACAATAGCAGCCCCGCCAAGGTAAGTATCACTCAACTGAAGATATGTTGCAGGTTTTGACTAAACACTTTGCTACTCATGTCCA
>BSUD01000001.1:60704312-60831353 GCA_033239045.1 Fagopyrum esculentum
TTAGTGTCTTTTGTAGTATAAATAGTCCATGGTTGATTGCTAGAATCATCCATGTTTTTCCTCACAAAATCCATTTTAGACTTGAGTTTTCCATTGTAATGAGTTGCTAACTCCCTTGCTACATTGGGTTGGTTTGAAGCTGCTTTGTTACTTTGGTTGTAAGTTCTTTTAATATAAGTTTTTATCCAGTAATGCTTTGTGTTTCCTTGATCTCCATTGTTTAATTGCATGTTAACTATTACTTGAGATTGATCACCTTAGGTTCTAAAGTGCATGTAAACAACTAGGATTAATAGGTTCTGGGTTCGAGTCTTTAATCTAGTAGCAACTTTAAGTAATAATTGGTTGTAATTACTTAAAGAAAAGGAACACAAATATAAAGATAAGTTTAACGGTTTTAATCTTCTCTTTATATCCCTTAGTCTTTGTTTGAATGCTAACTTGTTATTTGTTCTTGTAGGTTTACGGAACTTTAATAGGTTAAGTTGTGTTGATGCCGGTTGGCTCAACACATATGTATGATCGAGACGGGAGATTACTTAAAAACTTGTAAAAGGAATGCACCAAAGTAGCAATTGCATGCTTAGAATCAACCTAGTGTAGATTCATCCATTATTGTCTTACTTGTCGCATTACTCGTTTTCATAATCGATAAGTGCATCTAAAACACCTTAACTCTCTTGGGTTCGACCCTTACTTAATCACTATACTTGTTCTTAGTGCTAAGTCGGGATTTACTTTTGATTGGGTATAGACGACCATAGAAATACCTTCGGTCAAATTTTGGTGCCGTTGCCGGGGAGTTTTTGTGTTTTATTGTTATTATTGATTATTGGTTTGAACTATTTCCATGGTTCAAACCCGTGCTACTAATTCCGGCTTTGCTTCTTTCGATCCAGAAATTAAGAGGACGCACATCCGGCAACGAAGACAAAAACAACTACAACAAGAGATGGCTACCCGTACTCTTCGTCAACTTACGCAGCCCACCTTGGCTCAAAACCCTCTTGCGGTCGCTATACCGGCACTAGGGGAAGGAGTCAACTTTGAGCTCAAACCAGGCCTTATTCACTTGCTTTCATCCTTCCATGGGCTAAGTGGTGAAGACCCCATCAAGCACCTTGGGAAGTTCCACACCGTTTGTATGAGCATGAAGCCGACCAACATTACCGAAGAACATATCAAGATGAGGGCATTCGGTTTCACACTCAAAGATTCAGCGGATGATTGGTATTACCACCTTCTTTCCGGGAGCATTGACACTTGGGAGAACCTTCACAAAGCGTTCTTGGAGAAATACTTTCCAATTAAGAAGGCCAATAGCTTGAAGAAAGCTAAAAGCAACATCGAGCAAGAGGCAACCGAAACTCTCTACGAGTACTTCAAAAGGTTTGCACATCTCCGATCCAGCTGTCCTTTCCACGGATATTCAACTCAAGACCTAGTCTTGTACTTGTACAATGGCATGCTAGACAATGAAAGCAGGATCGTCGATGCCGCTTTCGGAGGTAATATTCTTAACTCTACTCCTGAACTTGCTTTGGAAGATGTAGGAACTAGCGGAAGGAACTCGGAACTTTGGAAGGAACCCGGATAAGAAAGGAGTTCATGCCGTGAGTTCCGGGAAGAACGAGATTTCCACCGAGCTAGCGGAACTGAAGGAAATGGTGAAGAGGCTAACACTTATGGGAACACCGCAACAACTCAAAGCTTGTGGGGTTTGTGCTGACCCGTATCATCCAACGGACTTATGTCCACAAGTTCAGGATGACGATGCTGAAGTAAACATAATGGGTTATGGACAACCACAACAGCAAAGACCTAGGAACGAACCCTATGCACAAAATTTCATGCAAATTGGCGTGACCAACAGAATTTTCGTTGGAGGGATCAACAAAACCAACAATAGCAGCCCCGCCAAGGTAAGTATCACTCAACTGAAGATATGTTGCAGGTTTTGACTAAACACTTTGCTACTCATGTCCAGACAACAGAATCAAGCATCAAGAACCTTGAGAAGCAGGTTGGTCAAATGGCGGAAGCCATTACAAGAATTGAAACTAGGGCCTCCGGAGGATTACCATCACAAACGGTCATAAACCCAAAAGGCATGCAAAAAGATGTTCAAACATAGAAGAAGAGTCCTTACGTCGAGCCAACGGCGTAAAACAAAGGCGTTAATTCGGGAGGCAACCCGAAGGAATAAGAAGAGGAGTTTCTGTCAAGAAAACCGCCCCTGCTGCTCTAAAACCCGCCCCTGCGGCGACACCCCTGGCTAGCGCCACCCCCGGCGCTGGGCCTGCGTCTGCTCACGTAGGTCACCGCCCCCGCGGTGCCAACCCTACGCCCCTGTGGCGGCCACCCTTGACATGCACCCTCCGCTCAGCCCCCGGCGCTGAGGCTGCGTACCCTCTCTCTCCTGTCACTGCCCCCGCGGTGACACACACCGCCCCTGCGGTAGAGTTAAGGAAAGAAAAAAAATGCACTTCCCAAAAATAACCTACATCTACCGCCTTCTACACTCCCTCTCCATTCACTCTTCGTAACATAGCCGCCTCACCCCCCCACGCCCTTGCGCCATCCGGAAAATCTCGCCAACACCTTGTCGCGCCCCTGCGCCACCTCCGGCAACCCAGCAGCGCCACCCCTTCCTGTAGACACAAACGATCTCCACCACATACACTCAACCCTTTCTCCCCACTCCACTGTCCCACCTCCGGCAATGTCTACGACAGCAAGGAAGACGCCGGAAAAGCCCAATCGCCACCACCTTCGTCGAACGACCAAATCACCCTTCTGCTCTTCGCCGGCACCTGCGCCTGCAAGCTCCCGCCCCTGAGTCGAGCCGCCTTTGCGCCTGTTGCAGCCGCCCTTGTGGATATTACGACAGAAGGTTCGTCTTTTGATCAAATTGCTGAACTTTCTAACTCTCTTACTTGATCAATTGCAAGAGATGGAACCACAAAGGAAATACAAGTTGACGGAAGGTGAGAAGGATCGATATAGGATTGCTCAAAGTCGGGAGGTGCATGCAAACCGGTTCCTTGATGTTTCCACCTTGGAAAATCTAGGGATGTTGGAGAGTATGCACGAATTTATAAACAATGTCAGGTTGGAAGATTTTCTGATAAAGACCGCTCCAACACACCCCGACCTCAGCAGAGAATTTATAACAACATTCAAAATGGAGACGGTAGACCAATTGTGTATTGGGCTTTCATTCAAGTACAACAAGAGGAAGTACACATTGGATTACACCCAAATATCAGAGGCTTTAGGGGTGACCATAGCAGCTTCCGATGACTGGTGGGAACCCATTCCGACGCCTAATTTGCTTGAGTTTAGGCAGGCCGGCACCAGGTCGGAGTTCCATGCAGGAGGTGAGTACTCCAAAAAATTCACTCACCCCTGCTTGAGGCGCATATCAAAGGTCTTCATGAGTGTCTTCTGTGGACACAAAGGAGAATAAAGTCACTCTCAAGGACCTTCTATTGTTATATGCTTGCCTCTCCACAAATGATTGGGTGCCGGATTGGGCATATCTCTTCCTTACCGCTCTTAAGCAGATTAGGAAGAATGAGCCTCGTGACATAGTGGGAGGAGGTATCATTTCATTACTAGTTGCGCGGGTTATGGATCTTCCTCCATTGGAAGAAGGTTTGGAGGCACCCTTATACAATGAAGGGTTATTGAGGAGGTGTAGGCTCCTCAGGAGAGACGGGGAGCATCGGTTCTGGATCTCCCTCGCAGATGGGAGTCACATCGCATATCTTCCCCGACGACTCCCCTTGGGACAAGAGCTCTCCGACCTATATGTACCGCCTGACCCTGTCCCTCCGAGATGACCTCAGGTTGATATTGTTGGGAGGTATGCAGCCGGCTCTAGTAGGGCCCACACCACTGATGAGGAGATGTCGACGGCGGGACACGACAGTCAGACCATGGAGAGTCTGCAGGCTCAGATGGTTGCTTTGACTACACAGCACCAAGCATGGCAGATAGAGTATCAGCGGTCCATGCTTCAGCAGCAGGCGTGGCAGTCCAGCTTTGCCTCTTCCATGACCACCCACTTTGACCGCCGTCAGGATGCTTCGCAGGTGGCTTATCGGCAACAGTTGGAGACTCAACAGCTAGCTTGGCAGGCTAGCTATGAGACTTTATTTCGAGAGAGGATGGAGGCTCAAGAGGACCGGATTGACACCCTTCACCGCCGGCAGAAGCATTTCTTCAGCCACTTCCCGTACCCGCCGGAGGAGGGTCCTGGTGGTCCATCCGGACCACCCCATTGAGGGGTACATTTCTTTCCCTTCTCTCACATTTATCTTTGACTCATTTCCACTTTGAGGTCAAAGTGCACTTCAAGTATGGGGGAGGGATATATATCATTGCTTGTACAGTTTATTGTGTTGTTTTTTTTTTGCATTTGTTTTGCTTTGTTGAAATAAAAAAAAAGCCAAAGAAGTGAAAAAAGGAATGAAAATCCTTGGATAAACCGAAAACCCGAAAGGGCGGTTTAGGTAAAAAGAAGGTAGTCTGACCAACCTTAGGTTGGTGCAAAATTGGACTTGAGGGATGTGAGCTTAAGTGAGAAAAGAAGAAGAGTGGCAAGGTGAAAACCCGAAAGGGCGCCTTGGCAAGATGAGCGACACCGAGGGTAGGTTTCCCTTCCGGCGTTTTGGCAACATAAGAAGGGGAGTCATAAGGAGGTTGTCCGGGTAGGCCACTCTTGGAGCGATAAGGATGGTAGTATCTCTTTTTCTCACATTTCCTCTCATTTCCCTTCTTTCTTTCTTGGTTTTTCTCTTGTTTTCCATTATTTTTCTTTCTTTCCTTTGCTTCCTGAGACCTTGAGTCTAATCGTTGTCATTTGTTTTACGCGGGACGAGTAAAAGGTCTAAGTATGGGGGAGTTTGATAGGTGATGGAATCACTATCATTTAGGGTAGTTTTTAGAGTCTTTTTATTGCATTAGTGTCTGTTCATGCTACTAACTCCTTGATTGAGAAGAAGAAGATCAAAAGAAGCTAAAGAAGGAGCTATAAGTACTTAGGAGTAAAGATCGATCAAGAAGCAAAGTTTATGTTGCTCCACCGCCCCCGTGGGCCCTTGCAGCCACCCCTGCGGTGACTTGCCTTGACGAGACGAAAACCAGCTCCCCTGCGCCTCCCACTGCGCCCTGCCTGCGCCTCGCCTTGGGAGCTTGAAGGCGAAGAGTCTATGTCACCGCCCCTGCGTTGGCCTCAAGGCGCCCCTGCGCCTTGACATCAGAAACGTTAGGAAGGCGAAAGGTCAAACGTTGAAGTGCATTAAAGATCCGCCCCAGCGGAGTTGTGTAGCCTCCCCAGCGGTTCTGAAGAAGATCAACCGATTCTGCCTAAACCGCCCCTGTGGGTCCTGAAGGCCGCCCCTGCGGTTTAACACCAGAAGCTTTATTCCGGCTGTTTACACCACCTTTATGGCATTAAAGGTGGCTGTTTTAGGCCGGGTATTTACTCCTAACTTAGTGTCTTTTGTAGTATAAATAGTCCATGGTTGATTGCTAGAATCATCCATGTTTTTCCTCACAAAATCCATTTTAGACTTGAGTTTTCCATTGTAATGAGTTGCTAACTCCCTTGCTACATTGGGTTGGTTTGAAGCTGCTTTGTTACTTTGGTTGTAAGTTCTTTTAATATAAGTTTTTATCCAGTAATGCTTTGTGTTTCCTTGATCTCCATTATTTAATTGCATGGTTACTTGAGATTGATCACCTTAGGTTCTAAAGTGCATGTAAACAACTAGGATTAATAGATTCCGGGTTCGGGTCTTTAATCTAGTAGCAACTTTAAGTAATAACGGGTTGTAATTACTTAAATAAAAGGAACACAAATATAAAGATAAGTTTAACGGTTTTAATCTTCTCTTTATATCCCTTAGTCTTTGTTTGAATGCTAACTTGTTATTTGTTCTCGTAGGTTTACGGAACTTTAATAGGTTAAGTTGTGTTGATGCCGGTTGGCTCAACACATATGTATGATCGAGACGGGAGATTACTTATAAACTTGTAAAAGGAATGCACCAAAGTAGCAATTGCATGCTTAGACTCAACCTAGTGTAGATTCATCCATTATTGTCTTACTTGTCGCATTACTCGTTTTCATAAGTTTTTGTGCATCAACTCAACCAAACCCCCCCCCCCCCTTTGTGTCACTTGTCATTATAATCGATAATTGCATCTAAAACACCTTAACTCTCTTGGGTTCGACCATTACTTAATCACTATACTTGTTTTAGTGCTAAGTCGGGATTTACTTTTGATTGGGTATAGACGACCATAGAAATACCTTCGGTCACTCACACCGGGACATCTTGTCCCGGATCCTCCTCAAAATGGGACATCCCTCCTGCTTCTGCCGGATCTCTCCGGACAGGTCAGGTAATACCTCAAACTCGGACAAACGACAATCCGTATCCGGAAACCAGATATCCAACTCTAACTGTACCAAATCCCTCTACAACTGTGGCTGAACCGTAAGTCGACCTATAGCCTCCTATCGAGGTGTCCTCCTAATCAAAGCATTGGCGACTACATTCTCCTTCCCCAGATGGTACAAAATCTCCAAATCAATGTCCTTAATCAGCTCTAACCATCTTCTTTGGCGGTTATTCAACTTCCGCTAAGTGAATATATACTTCAGATTCTTATGGTCTGTGAAGATCTAGCACGTAGCCCCATACAAGTAGTGTCGCCAGATCTTCAGGGCATACATCACTCCCGCTAGCTCAAGATCATGGGTAGGGTAATTCTCCTCGCACGGCTTCATCTACCGAGAAGCGTACGCAGTAACCCTACCACTATGCATCATAACACACCCCAAGCCTATCTTGGCGGCGTCACTATACACTACAAAATCCTCTACGCCCCCAGGCTGGAATAAAATAGGAGCGGAAGTTAACCTCCTCTTCAGCTCCTCGAACCTGCGTTGACAAGGCTCGGACCAAACGAACCTGGTAGACTTCCTCAACAAGGAAATAAGCGGCCGTGCAATCACAGAGAAACCCTCAAAAAATCGGCGGTAGTATCCTGCTAAGCCTAAGAAACTGCGCACCTCTTTGACCGTCCTAGGAAGTGGCCATGAAGAGACGGACTCAAACTTCTCCGGGTCAACCATGACAACCTCGGCAGAAACTATATGACCCTGGAATGCCACCTCGGACATCCAGAACTAGCACCTATAGAGCTTAGTGTAAAACTCTCTATCGTGAAGGACCAAAAGCACCGTCCTCAGGTGTCCCGCATGCTCCACCCTACTCCGGGAATAA
Source organism: Fagopyrum esculentum (assembly GCA_033239045.1). Classification (NCBI taxonomy): domain Eukaryota; kingdom Viridiplantae; phylum Streptophyta; class Magnoliopsida; order Caryophyllales; family Polygonaceae; genus Fagopyrum; species Fagopyrum esculentum. The sequence goes on from BSUD01000001.1 coordinate 60,711,614, forward strand.
ACTAAGATGTCATCTATAAACACTACCACGAACTGGTCCAGGAAGTTGATGAAGATGTCGTTCATCAACTCCATGAAGACGGCGTGTGCATTCGTGAGCCTGAATGGCATCATGACAAACTCATAATGGTCGTATCTCGTCCTGAATGCTGTCTTCGGCATATCCTCTTCTCTCACCCTCAGCTGGTGATATGCTGACCTCAAATCAATACGTGAAAACATCGGGGCTCCTTGCAACTGGTCCAGTAAATCATCAATGTGTGGTAACGTTCGGGCGTATGAAACCCCTCTCGGCTAACTCCTCAAGCTGCTTCTTCAGCTCCAACATCTCGATCGGCGCCATGCGGTATGGAGCCTTGGAGATCGGCCTCATGCCAGGCTATAAATCAATAGCAAAGTCAACGCTACTCTGCGGTGGTAATCTAGGTGGCTCCCCAAAAAGGTCCCCAAACTCACATGCCAAAGGAATCTCCTTCAGCGATGGCCCCGTCTCCTCCTTCATGGCATAGAACCAAAAGGCCTCCCATCCCTGCCCGATAAGTCTTACAGCTCAGACCGCGCTAATAATTGTACCAGCCTTTGCAAGGTCCCAACCTCGAAAAATCACCTCGTGTCCAATCTCCGTGGTAACCGTCACGGTTCTCCGGCTGATGTCCAAAAAGGCTCGATGGCGGTCCATCCAATCTATTCCTAAGATGACTTCCTCATGCACCAAGTGGATGATATAGAAGACGGCTAACCAATCACGGTTTCCTAAATGTATGGGACAACCGTGTACCTCTCGGGTACCACTAATCCTACCCCCATCGGGTAACCCTACAATGAAGAGTCTCCCCGCTACCGTAACTAAGGACAACCTAGCTACACAGTCATCGGATATAAAAGAGTGCGTAGCATCCGTATCAAGTAAAACTCGGACCGGAAAGCCATGAATCCGAATAGTACATGTGGTCGCCGGCGCCGTTGGATCAACAACAGTCCTCAACTAAAATACCTTGGCATGTGTGCCTCTAGTCTCCTGCGTGCCTTCATTGTGGCCTCTACCTCGGCCCTGCCCAAGGGTTGATCCCTGTGTACGATTCTAACTCTGAACCCTCTCTTGAAAACCCTGTTCGCTGAAAAGTGCGCGTCACAAATCTTAAATTTATAACAACTGAAATTAAGCAAAGCGAACCCGGAGTGTACGGATCGGCGTAGTAAAGCAAGAATTCCAGAGTATCGAACTCAGGGATTTGGGGGAAACAAATTCAGTTTATGAAATCGTCACGCAAGTAACAAGAGATTTTATAAAGATTAATTAGGAAAACAACGATTCTAAAGATTTAGGCATCCAATTGTGGCAATCGATTCAAGATATTCTAAGGATGTAAGGACGAAGTCGGGATTGCAACAGTATAGATCTAAGGTAGGGAATTGTACGGTGAAGTTCCAAAAACCCATAAGTCTCACCCAAAGGCTCTCTTTCTAAATGTTGTTGAGGCTGCAATATAGAAAGGATCTAGGACAGGATTAAACTCTCAAATAACCATGCCCAAACCCAAGGAAATTAAAGATAAGCTAAAAAGGTTACGGTTGTGACACTCGAAACCAAAGTAGAGGATGTTGAGTCTAACTACTACCTAGAAAAGGTATGCTAAGGCTAGGTTAAAGGAAATCTTTAACTTTGGATCAATGGATAAAACGATAAGGAACGTCAGAGGGAAAACTCGGCCAATTTTAAGGAAAACTCGGCCAATTTCACACAAGAACAACACGATTTTCCGGTTTCGCAAAGGTTAAATCTCAACTCTCAGGGTTCAAACTGTTTTGGTTTAATCTATCATCATCTATGCCACAACTATCAATCCTTCACCTTAGAATCGCTTACAGGTTTTAGCCAACAATCATCATAATCAAATCAACAATCAAATATAAAAGAGAAAAAGGGTAAAACCTTGAAATCTCAATAAAAATCACAAAACCAATGTCAATCAAACACAATAATCACAAACTACGTTCAATGAGTGTAATAAGATAAGAATCTCTCACAAAACTCAAGGAACAAAGAAGAACGGGATGTCAATCCGTCTTCGAAGTGAAACCCTAAGATCTTTTACAAGTAGGCAATCTTCAAGTACGTACTTCTCCAAATCTTCCCTTCACGCAATAATATCTGCTCGAAACCTCCCTCCAGTCTTCGGGTTTCCCCGTCTCAGGTCTCCATGGGTCTCAAGTGTCCACGGGTCTTTGGTCTGCCGCAGTCTAGTCTTTGGAGAATTTGACTTCCTCTCAATGTTGAAGGCTATCGAACATTTATAGGAATAAATCTAGGGTTTAAAGATAAAACCCTAAATATTTGGGCTGAAAAGAAGTCGAGCCCACTGGTATCAGAAAATACTCTGGGCCGCGTCAGACGGTATCAGAAGATACTCTGGCGCGCCTGACGGTATCAGAAGATACTTTGGCGCGTCAGACGGTATAAGAAGATACTTTGGCGCGTCCTAACTTCCTTTTATGCTCCTTTTTTCTCCCGCTTCAAGGCTTGATCCATAAATATGTCATTTCGCTCCATAATTTGCCAAATTACCTACAAATGCAATAAAACTCTGTGTAGACCTCTATTCTCGCAAAGTAGGTGAATATAACCATAAATGTCAAGAATGTATGTCTATCCATGCTAAATAAAGGGAAAATCTATATAAATACATGCCTAAATATAGGTCATAATTCATGTCATTAAACCCTAAGCCGGAAACTGAGGCGGCATCTGTCCCCCGCCTACCTCGCTAGCAAGTGAAGAAACCTGTTGTGACTATGCCTTGCCCTGACGGCAAAAGGCGACTCAGTGACCCACCTGACCACAAGTGAAACAAGTCACCGGTGGTCTCTTACACGCATTCATCATGTGTCCAAACTCTCCGCAACTGAAGCACCGACGTTCCCGATCGGACACCTGCATTGACTACTGAGGACCGTATCGTCCCTGAGTCTGGCCATGTCCTTGCCACGAGACTCTTGCCCCTGAACCCGCACTTCTCACCCATACTTCTATTGCACCATGGGAAAAACGTGTTTAATAACATAAGGTCCTGTCCAACGAGATTTAAGCTTACTAGGAAAGAGTCAAATTCTGTAATTGAAGAGAAGAACAAGGTCTTCTTCTTTGAAGTCTTTCGGAATGATATGCTTATCATGTCAATGTTTCGCTCTCTCCTCGTAGATCTTGGCGTTCTCATAGGTGTTTAAGTGGAGTTCCTCTAGCTCATTAAGGTCCAAGAGACGTTTCTCTCCCGCTTCCTTCATGCCAAAGTTCAACCACTTAACAACCCAATACGCCTTATGTTCCGGCTCTACCGGAAGATGACAAGACTTCGCATACACAAGATTGTATGGTGTTGTGCCAATGGGAGTTTTTTTATTCCGTTCTATACGCCCATAATGCCTCATCTAGCTTTAACGACCAATCCTTCATTGTCCTTGATACCGTTTTCTCTAGAATTCCTTTGATCTCCCTATTAGAGATCTCCACTTGCCCACTTTTTTGCAGATGGTAGGGTGTGGCGATCTTATGAGTCACCCCATACTTAGCTAGTAGAGTTTCAAATCGACGGGCAATGAAGTGTGATCCTCCGTCACTAATGATGGTTCGGGGTGTCCCAAACCTTGGAAAAATAGTTCTATTAAAGAACTTAACAACCACCATTGCATCATTAGTTGGGGAGGAATAGCTTCAACCCATCTTGAAACATAATCTACAACTAGAAGTATGTATTGGTTACCTCAAGATAATTGGAATGGTCCGATGAAGTCAACTCCCCAAACGTCAAAGATCTCCACTTCTTGGATATTGTTGAGAGGCATTTCATTCCTCCTAGAAATATTCCCAGTTCTTTGACAAGCATCACAAAAAGCAACAAAGGTTTGCACTTCCTTAAATTGTGTAGGCCAAAAGAATACGGATTGTAATACCTTAGCGCTAGTCTTGTGAGGGATAGCGTGTCCTCCACATGGAAGCGAATGAGAATGACGAATGACACTATGCATTTCGTCTTCAGGCACACATCTCCTAATGATGCCATCTGGACCTCTCTTGAAGAGTAGAGGTTCATTCCAATAGTATTGTCGGGCATCCTTATAGAACTTCTTTCTTTGTGCATAGGATAGTCCGGAAGGTATTTCCTGGCGAACCAAATAATTTACAAAATCAGCAAATCAAGGTTTGTTACCTCTAGAAATATGATCGATGCACACTTCCATTAGATGCAACTGTTCATCCGGGAAAGAGTCATCAATAGGCAAGTCGTCATTGGCGACATATGGTAGACGACTCAAATGATCCGCAACAAAATTTTCGGATACTTTCTTGTCACGAATCTCAAGATCGAATTCTTGGAGGAGAATCCATCTAATCAACCTTGGCTTTGCATCTTTCTTGGCAAGCAAATACAGAATTGCTGAATGATCCGTGTAAACAATCACCTTCGCTCCTACAAGATAAGAACGAAACTTTTCAAATGGATATACAACAGCAACAAATTCCTTTTCTGTTGTAGTGTATTTGAGTTGCCCTTCATCTAGCGTCTTGCTAGCATAATAGATGGCATGAGTGTGTCCATCTTCCTTTTGTCCAAGAACCACCCCTACAGCTACGTCACTTGCATCACACATGACCTAAAATGGAAGATTCCAATCCGGAGGTTGAATTATTGGGGCTGAGATTAGAGCTTCCCGAATCCTGTAAAAGGCATCTAAACATTCTTCCGAAAATTCAAAAACAGCATCCTTCATCAATAAGTTAGTTAGCGGTTTAGAGATTTTGGAGAAGTCCTTAATGAATCTCCTATAGAATCCAACATGTCCTAGAAAACTTCTAATCCCCTTAACCGAAGATAGAGGGGGAAGCTTCTCTATCATCTCAATCTTAGCCTTGTCAACCTCAATCCCTCTATTAGAGATCAAGTGTCCTAAAACAATGCCTTCCTTAACCATAAAATAATACTTCTCCTAATTTAGAACTAGGTTCGTATCTTCACACCTTTGTAAAACAAGAGATAGGTTAGTAAGACAATTATCAAATGAGGAACCATAAACAAAAAAATCATCCATAAAAACCTCCATGATTTCCTCAATGTACTCCGACAAGATGGCCATCATAAACCTTTGAAAGGTGGTTGGAGCATTGCACAATCCAAATGGCATCCTCCTATAAGAAAACGTACCCCATGGGCACGTGAATGTGGTCTTTTCTTGATCGTCCGGATGAATCGGAATCTGAAAGAAACTACTATAACCGTCAAGATTGCAAAAGTAAGAATGTTGTGCTAACCTCTCAAGCATTTTAGGGCATCGGGAAGTGATCCTTCCTCATCGCATTGTTCGGCTTGCGATAGTCTATGCACATCCTCCATCTTGTCACCGTTCTTGTTGGAATGAGTTCGTTGTTCTTGTTGGCTACAACGGTCATTCCTCCCTTATTTTGAACAACTTGAACAGGGCTCACCCACTTGCTATCGGAAATCGGGAATATGATACCTGCATCAAGCAATTTACGGATCTCCTTCTTCACGAACTCTTTCATGATCGGGTTTAACCGTCGTTGAGGTTGACGTAAAGGCTTATAATCCTCTTCCATTTCTATCTTGTGGATACATAAAGATGGTTTAATTCCTACAAGATACTCTATGGTTTGGCCTAAAGCTTTCCTATGTTTTCTCAAAACAATGATAAGCCTAACATGCTCATCTTCACTTATACTAGAACTAACTATGACGGGAAACGTAGAGTTAGATCCAAGAAACGCATACCTTTGATGTGCGGGAAGTGGCTTCAATTTTAAGGCCGTGGATGCCTTTGAAGTGTTATGAGGGCTGTCCAAGGTCTCCTTGGAAGTCTCGAAGGGTGTAGAAGTGGTGGAAGAAGAAGCAAGAACGTTTGTAGAGAGAACGGAATTTTCCTCAGCGTTTTCCAATTCCACGGTGTGATTGTTACTTCCACGGCCGTAGAAGGTGTCTTTGGGGCCATGGAATTGCATGTCAATTAAATCTTTGCTCTCGACATACTTTTCCACGGGTGGAATGGGCGAAACCACGCCCGTGGAAAAGCACGACTGACCGTGGTTTCTAGTGTTTTTTGAACCATCGTACAATTTTTCGAACTCTTCCACTTGCACATCTTCTAACTCTTCCAAAGCATCAATCTTAGCATTACAATCCTCTTCCACTCCCTTTTCCATGATGCTCATAATGATAACCTTTTGCAATGGATCTTTGAACAAGATCAAACTCACTTCTTCTCTAGACATCTCTTCATCATAAATGTTGAAAATATCATCTCCAAGTGCTGGTTCTTTTGTCAAAGTTGAGAGAACGTATTCAACCTTCTCTTCTCCAATATCGAAGGACAATCTAGCATTCTTGCAATCAACCATACAACCAGAAGTTGCAAGAAAAGGTCTCCCTAGTATGATCGGGACCGGACAATCTGCAGTAATGTCAAGCACAACAAAATCTATAGGGGTATAGAATTTACCAAGCTTAACCGGGACGTCTTCAATGATTCCAACGGGTCGAGTAATGGATCGATCCGCCATGTATAACGTAATCTTCACCGGTTTAGGTGAACCTAAACCAACCTTCCTACACAAAGCAAGTGTAATGATGCTCACACTTGCTCCCAAGTCACAAAGTGCATCATAAGTGACTTCTCCCACTCCTATTGGTATGCAAAATAAACATGGATCTCGCAACTTTGGGTGCATCTTTTTTGTCATCGATTTAATGAGTTTCAAAGACTCTGAACTCATCTTAAGTTCACCGAAGTCTTCCAGCTTCCTCTTGTTAGAGAGGATTTCTTTCAAAAACTTTCCATAAGCAGGCATACCTCAAATCGTATCAAGAAAAGGTATGTTAATATGCAGTTTGCTCATAAGATCAACAAACTTACCGAAATGCTTGTCTAGACGCGCTCTCGCTCTAGATTGCGGGAATGGCAAAGGAGGTTTATAAGCTGGAGGAGACATCTTCCTTCTCCTTTTCCATCTCTTTCTCCTTTTCAACAGGAACTTCAACGAATTTGGGTTGCGGGTCGGTGGTTGTTACACCACTTCTTGTTGTAATTGCCATCACCCTCCCTTTCGGATTGTCCTCTGTCTTTTCAGGAAGCTTCCCTTGATGTCTAGGAACTTCTCCGGTCTTGCTGAATACTTGATTCTCCAAAGCTTTTTGTGCTTTATCAATCGAAGTAATGTGACTCTCCATCCCTTGTATCTTCCCGAAGATAGTTTCCATCATCACATCAAATATGTCCTTCTCCGGTTGGTTCGAACTATTTGATGTTTTCCCCTGACTTTTCAAAGGAGTAGAAGAAGAAGGAGGTGTTAGTGAATTTCCAGCATGGGAATAAGGATTACCGGAATTTTATTTGTTGGATCTCCAATTGTTGTTGGCGTTCCTGTTGTTGTTGTTGTTCCAATTATTGTTCCGGTAGTCATTCCTATTTCCTTGATTGTTCTCCATTCCTAGATAGCCAACATCCTGCTCCTTTTTCAATTCAAGGCTGAATTTTATAACTTCCTTCAGCTCCTTAATCTCATTGTTGAGGGAGAAAATTTGAGCTTGAGCCGTTGAATTTAATTTCGCTCTTGGCTCTCCGGAATCTCGATTCCCACTATGAGCTTTCCTATGGGAATACTTCTCAATTACTTTAGCTTGCTTCTCAATAAAATTCCAATCATCATCTTCTCTCATATCCATAAAAGTTCCACTAGAAAGGGACTGAAGATTGAATTGCGTTCCCACATCTAATCCCTTGTAGTAAATCTCCAATAATTCTAGCTTTGAAATGCCATGGTACGGGCAATCAAATAGAAGATCTTGAAGCCTTTCCCAAGATTTAAACAAACTTTCATTAGGTTTCATAGAAAAAGCATTTGTTTTACCTCTCAATTCCGCTGTTTTGGATGGCGGAAAGAACTTGGTGAAGAATTCCGAAGTCAAATCCGCCCATGTATTAAGTCTTCCAGCTGGAAGAGCTTGATACCAAGTCAAGGCTTTGTCCTTCAAAGAGAAGAAGAACGGTCTCAACTTGTAGTTGTTGTTGACAACTCTTGGAGGCTTCAAAGTCGCCATAAGAATCTCATAATTTTGCAAATGTTGTTGCGGAGATTCAATTTCCGTTCCACCAAACAGACTTTGGCGGATCATAGTAATGACTTGAGGGAGAAATCCAAATTCATACTCATCCGGATCTCCAATATTCACGCCTAAACGGCGTGGTTGCTAAATCGGATCCATACGTTGCCCAAGGGTTCGTGGTTCAGCAACGACATTAATAGCTCTCGCATCTCTAGCATGAACCCGAGCATCGACATAGGCACAAGGATTAAATGGTGGTATTTCATCCAGCTCCGGCATATCATCATCATCCGATGACTAATCTTTCTTGCTCTTGGCACCCTTAAATGGTGGTATTTGTAAAAGCATCGCCTTAAGCTCATCCATTTGAACTTAAATTTGTTGTCTATCAGCACGAGCTACAACTTGTTCTTCAATGCGTCTTCTTTCACTTGTATTAAGAAGAGCTCGAGTCTCATCCAACTCCTCTTGGAGACTCTTTTCATTTTGTTCAGACATCTTTTTCTCCCTTAACCGTTTCTTGAGAGTTTTCTCGGGTTCAGGATCAATAGGAACAAGGTCTTGCGCAGTTCGAGACCTTCGCATATACAAATAGAGAAATTTGCAAAATCATTAAGGTAGATACATCAAATAACAAGAGCAAAAGCTCCCAAGCCCGACAACCGAAAAAAAAATTTGGCCGAAACCAAATCCCTGGAAAGGGCGCCAAAAACTTGTTCTTTGGCGAAACTTTGTTCCATTGCCGGAATGAGAATTTAAAATGTACCTAAGAACACAAATCAGCAAGAACACTCAAGTAGAAAAATCAATAGCAAAAGCAAGAACAGTCCCCGACAACGGCGCCAAAAACTTTTTCGCTCGAAAGAGTGCGTCACTAAGTCTTAAATTTATAAACACTGAAATCAAACAAAGCAAACCCGCAGTGTACGGATCGGTATAGGAAAGCAAGCATTCTAGAGTATCGAACTCAGGGATTTGGGGGATCAAATTCAGTTTATAAATCGTCATGCAAGTAAATAAGCTTTTATAAAGATAATTAGGAAAACAACGATTCTAAAGATTCCGGTATCCAATTGTAGAAATCGAATCAAGATATTCTAAAGATATAAGGACAGAGTTGGGATTTCAAAGGTATAGAGCTAAGGTAGGGAATTGTACGGTGAAGTTCCAAAACCCATAAGTCTCACCCAAAGGCTCTCTCAATAAAGGATGTTGAGTCTCGTTATAAAGATAAACAAAGGATAAGATTAAACTCTCAAATACCCATGCCCAAACCCAAGGGAATCAAAGATAAGCCAAAACGGTTACGGTTGTGACACTCGAAACCAAAGTAGAGGATGTAGAGTCTCAGTACTACCTAGAAAAGGTAAGTCAAAGCTAGGATAGTGCCAATCTTTAACTTTGGATTAAAGAAAAAGAAAAGTACGTACGACAGAGGAAAACCACGATCAGATCATGAAGAACCACGGCCATGGAACTCAAGAACAGACCGTGGAAAGCCTCGACGACGAGGTTTCTCGCAACTCTAAGGGTCCAATCTGTTTTGGTTCAATTTTATCATCATCTATACCATAACTATCAACCTTTTACCTTTGAATCGCTCAAGGATTTTAGCCAACATTCATCATAATGAAATAAACAATCAAATATAAAAAGGAAAAAGGTAAAACCTTGAAATCTCAATAACAAACACAAAACCAATGTTAATCAAACACAAAATCCGTAACTTGGGTTCAATGAATGTAGAGTAGAGTAAGAATCTCTCACAAATCTCAAGGAACAAAGAAGAACGAGATGTCAATCTGCCTTCCAAGTGAAACCCTAAGATCTTTTTCGAGTACGCAATCTTCTAGTGCGTCTTTCTCCAAATCTTCCCTTCACACAATAAAATCTTCTCGAAATCTCTCTAACTAGCCGTAAATGTAGCACTGGATGAAAGACGTCCATTTTTATCCTTTATTTATCCTTCTTATAGGAAAAAATAGGCTTACAAAAGCCCATAACCGCTGATGACGTGGCAAATATGACACGTGGCAACCGTTAGAAGAACCACGGTCAAGAGCAACTTTGCACAACCGTGGAACCACCGTGGAATGACTTCTTTGCTCTCGACATACTTTTCCACGGCCTCAATTAAATAAAATCCCAAAACCATGACCGTGGTCCCTTTGTGTTTGGCCGTGGAAAGTCCAAATTCTTCGTAAAAGCCTTTGTTTCGTAAAGCTTTCTAATCATGCTCCTTCCTTAGCTACTCCAATGCATCCTCTTGATGCCTAGCATGATCAAATACTCCTACATACCCCACTTATGCTCCAATCCAAGCCTTTATTCACCTTAAATCACAACAAATCTTGTGTAGATCTCTATACCAACATAATAGGTGAATGTGCTCATAAATGCTTCAAACTCATATCTATATACACAAAAGAAGGGGAAAAACAACCAAAACATATGCCTAAAATATCGTCATATTTCATGCTATCAGACCACTTCCCTCTACCTTTCATTGACCAAATGCTTGAAAGGTTAGTGTAACATTCTCATTTCTGTTATTTAGATGGCTATAGTGGTTTCTTTCAGATTTTCATCCACCAAACGACCAGGAGAAGACCACGTTCACGTGCCCTTGGGGTACGTTTTCCTACAGGAGAATGCCGTTCAGTTTGTTCAATGCTCCAGCCACCTTCCAAAGGTGTATTATGGCGATATTTTCTAGGTATATCGAAAACATCATTGAGGTTTTCATGGACGACTTCTCCGTTTATGGTTCTTCTTTTGACAATTGTCTTGTTAATCTTTCCTTGGTTCCACAACGTTGTGAAGTCACTAAACTTGTGTTAAACTAGGAGAAGTGTCATTTTATGGTGACTGAAGGAATAATTTTTGCGCTTTGTCATTGGGATTTCCGGATTGACGGAAGATCGAAGATTCGGAAGATTGTTCGCAAGGAGATTTCGCTTCTTGCTTAGGTTTGATTTAGAAGACGGATTGACACCCCGTTCTTCCTTCTTATCTAATATTGTGATTGTTTATGTTATTCCGAATCTATTGACGATATTGTTCTTGACTTGTGGATTTGAGATTAGTTTGAAAGTTATTGAAGGTTTTCGGAAGTTTTCATCTTTCAATCTCTTAAACCTTGAATTTGATATCAGTATGACTATTGTTGGCTAAAAACCCTTAACAATTCTAAGGTGAAGGGTTGATAGTTGTGGCTTAGATGATCGTAAACAGATTGGACCCTGAGAGTTAGAGAGAATCGCCGACAACCCTAATCCACGGTCTGTTCTTGAGCTTCCACGGCCGTGGAACTCAAGAACTACCCGTAATTTTGTGTTAAGTTACGAACTTGCTTTTACTTTAATCCAAAGTTAAAGATTTGCTTTAACTTAGTCTTGGCTTGCCTTTTCTAGGTGGTAGTGAAGCCTCAACAACCTCTACCTCGATTGTGAGTGTCACAACCTTAATCGGTTTAGTTAGTCTTGATCCTTGGATTACAAGTTTGGGTATTTGACGTTAATTCTTACCTCTAGAACCTTTCTATACTGAAGCCTCAACAACCTTTATAGAGAGTGTCTTTTAGGTGAGTCATATAAGGTTTTTGGAACTTCACCGTACGATTACCTTACATTAGCATACCTTTGCATACCTCAACTCTGTCCTTATATCATTAGTATATCTTAAATCGATTGCCACACCTGGATATCTGGATCTTTAGGATTGTTGTTTTCCAAATAATTCGAAAAGCTTCTTACATTTACTTGCTTCATAACCTATAACTGAATTTGTTCCCCCCAAATCCTTGTGTTCGATACTCTGGAATTCTTGCTTAACTATATCGATCCGTACACTGCGGTTCGCTTGCTTGATTTCTAGTTTTATAATTAAAGCTTATTTGCACGCACGCTAAGTGGCGAACAAGTTTTTGGCGCCGTTGCCGGGGATTTGGTCTAGGCCGAATTCGGTTTACGGTTGTCAAGCTTGGGAGCTCTTCCCTTGTTATTTGATATCTCTTTGAGTGCATGCGCAGGTCTAGGAACACCGAGGATCTCTTACCTCTTGATCAAGAGCTTGAGAGGACTTTAAGGCAAAAGCGTAAGGAAAAGAAAATGGCTGAAGAACACGAACGTGATCTTCAATCGGAGCTAGCGGAGAAAGAAGCTCAACTCCTATGGAGTGAGAAGACACGTAGAGAAGAAACGGATCGTCATCAAATGAAGGTTGACGATCTAACTGACATGATGTTCCAAATGAGGATTGAGATAAACAACCTCAAGGAGAAAAAGAAAAGGAGGAGACCGGGAAGATCGGTTAGAGCCAACTCATCTAATGATGATAGCGACTCCTCCATGCCACCACTAGAGGAAATTGATCCCACGATCAATGTAAATCCATTCCATCCACGGGCAGCTGCTAATCGCCGTGTTCCACCTAGGAATGCTAGGATCGAACGTGTGGATGAGGAGCCAAGAACTCTTGGCCAAAGAATGGATCCAACGCAGCAACCATGCCATCTAGGTGTGAACTTTGATGCTGACGATGTACAAGGGTTTAGCTTCAACCCTCAAGTTATTACTCTTGTTCGCCAAAACCAATTTGGCGGGACAAGCGCTGAATCTCCACACCAACACTTGCAAAACTTTGAGTGTATGATGGAGACAATGAGACCGAAGAACGCGACTACCAACAACTATAAGCTCAAGCCTTTCTTCTTCTCCTTGAAGAGGAAAGCATTGTCTTGGTATCAAGCTCTTCCTAGTGGGAAACTAGACACATGGGAAGACCTTTCCGCGGAGTTCCTCACTAAGTTCTTTCCGCCATCCAAAACGGCGGAACTTAGAGGTAAGATTAATGCATTTGCCATGAGATCTAACGAAAGTTTGTTTCAATCTTGGGAAAGGTTTCAGGATTTGCTCTTGGATTGTGCTCATCATGGCATATCCAAGCTTGCATTGCTAGAGATATACTATAAGGGGCTGGATGTGGAGACACAATTCAAGCTTCAATCCCTCTCATGTGGTACATTCATGGACATGAGAGAAGATGACGCTTGGGACTTCATTGAGAAGCAAGCAAGGGTCATAGAGAAGTATTCTCACTGGAAGGTAGAGGGAAATCGTGTGGAGCAAGGAGCAAAGCTCACACATGAAGCTCAAAATCAAATTTTCTCCCTCAACAATGAAATCAAAGAGTTGAAGGAGGCTATCAAGACCAACTTTCCAAAGCAACAAGGAAAGGATGTTGGCTACTTGGGCAACAACAACAATGGTGGTGAGAATACAAACCGCAACAACAATAACCGGAACAACAACCGGAATAAATGGAATGGTAACAACAACAACCGGAACAATAATTGGAACAACAATTGGGGTTCAAACAACAACAATTGGCGCTCCAATCAACAAAACTCCGGTAACTCTTATCCTTCCAATTCGAATTCAGTAACTCCACCTTCCTCTTCCTCTACTCCTTTGAAAAGCCAAGGGCAAACATCTAATGGAGGAAACACTTCGGGGAAGGAGAAGCCCGATCCCATGTTGGAAACGATTTTGGGAAAGCTTCAAGGTTTGGAGAACCGCATCATTAAGGTTGATGATCAAATTTCTAAGGTTGATAAAGCCCAAAAGGTTTTAGAAAACCAAATGTTCAGCCATGCGGAGGAAGTTCCTAGGAATCAAGGGAAACTTCCAGGAAAGACGGAGGACAACCCTAAGGGAAGGGTGATGGCAATCACAACTAGAAGCGGAGTGACTACCACCGATCTGCAGCCTAAGTTTGTTGAAGTCCCCGTTGAGAAAGACAAGGAGAAGGGGAAGGAGAAGGAGGATGTCTACGTTCCTCCTCCGGCTTACAAACCTCCCCTACCATTCCCTCAATCAAGAGCAAGAGCGCGCCTAGATAAACAATTTGGTAAGTTTATAGAACTCATGAGCAAGCTGCATATTAATATACCTTTCATTGATGCTATTGTAGGTATGCCGGCTTATGGCAAGTTCTTAAAGGAGCTCCTCTCCAACAAGAGGAAGCTAGAGGATTTTGGAGAGGTTAAGATGAGTTCGGATTCTTCAGATCTCATCAAGACCATGAAGGAGAAAATGCCCCCAAAGCTAAAGGATCCGGGGTCATTTTGTATTTCCATAGGAGTGGGAGATGTCACATACGATGCATTATGTGACTTAGGAGCAAGTGTGAGCATCATACCACTTGCATTATGTAGGAAGATCGGTTTAGGCGACCCTAAACCGGTGAAGATGACGTTGTACATGGCGGATCGATCCATCACTCGCCCCGTCGGTATTGTAGAAGACGTCCCAGTCAAGCTAGGTAAATTCTTTGTTCCCATTGATTTTGTTGTGCTTGACATTCCTGCAGATAGTCCGGTCCCGATCATACTCGGAAGACCGTTTCTTGCAACTTCTGGCTGCATAGTCGATTGCAAGAATGCTAGACTCGCCTTTGACATAGGAGAGGAGAAGGTAGAGTTCGTTCTTTCCACTCTAGTGAAGGAGCCAATCTTTGACGAGGATATATTCAATATCCAAGATGAAGAAGGGTTGTCTAGAGAGGAGGTAAGTGCTATTCTCTTCAAAGATCCTTTGCAAAAGGTTATTACTATGAGTCTAACGAATGTAGGGGAAGAAGAGGAGTGAAATGAGGCAGAGAACGTGAGAATCCACGGCCATACACTATATTCCACGGCCGTGGATTTCACCAACCAAAGCGTGGCTCACTCCAGAGGGTTACACGGTCGTGGAGGAAACAGAGCAACCGTATTTCCCTTCCACGCCCTAAATCACGGCCGTGGAGGATGCATGGAAACCGTGATTCAGGCCGTGGAAGAGGGTGATCGTGCCACTTCTTCAACTTCTTTTGATTCTTCTCCCACACCTTCTACACCCTTAGACACTTCTAAGAGGCATCGGATGCTCCTCAAGAGCCATTGGAAGCTCCGAAAGCAATGGAACTAAAGCCACTTCCTACTCATCTAAGGTACGCTTTTCTAGGACCTAACTCTACTTATCCGGTTATTGTTAGTTCCGATCTAACCATAGATGAACATAGTAAGCTTATGGTTGTCATTAGGAAACATAGGAAAGCTTTAGGCTATACTATAGAAGACTTAGTAGGAATCAAACCCTCCCTATGCATGCATAAAATATTAATGGAGGAAGACTTTAGGACTTCAAGACAACCTCAAAGGCGGTTGAATCCGACCATGAAGGAGGTTGTCAAGAAGGAAATTCTTAAACTTCTTGATGCAGGTATCATCTATCCTATCTCCGATAGTAAGTGGGTGAGTCCGGTTCAAGTAGTTCCGAAGAAGGGAGGAATGACGGTCATCACCAACAAGAATAACGAACTCATTCCTACCCGAACCGTAACGGGATGGTGGATGTGCATAGACTACCGCAAGCTTAACAACGCGACGAGGAAGGATCACTTCCCACTACCCTTCATCGATCAAATGCTTGAAAGGTTAGCGCAACATTCACACTCTTGCTATCTCGACGGTTATAGTGGTTTCTTTCAGATTCCGATACACCCGGATGATCAGGAGAAGACCACATTCACGTGCCCATGGGGTACGTTCGCTTATAGGAGAATGCCATTCGGGCTTTGCAATGCCCCAGCCACCTTTCAAAGGTGTATGATGGCCATCTTCTCCGAATACATTGAGGAAATCATGGAGGTCTTCATGGATGACTTCTCCGTATACGGTTCCTCTTTTAACAATTGCCTTTCTAACCTTGCTCTTGTTTTACAAAGGTGTGAAGACACTAACCTAGTTCTTAATTGGGAGAAGTGTCAATTTATGGTAAAGGAAGGAATTGTATTAGGGCACCTAATCTCTAGTAGAGGGATAGAGGTGGATAAGGCGAAAATAGAGACTATAGAGAAGCTTCCTCCCCCAACTTCGGTGAAAGGGATAAGAAGTTTTCTAGGACATGCCGGATTTTATAGACGCTTCATAAAAGACTTCTCTAAAATATCAAAACCGCTAACTAATCTACTGATGAAGGATGCAGTATTTGAGTTTTCACAAGAATGCTTAGATGCGTTTAACATGATCCGGGAAGCTCTAATTTCGGCACATATTATCCAACCTCCGGATTGGACTCTTCCCTTTGAGATTATGTGCGATGCTAGTGACGTAGCTATAGGAGCTGTTCTTGGACAACGAAAGGAAGGGCAAACCCATGCCATATACTATGCTAGCAAGACGCTAGATGAAGCGCAGCTCAACTACGCCACTACAGAAAAGGAATTTTTAGCCATTGTTTATGCTATTGGCAAGTTTCGCTCTTATCTTGTAGGTGCAAAGGTGATTGTCTACACGGATCATGCTGCGATCCGGTACCTCATTGCAAAGAAGGATGCGAAGCCAAGGCTAATTAGATGGATTCTTCTCCTACAAGAATTCGATCTAGAGATCCGCAACAAGAAGGGTTCGGAAAATTCTGTTGCGGATCATTTGAGTCACCTAACACATCTAGAGGATGACCACTTACCTATAGATGATTCCTTCCCGGATGAACACCTACACATTATTGAGGAGTGCATCGATGTGATCTCCAAAGGTAACGAACCATGGTTTGCTGATTTTGTTAACTATTTGGTTTGTCAGGAGATACCACCCGGATTATCCTACGCACAAAGAAAGAAGTTCTTTAAGGATGTCCGGGAATACTTTTGGAATGAACCTCTCCTCTTTAAGAGAGGTCCGGATGGCATCATTCGGCGATGTGTGCCAGAAGATGAGATGCAAAGTGTCATCCGCCATTGTCATTCACTACCTTGTGGAGGACACGCTAGTTCGAACAAGACTAGCGCTAAGGTATTGCAATCTGGATTTTTTTGGCCTACTTTATTTAGAGATGTGCAATCCTTTGTTTCATGCCGCGATGCTTGTCAAAGAACAGGAAATATCTCTAGGAGGAATGAGATGCCTCTCAATAACATCCAAGAGGTGGAGATTTTCAATGTTTGGGGAGTTGACTTCATGGGACCGTTCCCATCATCTTGTGAAAACCAATACATACTCTTGGCGGTGGATTATGTTTCTAGATGGGTGGAAGCAATTGCCTCTCCCACCAATGATGCCATGGTGGTGGTTAAGTTCTTCAACAAGACCATCTTTCCACCCCTTATCATCCACAAACTCTTCTAGCTAAGTATGGGGTTACTCACAAGATCGCCACCCCTTATCATCCACAAACTAGTGGACAAGTTGAGATCTCAAATCGGGAGATCAAAGGAATCCTAGAGAAGACGGTTTCAAGGACTAGGAAGGATTGGTCCTTGAAGCTTGATGATGCATTATGGGTGTACCGGACTGCGTACAAGACTCCCATAGGAACCACACCATACAACCTTGTGTATGGGAAGTCTTGTCACTTACCGGTAGAGTTGCAGCACAAGGCGTTTTGGGCTATCAAATGGTTGAATTTCAGCATGAAGGAAGCGGGAGAGAAGCGTCTCTTGAACCTTAATGAGCTTGAAGAACTCCGCTTGAACGCCTATGAGAACGCCAAGATTTATAAGGAGAGAGCAAAGCGTTGGCATGATAAGCATATCATTCCAAAGGACTTCAAAGAAGGAGATCAAGTTCTCCTCTTCAATTCAAGGCTTCGTCTCTTTCCAGGTAGGCTTAAATCTCGTTGGACCGGACCTTTTCTAATCAAACGTATTTTCCCCCATGGTGCAGTTGAAGTATGGGGTGAAGCGGGCGGAAGCTTTAAGGTGAACGGTCAACGACTCAAGAAGTATACGCCGGAACTCCAAGCTGAAGAGTTCGCGTCCACCGCACTCGAATAAGTGCGACTTTGGTCTAGCTACGGACCTTAAACAAAGCGCTTCTTGGGAGGCAACCCAAGGTATTGCATTTACGTTTTTGTTTTCGATTCATAGTTTAGCTTAGAATAGACGTTTTTGCTTTGTTTTGCCTTCGATTTCTTCCGGTATGTTCGTGTTTTTGGATGTAGGAACAGTGGAAAAGGAAAGGGGAAGAATAATCTTGAAGAAAAGTGACGAAACTTGGACTTTGGAGCATTACAAAGAGTTTCACGGCCTAAACCACGGCCGTGACAACTACAGTGACCGTAATTTCCAAAAGCCTTTGAAAAATCACCAAAACCACGGTTCCGTACATTTCCACGGCCGTGGAACCCCCCGATAGACCGTGGTTTTCAAAAATTTTGCCGGCCACTATATAAACCACGTTCTTCACAAAAACACACCACAAACCCAATTTCCACGCCCTCTTTTGCCGATTCCACGCCTCTCACCTAAATTCTCCGTTCGTTAATCGTTTTCAACGATTCTTCGACCCAAACTGAAGCTAATCCGATCACCGACGAGATCCAAGCAACAAATCGAGCGGCAAATCACCAAGGAACGCAGAATTCGGATTTTAAAATCCGAAACATAGGTTTTTTCCGCTCTTCTCTATCTTTGTCAATTCGGGTTCCTTTTTGCTAGAAATTATAGGAGAACTGATTGAAATTGGAAGGAATTAGACTAGGACTGCTTGATTGTGGAATTGGGCTGTTGTTTGCTGAGATTTGAGAAAGAGCGAGACGAACCACGGTCTCTGTCACTTCCACGGCCGTGGAACACCAAGAACAGACCGTGGTTTTGAACAGTAATGGATTTTGTGAGGAGAGTTTCTGGGAGGATTAAGGAGAAGAAAAATAAGAAGGATAAGAATAAAAAGAGGAAGGGTAACCCCTCTTCCTCTTCATCCTCTAGAGCATCACCACCTTCCTCCCCTTCACCTCCATCATCACCTTCATCACCCGCACCTCCTAGCCCTAGGATACCTACCATTCACGAGGATCGTCTCGATGCATTAGAGAGGATCCACAAGAGGGCTGTTATCGGACCTAGGTACCTATTGTTAAAGGATTTAGGTCCTCTACACATAGTAGATGACCTTACTTGGCTCTTGGATAGAGCCGGTCTTATCGTCTTCTCGGCTATCCGAGAGGACGCTTATGAGGAGATCACGAGAGAGGTTGTGACGTCTTTTGAGCACAGCCATGTGGACAGGACAGTTTCTTTCCGTCTGATGGAAAGAAACTATGATTTCTCCATCCGGGAGTTCGGGACCTTCTTTGGGTTCCAAGAGACCTTCAATGGTCTTTTTCTAGCGGCGTTTACGCCAAAGATTTTTGGGAGGAGGTTGCTATGATTTACGCCAGCGAGGACCGCTGGCAACCAGTTGATACCAAGGCTAAGTTGATGTATCACTTAGCCTTGAAGATTGCTCACCGGGTTCTTTCTGAGTGTCTCTTCCCTAGGACGGAGACACCTCAGAAGATCAAGACGGATGAGCTCTTCCTTCTGTACTCTATGCTGTATGGGCGCTTGCTGACTGCGCCACCCTCTTAGCTGCTACCATGAGCAAGCTAAAGAACAAAAGGGCGGGCAACATTGGATATGGTGGGATAGTCACCCACCTTGCTAGGATGTTAGGGGTGGATTTTTCTGCATGTACACACATTCCCGCCATACCCCTAGGACTCCAGGCCTTCATGACTAGAGGTCTTATCTTCCCTACCCATAGAGGTCCACCTTATGCAGCTATGCCTTGGGAGAGCAGGACGGGGAGGGGCATTGAGTGGCTCCCGGAGTACTCCATTATGGCTGGACGCCATAATTGGAAGGCGACGTTCGCAGCTATGCATGCGAACAGGATTGCAGCTCCTCCATATGTCCCACCACCGCCCGTAGTTGAGGAGGAGGAGATGAGAGATCAGTATGAGGGAGGAGGAGGAGCAGATCAGGAGTTTGGCACGTTTCCGGATCAGCCGGATGTAGCCCCTGACATGCCCAGACGTTCTCCACGTCCAGCCAAAGCCTCAGGTTCGTCTTCTCGCCGCGCCAGCGTTAGTGAGAGACCCACTTGGATGGAGACACCTCCTGCATGGTATGGAGCTCCACCTCCATGGTCCGCACAGCAGCCACCGCCACCAGCACCAGCACCAGCACCGTCAGATGCACCGGGGTGGTACAGTCAGGCTCCGGGATGGTATGAGCCGATGCCGGTGTGGGCTACTAGCCTTTCTGATAGAGTGGGAGCATTGGAGATTCGAGCCGATGCTAGAGATGGACGCATGGACGACCTTGACCATATGATGAGAGACGTCTACCGCCAGTAGTTCGGGCGGTACTACGATCCTAGCTTCTCTCCATTTCCGCCTCCGCCTCCACCGCAGTGATGATTTGCATGACCGACAGTTTTAGCCGCTCCACCGCCATTTTGTGAGTTTCTTTTTCTTTTCTTTCTTTTTCTTTCTTTCTTTTCTTCTTTTCTTTCTTCTATTTGAACATTAGGGACAATGTTTGTTCCAAGTATGGGGTGGGGTGTGACTAAAAGTTTGTAATAACTCTTACTCACTATAATTGCTTCTATTGAGACTATCTTGCATGTTCACTATATTGTTACACGTTTCATTATTGCATTGCATGAAAAAGAGTTTGAAAAACCCATAAAAATTGAAAAATTTTGAAAATTTTATGCTTCTAAAGATAGAGAGGATTTCTATGATAATCGCTACTTGTGAATTGAGTTTGATGACAATTGCATGCTTAAACGAAGAGTGAATTGAAAAGAAATTGAATGAGTTGATTATACCTCTTTTGCAAGTTTCAAAATGTGATGAATGTTACTTAAATCATGTTGAGGAATTGAAGTTGAAATCACACTATAAGTTCTTATGCTTCTTGTTGAGATGATTAAGGCAATTCGATTTTTCTTTCTTCTTTCTTTGATCATTTAGCCCCTCATTGAAATATTGACCTCCTTTACCTATCCGGGAATTTGGAGGAGTTGAATGAAAAAGGCATGTATGATGTGGGAGGGCCATGAAAGCAATACTTTGCATTCAAAGGAATAGAAAGAAATTTTAGGTTTGGGGAAGTCAATCATGACGATGAGTAACTCGGCACCATTCACATAGCCGGGTGTTTGTTTCTTGCCAAAGTCTGATTGAGCGATATTCCTAGCGGATTATGGTATGTGCGCTAAGGGTTTGAGGCATCTCATAAAAATTGAGAAACGCCAATCTCCTAGGGTTCGGTTTTTGTGCACCTCTATCCATAACTCCAAAAGTAAAGTCGAAAAATGAAAAGAAGAGAGCGAAGCTCTAAGTTGAAGGTGTTGCGGAAACCGCAAGAGAAGAAGAAAAGAGTAGTTATCCACTTTCCCGGATTCATGCACCACATTCCTTAAAGTTTTCCTTCCCTTTCCACATTCTAGACCTTTTCTTTGAAAGTCCTTAAGATCAAAAGAATGTTATATGACTTGGTGATCTAAATTGAAGTTTCTTATGATTGATTTTGATAATGTTTGAAGGTTATGATGTTTGTATGGAAGTTTGATTGATTCATGAGCTTTCTTTACTCTTTACTCTTTGATTAAGTGGAAGAAAGTCTTATAAACGATTGAAGCAAGATTTGAGGATGATCTATTGATTAGAAGGCACATTCATCAAAAAGAAGTTTTGCTTTGAGAAGGTACACATATTTCATCCTAACTTGTGTTTTAAAGCTTTTGAAAGACCTTGCTTAGGGACAAGCAAGTGGCAAGTATGGGGTTATTTGTTAGCATGAAATATTGTGATATTTTAGGCACGTTTTCTAAGTGTATGAGATCCATATTGATAGTCATTGATTGAGCATTGATGCATTTGTGAGCTAGTTTGTCTATAATGTCGATATAGAGATCTATACAAGCTTTATGTTGATTATAGGTAATTAAGAGCTATTTCCGAACGGAATGGAGCAAGGATGGATTTGATTGAGCATGTCCATGAATTGAGGGCATTCCTAGGAGCTAAGGAAGTGCCAACTTGAAGAATGCACGAGGCTAAGGAAGAATCACGTTCTTGCCCTAAACCACGCTCTAAAATACGGCCGTACTACTTTCCACGTTCAAGTCCACGGCCGTGGAACCATGGAAAGGGAAGCGTGGTTCATTCCAGCAACTTCTACGGCCGTGGAGGAGTTGTGTCAAACCGTGTTGATTTCCACGCTCTAAATTACGGCCGTGGAACCCTTCCACGACCGTGATCTTGGCGATCTTTTTCGCCACACTTTAAACCACGATCTCCTACGCAATTGGGCCGGGCCAATATTTTATCTTACACTATAAAAGGACGGACGAAGAGAGATTCCTTCACCTTCGCTTACGCATAGACGCATCTTACGCTTGCGCTTGGAATTGCCCTAATTTCGCATTTGGCGGAGATTGTGTTTGAGAGATTTTTATGCTTTGTCATTGGGATTTCCGGATTAACGGAAGATCGAAGATTCAGAAGATTGTTCGCAAGGAGATTTTGCTTCTTGCTTAGGTTTGATTTAGAAGACGGATTGACACCCCGTTCTTCCTTCTTATCTAAGATTGTGATTGTTTATGTTATTCCGAATCTATTGACAATATTGTTCTTGACTTGTGGATTTGAGATTAGTTTGAAAGTTATTGAAGGGTTTTGGAAGTTTTCATCTTTCAATCTCTTAAACCTTGAATTTGATATCAGTATGACTATTGTTGGCTAAAAACCCTTAACAATTCTAAGGTGAAGGGTTGATAGTTGTGGCTTAGATGATGATAGATCGATCGTAAACAGATTGGACCCTGAGAGTTAGAGAGAATCGCCGACAACCCTAATCCACGGTCTGTTATTGAGCTTCCACGGCCGTGGAACTCAAGAACTACCCGTAATTTTGTGTTAAGTTACGAACTTGCTTTTACTTTAATCCAAAGTTAAAGATTTGCTTTAACTTAGTCTTGGCTTGCCTTTTCTAGGTGGTAGTGAAGCCTCAACAACCTCTACCTCGATTGTGAGTGTCACAACCTTAATCGGTTTAGTTAGTCTTGATCCTTGGATTACAAGTTTGGGTATTTGACGTTAATTCTTACATTTAGAACCTTTCTATACTGAAGCCTCAACAACCTTTATAGAGAGTGTCTTTTAGGTGAGTCATATAAGGTTTTTGGAACTTCACCGTACGATTACCTTACATTAGCATACCTTTGCATACCTCAACTCTGTCCTTATATCATTAGTATATCTTGAATCGATTGGCACAACTGGATATCTGGATCTTTAGGATTGTTGTTTTCCCAATAATTCGAAAAGCTTCTTACATTTACTCGCTTGATAACCTATAACTGAATTTGTTCCACCCAAATCCCTGTGTTCGATACTCTGGAATTCTTGCTTAACTATATCGATCCGTACACTACGGATTCGCTTGCTTGATTTCTAGTTTTATAATTAAATCTTATTTGCACGCACGCTAAGTGGCGAACAATGCTTGTCAAAGAACAGGAAACATTTCTAGGAGGAATGAGATGTCTCTTAACAACATCAAAGAAGTGGAGATCTTCGACGTATGGGTGTGGATTTTATGGGACCATTCCCATCTCCTTGTGATAACCAATATATACTTCTGGCTGTAGACTAAGTTTCAAGATGGGTTAAAGCGGTTGCTTCTCCCACTAATGATGTTATACCGGTAGTGAAGTTCTTTATTAGAACGATTTTCCCAAGGTTTGGGACACCCCGAACCATCATTAGTAATGGAGGAACGCACTTCACAACCCGTAATTGAAGCTCTACTAGCCAAGTATGGGGTTGCTCACAAGATTGTCACTACCTATCATCCTCAAACTAGCGGGCAAAATGAGATATCCAATAGGGAGATCAAGGCCATTCTAGAGCAAACTGTCTCTAGAATGAGGAAAAATTGGTCACAAAATCTCGATGATGCACTTTGGGCGTACATGATGATAACACGATTTATGACTTAGGTTTAGACACTCATTTAGATAGTTTTTCCGCTCATTCATGCATGGTTTGCACTAGTTCGTGACAATTTGCACTCAATTCATGTATTTTGTCGAGATAGACGTCTACACGGACTTTTGCATGCTTTGTAGGTATTTTGGGAGATTTAGGAGCTTAATTGATACATTTGAGGATCGTTCCTCGAGATGACACACCTTCAGACTCATTGGGATGCAAGCTAGGGGCTAAGGAGGACACATGGGACCTTGTTGGTGCATGTCATGCACCAAATTGAGGCTTGATGATCCAAAACAAGCTGAGGCTCCAAAACCACGGCCACTAGGACTTCCACGGGCATGGTTTTGGCCATGATCTTCCCCAGACAGTTGTGACAGCTGTCCCACGATCTTCATGGCCGACTCTTGCAAATTTGGAGGATAAAAGGTGGTCCAGTAAGGCTGTTAGGGACAGACCCCTCACTCCCATTCTCTCCCACACTCTCAACAACAATATTCTCTCATTTGGAAGATTGCATTGGAGCTACCATTGGAGAAGAAGAAAGGCTTCCATTGGAGAAGAAGAAGAAGCACACTAGTTCATAGTTCCATAGTCTTTTTGAGTGATTTTGAGTGAGCTTTGTGAAACATTTTGCAAGGGTTTGTAAGAAACTATTCGAACCTTCTTTTGAAGGGTTGTAAGTCCTTCTTGAACCTTGATTTAGCTTGTTTTACTTGTTTCATTTGCTTAATCCATCTTTCATTTCATCTTCTTGCCATGGATTCTATGATTTTATGCTTGTTGAGTTTGATTGTTAAGATGCATGTTGTAGGTGATAGCATGAATTATAGTCTATATTTTGGGGTTTGTTTGGACGTTTTATCTTTCATAATCTGCATGTTTGTATGTACATTATGTGACTTTACTACCATTTCATCTACCTTTGCGAGAATCGAGGTCTACACCTAGTTTCGTTGTAATTGCAGGTAATATGGTACGTTTTGCATCGAAAAGGAGCAAAAGGAGTCAAGAGTCATTTGGAGCTACATTGAGGAGCAAAAAGGAATCCTTCAGGAAGCATAGCCATGGATTAAAGATTTACTTTGGACCAGTTTTGAGAGATTCTACACTCAGTTATGATCACCTCGGTTGCCCAGAGATTCATCTCGACCGAGGCGATCCAGAGACACCGACTCGACCGAGGCGGACACCTAGGACGCGGCGAGAATATTTTATTCTTGGCTGAGATCTTTTAAAATTGGAAAGTGATCCTATATTTTTGGGCTGAGCTTCTAGAAGGAAGGAGATATGCAGAATCATATATTTTACCTATATTTATGGGATAATATCTTCTTAAGATTTATTATCTTTGGAGGTTTATTTTTCCTATAAAAAGGGTTGATTTTCTACAATTTCAACAGCACGCTATACCACCGATCAGGGTTTACAAGCGCAGCAGCCGCATCCTACTCCAATTTGGGAGATTCGAAGAACCTTTTTGAAGGTTGAAGGAAGATTGAAGACTATAGCTTTATAGCTTTTTGGAGGGTTTTGTAAGATTGTCTTCAATTCTTTTCCTTGTTGTCTTGTCTTATTGGATCATTATCCAAGGAACGATTTTTGTGTGATATTTGATTCAGATATTGAAGTGTTTTCATTAAATTCTTCTTTGTTCAAATATTCACCTTCTTCCCATATATTTAATACTTTCATTATGATGATGAGTGGCTAATTTCCTTGTGTGATTCTAGGGTGATTGGCTGAAGGTTGTGGGAAAAACAATGATAGAATGATCTTAATCACAGTAGGATCCTGAAAGTTCGAGTCTTTAACCTTAACCCTAAGCATCTCGTTCAGTCGATGAACATCTCGGCCGGGGTGGAAACTGGCTGACCGAGGTGGCTTATCCGATCCTTAACTGAGAGTTAATGTGTTAGAGTTTGCCAAATCCTATTCTTATTATACCTTTCTGGTTCAAAGCAAGCTTAGGATGAGACTTACCCGGTAATTCCTTAGTTTGTATACTAACGATCATAAGTGTAGGTAATAAAGGCTTGTCCTTTATTGGGGTTTGAGTGTGCTTCCATCCCATCTTTGTGAGTTGGCCTGAGACTTACCCGGTAAAGGTTGATTCTATTCCCTTAGATGGTGTGTTAGTTTGAGGCAATAGTTCTTTATCTTAATTCCTTGAGACTTACCCGGTAATAGGAGTTACGGTTTGGGATTAGTGTGTAGTGAGACTTACCCGGTGATCTACTCCACTTTAGAAACACCTTCCCCATGCAAAAATCTCAGCTTTGTCCGCTTATCTATAGATCTTGAGTTGGAACCACAACTAGATGCTTTAATCCCTAGAATTGCATGTTTGCTTTATTTGACATCTTATTCATCTTTGATTGTATACTTGCTCTTGTGGTTAGCATTAACACTAGCATACCGTATTGGACTTTGTTTCACTAAGTCCCTGTGATCGACCCCTGGAATTTTCTTGCTTTTACTACGATTGACCCGTACACTGCGGGTTCGCATCCTTGTTTTAAGCTTAAGTCTAGGGTTATAAATTTAAAGCTTGCACACACCGTTTGGAGCGAACAAGTTTTTGGCGCCGTTGCCGGGGACTTGGTCTAGACCGAGCCGGTACGGTTTGCTCTTGGGGCATTTGCCCCGTGTTGTCTTACCACTCTACTTGAGTGACTTTTGCAGGTTCTTTCTTAGGTATATGCGAAGAACCCGCACTGGAAAGGAAATCGTTCCTTACGATCCCGAACCAGAAAAGACATACAAACGACGCTTAAGAGAAGCGAAGATGGCCCAACAAGACGATCACGATCTTTTGGCCCAATTGAGAGAGACGCAGGAGCAGCTACGTCTCAGTAAAGAAGAGCTAAGGCAGGAAAAAGAAGAGAATCAGGCCAGGAATGCAGCAATCGAAGCTGAGATTGCAGCAATTCGGAACCAGATTCAACCTCGACCGATGCAGGATCCAGTAATTGATCCTCGACCGAGGCAGGTCCCAGTTCCTGACGCCCCGGCCGATGTGCATCCACTTCGGATGCCAGTCCGAGATGTTCTTCTTGCAGGAATTCCACAAACCCTAGGTCAAAGGATGGACCCTAATCAACAGCTGAGGCGTCCAGGAGTGAACCTAGGAGATCCAGCGGACCATGACTACGAACTTCGACCGCAAGTTCTAGCGATGATTCGCCAATGTCAATTCGGAGGGCTAGAGAAGGAGTCGCCGCATCAACATCTTCAAAACTACGAGATCTTGATGGAGACCTTGCGACCTCCCAGAATTGAAAATAACAACTACAAGCTAAGACCTTTCTACTTTTCTCTTAAAGATAGAGCTCTTACTTGGTATCAATCTCTTCCTGCAGGAAAGATCAGCACATGGGAAGAGATGACTACGGAATTCTTGACCAAATTCTTTCCCCCCTCAAAGACTGCTGAAATGAGAGGGAAGATCAATGCTTTCATCATGAAGGACAAGGAGAGTTTGTCCAAATCATGGGAGCGGTTCAAGGATATCCTTTTGGATTGCCCACATCATGGGATTCCAAAGATCGAGTTGTTGGAGATCTACTTCAAAGGGCTGGACGGAAACACCCAGTTTAATCTCCAACTACTCTCCGCCGGCACATTTATGGATATGGCGGTTGACGAGGCTTGGGATTTCATTGAGAAGCAAGCCTTGCACATGGAGAAGTACACCCACCAAGGAGCTGAAGGTGGAGTTAAAAGAGTCAACTTTCAAGAGACTCAAACCAACAACAACCAATTCACGTCCTTGAAGAACGACGTGAAGCAATTGAAGGAGCTATTGATGGCTCAAACTAAGCAGGAAGAGCAAGGGCAAAGGAACAACAACAACAAGAACGGGTACCGTAACAACAACAACGGACCCCGAAACAACAACTACAACAACAATAGAGGATCCAATAGCAACAATTGGAGAGCGAATAATAACCAAAACAACGGTAACAATTATTCAAACTCCAACTCTAATGATTCCTCTAACCCTTTCCTCTCTCCTCCTTCTTCTTCTTCTACTCCATTGAAGAGCCAAGGGCAAGGATCAAGTTCGTCTCAGCCGGAAAAGAAGGACGCAGTCCTGGAGGCAATCTTGATCAAGCTTAGTGCTATGGAGAATTCTATGACTTCATTTTCGAGGGCCCAAAAGTCCTTCGAACAACAACTTGCTAATAGGGCGAATGAAGCGCCAAGAGATCCAGGGAAGCTTCCAGCAAAGACGGAAACTAACCCTAAGGGCCAGTGCATGGCCATCACGACGAGGAGTGGACTCAAAACCACAGATCCAGTACCTCGCTCGACGCAGACCACCTCGGTCCAGATCCAGTCGAAGAACACCTCGACCGAGATGCCAACCGAGGCGGTGCAACAGAAAGCAGGAGGAACAACTGAAGCCTATGTTCCACCTCCTGCATATAAACCACCACTTCCATTCCCCCAGTCCAGAGCCAGAGCACATCTTGACAAGCACTTTGGTAAGTTCCTTGACTTGATGAATAAGCTCCATATTAATATCCCTTTCCTTGATGCTATTTTAGGTATGCCCGCCTACGGGAAGTTCTTAAAGGAGATCCTATCAAGGAAGAGGAAGCTGGAGGATGTTGGTGAAGTTAGGATGACATCTAAGTCTTCGGAGCTTATAAAGATCATGAAGGAGAAGATGCCACCTAAGTTGAGAGATCCCGGCTCATTTTGCATTCCCATTCAAGTTGGGGATGTCACTTGTGAAGCCCTATGTGATCTAGGAGCCAGCGTGAGCATCATTCCGCTGGAGCTATGCATTAAGATCGGTCTTGGAGAGCCCAAGCCGGTCAAGATTCGACTTTACATGGCGGATCGCTCCATCACCCATCCCGTGGGCATTTTGGAAGACGTTCCGGTCAAGTTAGGTAACTTCTATCTACCCATAGATTTTGTCGTACTTGACATTCCCGCAGATTATCCTGTTCCTATCATTCTCGGGAGGCCATTTCTAGCAACTTCGGGTTGCAATGTGGATTGCAAGAACGCCAAGTTGAAATTCAACGTTGGTGGCGATGAGGTGGAGTTCGCACTACTTGCAGCCATGAAGGGGGAGCAACTAACTGATGATATCTTCAACATCTACGATGAAGAGGAATCAAGAGAATTGGTGAGCTCTATCCTTATTAAAGATCCACTCGAAAGAGTTATAAGCTTCAGTTTAATGGAGGAAGGTATAGATGCTTCTTGTGATGCAGATATACGGGGCCTGAAGGCACTGGAAGAAGATCCAGGAGCCATGACTGAGAAGCTGATCCAGGAAACGAAGATTTCCAGCCTCGGATCCAGTAGCAGTACCTCGACCGAGGCACTTTCTGGACTGAGCGAGGCGTCTGAAGAACACCTCGGTCAACGCCTTTGCGCCTCGACCGAGGTCGACAGAGAGACGATTCAAACTGAGACTGCACATAGTCCAGTTTCTGACACCACTCCACTGGAAAGAGGAAGCACAGATCCCTCCCAGAAAGCACCCCCAGTTGTGGAGCTTAAACAACTCCCTAGTCACTTGAGGTATATCTTTCTTGGGCCGGATTCTACTTATCCCGTTATTGCTAGTGCTTCCCTCTCCGATTCTGAATTATCTAAGCTAATGCATGTCCTGAGAAAGCATCGGAAAGCCATAGGCTACACCACGGACGATCTTATTGGCATTAACCCTTCTTTCTGCATGCATAGAATTCTAATGGAAGATAATCATAAGACTTCACGGGAACCTCAAAGACGGTTAAATCCGATCATGAAAGAGGTTGTGAAGAAGGAAGTTCTTAAGTTGTTGGATGCAGGTATTATTTATCCTATCTCGGACAGCAAGTGGGTTAGCCCGGTGCATGTCGTCCCGAAGAAAGGAGGGATGACCGTTGTGACGAATAAGAACAACGAGTTGATCCCAACAAGGACCGTTACGGGCTGGAGAGTTTGCATCGACTATAGGAAGCTGAACACGGCTACTAGGAAAGATCATTTTCCGCTTCCCTTCATTGATCAAATGCTCGAACGGTTGGCCCAGCATTCACACTTTTGCTACTTGGACGGCTATAGTGGATTCTTCCAGATTCCTATCCATCCGGATGATCAGGAGAAGACCACTTTCACATGTCCTTGGGGGACGTTTGCCTATCGGAGGATGCCATTCGGGTTGTGCAATGCACCAGCTACCTTCCAGCGATGCATGATGGCCATCTTCTCCGAGTACATAGAGGAGATCATGGAGGTATTTATGGATGATTTTTCTGTATATGGTTCCTCTTTTGATGATTGCCTATCTAACCTTTCTCTAGTGCTTAAAAGATGTGAAGACACTAACCTTGTTTTGAATTGGGAGAAGTGTCATTTTATGGTTAATGAAGGCATTGTACTAGGACACCTCGTTTCTAATCGAGGTATTGAGGTCGACCGAGCTAAGATCGAGACTATTGAGAAACTCCCTCCTCCTTGTTCTGTTAAGGGTGTGAGGAGTTTTCTCGGGCATGCAGGTTTCTATAGGAGATTCATCAAGGACTTCTCCAAGATTTCTAAACCTCTAACTAACCTCTTGAATAAAGATGTTGTTTTTGAGTTTTCGCAGGAGTGTCTTGATGCTTTTTACAGGATTAAGGAAGCGTTGATCTCCGCTCCCATTATCCAACCTCCTGATTGGACCTTGCCCTTTGAGGTCATGTGTGACGCTAGCGATGTAGCCGTAGGAGCGGTGCTTGGGCAAAAGAAGGATGGACGGACCACCGCCATTTACTATGCTAGCAAGACGCTAGATGTAGCACAACGCAACTACGCTACCACTGAGAAGGAGTTATTGGCGGTTGTATATGCTTTCGAGAAGTTTCGTTCCTATCTAGTAGGGGCGAAAGTCATTGTCTACACCGACCATGCAGCCATTCGTTACTTGTTGGCTAAGAAAGATGCAAAGCCGCGCCTTATTCGATGGATTCTCTTGCTCCAAGAGTTTGACCTAGAGATCCGCGATAAGAAGGGATCCGAGAATTCAGTTGCGGACCACCTCAGCCGGCTACCGGAATCCTCCCGCGAGACGGATAGCCCACCCATAGACGATTCATTCCCCGACGAGCACTTGCACGTTCTGGAGCGTTTGATGGACTTACTTACTTCACCCCACGATGGAGGTGAAGTATGGGGTGAGGGAACCTCCTACCTCCTTTGAGACGCACTATGGTCCAGCTAGCGACCTTAAATCAAGCGCTTCTTGGGAGGCAACCCAAGGTATTGCTTTCTTTCCCGCTTTCTAGTCTAGTTTAGATAGTTTTTGTTTTTGCTTTGCTTTGTTTTTGGGTTTTTGGACAGACAACAGGAAGGAGCATTCCAGAAAAGGGAGAAATTCGAGATTCTGAGAAGAAAGAAGCACCTCGGTCACTGTCAGAACACCTCGACCGAGTTGATTCTTGAAGCAACCGAGGCGACTAGGGTTTCTGCAGAACCACCTCGGTCCGTACCACCTCGGTCCAGTCAAGACCATCTCGACCGAGGGCATCAGATGGTCTGCACAGTTTTCGGTCTTCGACCCGCATTTTTGGCAGACAGCATGGGTCCCGCTGATGGAGGACTACAGAGAGGGAGCAGCCGCTGCTGCTGCAGCTGCTGAGGAGGCTGAGGAGGCTGATGAGGAGGATGATGACGAGACAGTTGATGAGAGAGGAGGCGGCATCCCGATGGACACAGGGACAGACACTGCTGGGACGAGCGCGCCTCCCATTATTGATCTTGATGAGGATGAGGAGGACACTGAGCCGGCGCCAGCTGAGACTTCTCCAGTCAGGCCCGCTAGGCGCAGGAGGCAGAGGGTTAGAGACAGAGCAGCACACCGACGGATTGATGACCTGACGGATCAGGTTATCGACACTTATGCTGCACTTTCTTTGGATATCCGGGAGATGCAGGAGCGGCAGCATCATCAGCACATGATGGCTCAGCTACAGTTCCAGCATGTCATGGGCTATCCCTATGACCCTACTTTGTACCCCTACATGCCACCACCACCACCGGATCAGGACTTCTGAGGAGCTGCAGGATTTTATTTATTTTATTTTTATGCAGTTCGGCTCTTTATCCGGTGAGTCCTCCTTTCTTTCAGACTTTATTTACACCCACTGGGACAGTGTGTCTCAAGTATGGGGTAGTTGATGTATTATCTGACTTATTCGACTCATGATGTATTATTTGACCTTTGATGTATTATTTACCAGATATTTTCATATTCATGCTTTATTCTGCATTTATATGTTTATCTGAGATTGCATGCATACTTACAGGTTATTTGATTGAGAAAAACGTCGAAACCGAAAAAAAAAATTGGTTTTAAAAAAAATTTTTTGACCTCGACCGGGACAGTTCTGGCAAAACGAGGTGTTTCACCTCGGTTGAACCAAGAACATCTCGACCGAGGTGGGTTAACTGAGAGTTTTCGAAAACGATTTTTGTGTTACTTATCTGGATATGATCTCAGTGAAGATCTTGTTTACCGACTGGATTTAAATTCTTTATATGTTTGAAATGTTTTATGATATGTTTAAGTTGCTAAATGCTTTGTTTGAAATTATTGGCATGTTTAATACTTTATTTTTATCCAAATTATGTTGAATTTGAAGGTTGACACCGCAGCATAAGTTCTCTCACGTTCTTCTTGGAAAGACCAAGGCAATTCATTCTTCTTCTTCTTCTTCTTGATCATGCTTAGCCCCTCATATACATATTGCCTCCCTTTACCTATCCGGGAATTTGGAAGCAAGCGAAGTGGTGAAAGCAAGTCAAAAGTTGAGAAGTGGCTGAAAGTGAAAGTGTTAGAAAGCAATAATAGGTTTGGGGAAGTCAATCATGAAGATGAGTAACTCGGCACCATTCACATAGCCGGGTGTTTGTGTCTTGCCAAAGTCGGATTGAGCGATATTCCTAACGGGTCATGGTATGTGCATCAAGGGTTTGATGCATCTCAAGAAATTGATGATTGCGGATTTCCTAGGCTTCGGTTATTGTGCACCTCTGTCCATGCATCCCAAAAAGTAAAGTAAAAGAAAAAGTAAGTGGAATAAGCAAGGCTTATTGGTGGAAGATGTTGCAAGTCAAAGTGAAAGTGAAGTTCATCCTTTCCCGGATTCTAGCACCACATTACCTTACATACATCCCTACCCTACACGTTTCTTGACCTTTTCTTTTGGGAAGCCCTTGAGACCTTGAGCTTGTTGATTGACTTAGTGGTTTAAACTGAATTATACATGATTAATTTTGATAATTATGATTTATTATGCATTCTATGATTTTATGCAAAGATGAACAACTTTCCTATATTTATAAAATGTTTTGATCATATTGAGTTTTTAATTTCCAGGAAGTACTCTCTTAGAGTGATCTATGATAGTTGCACACCATAAAAATATGTTTTTGAAAGACTTTTCATTGATTTTCATGACTTATAATCCATTCTATCTTGATTTCTATATGAGGAACTTGCTTAGGGACAAGCAAGGGCTAAGTATGGGGTATTTTGATAGCATGAATTATAGTCTATATTTTGGGGTTTGTTTGGACGTTTTATCTTTCATAATCTGCATGTTTGTATGTACATTATGTGATTTTACTACCATTTCATCTACCTTTGCGAGAATCGAGGTCTACACCTAGTTTCGTTGTAATTGCAGGTAATATGGTACGTTTTGCATCAAAAAGGAGCAAAAGGAGTCAAGAGTCATTTGGAGCTACATTCAGGAAGCACAACCATGGATTAAAGATTTACTTTGGACCAGTTTTGAGAGATTCTACACTCAGTTATGATCACCTCGGTTGCCCGGAGATTCATCTCGACCGAGGCGATCCAGAGACGCCGACTCGACCGAGGCGAACACCTAGGACGCGGCGAGAATATTTTATTCTTGGCTGAGATCTTTTAAAATTGGAAAGTGATCTTATATTTTTGGGCTGAGCTTCTAGAAGGAAGGAGATATGCAGAATCATATATTTTACCTATTTTTATGGGAATATATCTTCTTAAGATTTATTATCTTTGGAGGGTTATTTTTCCTATAAAAAGGGTTGGATTTTCCACAAATCCGACGATGCTTAGAGGCTGCATACACCGCATACGATCCGATTACAGCTGAGGACACGCAGCAGCCGCATCATACTCCAATTTGGGAGAGAGTTGAAGAACCTTTTTGAAGGTTGAAGGAAGATTGAAGACTATAGCTTTATAGCTTTTTGGAGGGTTTTTGTAAGATTGTCTTCAATTCCTTTCCTTGTTGTCTTGTCTTGTTGGATTATTATCCAAGGAACGATTTTGTGTGATATTTGATTCAGTTATTGAAGTGTTTTCATTAAATTCTTCTTTTTCAAATATTCACCTTCTTCCATATATTTAATACTTTCATTATGATGATGAGTGGCTAATTTCCTTGTGTGATTCTAGGGTGATTGGCTGAAGGTTGTGGGAAAAACAATGATAGAATGATCTTAATCACAGTAGGATCCTGAAAGTTCGAGTCTTTAACCTTAACCCTAAGCATCTCGTTCAGTCGATGAACATCTCGGCCGGGGTGGAAACTGGCTGACCGAGGTGGCTTATCCGATCCTTAACTGAGAGTTAATGTGTTAGAGTTTGCCAAATCCTATTCTTATTATACCTTTCTGGTTCAAAGCAAGCTTAGGATGAGACTTACCCGGTAATTCCTTAGTTTGTATACCAACGATCATAAGTTTAGGTAATAAAGGCTTGTCCTTTATTGGGGTTTGAGTGTGCTTCCATCCCATCTTTGTGAGTTAGCCTGAGACTTACCCGGTAAAGGTTGATTCTATTCCCTTAGATGGTGTGTTAGTTTGAGGTTATAGTTCTTTATCTTGATTCCTTGAGACTTACCCGGTAATAGGAGTTACGGTTTAGGATTAGTGTGTAGTGAGACTTACCCGGTGATCTACTCCACTTTAGTAACACCTTCCCCACGCAAAAATCTCAGCTTTGTCCGCTTATCTATAGATCTTGAGTTGGAACCACAACTAGATGCTTTAATCCCTAGAATTGCATGTTTGCTTTATTGACTTCTTATTCATCTTTGATTGTGTTAAATTGCTCTTGTGGTTAGCATTGACATTAGCATACCGTATTGACTCTGTTTCACCGAGTCCCTGTGATCGACCCCTGGAATTTTCTTGCTTTTACTACGATTGACCCGTACACTGCG
The DNA here is from genome assembly GCA_033239045.1 of Fagopyrum esculentum. Classification (NCBI taxonomy): domain Eukaryota; kingdom Viridiplantae; phylum Streptophyta; class Magnoliopsida; order Caryophyllales; family Polygonaceae; genus Fagopyrum; species Fagopyrum esculentum. The sequence continues at coordinate 60,746,746 of BSUD01000001.1, forward strand.
GGTTCGCATCCTTGTTTTAAGCTTAAGTCTAGGGTTATAAATTTAAAGCTTGCACACACCGTTTGGAGCGAACAAGTTTTTCTGCATGGAGGTATTCATGGATGATTTTTCTGTATATGGTTCCTCTTTTGATGATTGCCTATCTAACCTTTCTCTAGTGCTTAAAAGATGTGAAGACACTAACCTTGTTTTGAATTGGGAGAAGTGTCATTTTATGGTTAATGAAGGCATTGTGCTAGGACACCTCGTTTCTAATCGAGGCATTGAGGTCGATCGAGCTAAGATCGAGACTATTGAGAAACTCCCTCCTCCTTGTTCTGTTAAAGGTGTGAGGAGTTTTCTCGGGCATGCAGGTTTCTACAGGAGGTTCATCAAGGACTTCTCTAAGATTTCTAAACCTCTAACTAACCTCTTGAATAAAGATGTTGTTTTTGAGTTTTCGCAGGAGTGTCTTGATGCTTTTTACAGGATTAAGGAAGCGTTGATCTCCGCTCCCATTATCCAACCTCCTGATTGGACCTTGCCCTTTGAGGTCATGTGTGACGCTAGCGATGTAGCCGTAGGAGCGGTGCTTGGGCAAAAGAAGGATGGACGGACCACCGCCATTTACTATGCTAGCAAGACGCTAGATGTAGCACAACGCAACTACGCTACCACTGAGAAGGAGTTATTGGCGGTTGTATATGCTTTCGAGAAGTTTCGTTCCTATCTAGTAGGGGCGAAAGTCATTGTCTACACCGACCACGCAGCCATTCGTTACTTGTTGGCTAAAAAAGATGCAAAACCGCGCCTTATTCGATGGATTCTCTTGCTCCAGGAATTTGACCTAGAGATCCGCGATAAGAAGGGATCCGAGAATTCAGTTGCGGATCACCTCAGCCGGTTACCGGAATCCTCCCGCGAGACGGATAGCCCACCCATAGACGATTCATTCCCCGACGAGCACCTGCACGTTCTGGAGCGTTTGATGGACTTACTTACTTCACCCCACGATGGAGGTGAAGTATGGGGTGAGGGAACCTCCTACCTCCTTTGAGACGCACTATGGTCCAGCTAGCGACCTTAAATCAAGCGCTTCTTGGGAGGCAACCCAAGGTATTGCTTTCTTTCCCGTTTTCTAGTCTAGTTTAGATAGTTTTTGTTTTTGCTTTGCTTTGCTTTGCTTTGTTTTTGGCGTTCTGGACAGATAACAGGAAGGAGCACTCCAGGAAAGGGAGAAGTTCGAGATTCTGAGAAGAAAGAAGCACCTCGGTCACTGTCAGAACACCTCGACCGAGTTGATTCTTGAAGCAACCGAGGCGACTAGGGTTTCTGCAGAACCGCCTCGGTCCGTACCACCTCGGTCCAGTCGAGACCATCTCGACCGAGGTGACAGCAGATCTCGCGACGGTATAAAAAGCGAAAATTACTTTTCACTTTTTATTTTTCACCCATTTCGACCGCGGCGACAGAGCACCTCGTTCTCTCTCGTTTCTCGCTCTTTTCCGACGATTTCTGTTCCAAAACTGCAATTAAAGGGAAGAGGAGTCGATTGCAACAACAGATCTGCAAGAAATCTGAGCATTTTCGACCGAAACGAGATGAGTTCAGATAGGATACTAGCCCTTAGAGACAGAGCAGCACACCGACGGATTGATGACCTGACAGATCAGGTTATCGACACTTATGCTGCACTTTCTTTGGATATCCGGGAGATGCAGGAGCGGCAGCATCATCAGCACATGATGGCTCAGCTACAGTTCCAGCATGTCATGGGCTATCCCTATGACCCTACTTTGTACCCCTACATGCCACCACCACCACCGGATCAGGACTTCTGAGGAGCTGCAGGATTTTATTTATTTTATTTTTATGCAGTTCGGCTCTTTATCCGGTGAGTCCTCCTTTCTTTCAGACTTTATTTACACCCACTGGGACAGTGTGTCTCAAGTATGGGGTATTTAGTTGATGTATTATCTGACTTATTTGACTTATGATGTATTATTCGACTTATGATGTATCGGATATTTTCATATTTATGCTTCATTCTGCATTTATATGTTTATCTGAGATTGCATGCATACTTACAGGTTATTTGATTGAGAAAAACGTCGAAACCGAAAAAAAAAATGGTTTTAAAAAATTTTTGACCTCGACCGGGACAGTTCTGGCAAAACGAGGTGTTTCACCTCGGTTGAACCAAGAACACCTCGACCGAGGTGGGTTAACTGAGAGTTTTCGAAAACGATTTTTGTGTTACTTATCTGGATATGATCTCAGTGAAGATCTTGTTTACCGACTGGATTTAAATTCTTTATATGTTTGAAATGTTTTATGATATGTTTAAGTTGCTAAATGCTTTGTTTGAAATTATTGGCATGTTTAATACTTTATTTTTATCCAAATTATGTTGAATTTGAAGGTTGACACCGCAGCATAAGTTCTCTCACGTTCTTCTTGGAAAGACCAAGGCAATTCATTCTTCTTCTTCTTCTTCTTGATCATGCTTAGCCCCTCATATACATATTGCCTCCCTTTACCTATCCGGGAATTTGGAAGCAAGCGAAGTGGTGAAAGCAAGTCAAAAGTTGAGAAGTGGCTGAAAGTGAAAGTGTTAGAAAGCAATAATAGGTTTGGGGAAGTCAATCATGAAGATGAGTAACTCGGCACCATTCACATAGCCGGGTGTTTGTGTCTTGCCAAAGTCGGATTGAGCGATATTCCTAACGGGTCATGGTATGTGCATCAAGGGTTTGACGCATCTCAAGAAATTGATGATTGCGGATTTCCTAGGCTTCGGTTATTGTGCACCTCTATCCATGCATCCCAAAAAGTAAAGTAAAAGAAAAAGAAAGTGGAATAAGCAAGGCTTATTGGTGGAAGATGTTGCAAGTCAAAGTGAAAGTGAAGTTCATCCTTTCCCGGATTCTAGCACCACATTACCTTACATACATCCCTACCCTACACGTTTCTTGACCTTTTCTTTTGGGAAGCCCTTGAGACCTTGAGCTTGTTGATTGACTTAGTGGTTTAAACTGAATTATACATGATTAATTTTGATAATTATGATTTATTATGCATTCTATGATTTTATGCAAAGATGAACAACTTTCCTATATTTATAAAATGTTTTGATCATATTGAGTTTTTAATTTCCAGGAAGTACTCTCTTAGAGTGATCTATGATAGTTGCACACCATAAAAATATTTTTGAAGGACTTCTCATTGATTTTCTTGACTTATAATCCATTCTATCTTGATTTCTATATGAGGAACTTGCTTAGGGACAAGCAAGGGCTAAGTATGGGGTATTTTGATAGCATGAATTATAGTCTATATTTTGGGGTTTGTTTGGACGTTTTATCTTTCATAATCTGCATGTTTGTATGTACATTATGTGACTTTACTACCATTTCATCTACCTTTGCGAGAATCGAGGTCTACACCTAGTTTCGTTGTAATTGCAGGTAATATGGTACGTTTTGCATCGAAAAGGAGCAAAAGGAGTCAAGAGTCATTTGGAGCTACATTGAGGAGCAAAAAGGAATCCTTCAGGAAGCATAGCCATGGATTAAAGATTTACTTTGGACCAGTTTTGAGAGATTCTACACTCAGTTATGATCACCTCGGTTGCCCAGAGATTCATCTCGACCGAGGCGATCCAAAGACACCGACTCGACCGAGGCGGACACCTAGGACGCGGCGAGAATATTTTATTCTTGGCTGAGATCTTTTAAAATTGGAAAGTGATCCTATATTTTTGGGCTGAGCTTCTAGAAGGAAGGAGATATGCAGAATCATATATTTTACCTATATTTATGGGATAATATCTTCTTAAGATTTATTATCTTTGGAGGTTTATTTTTCCTATAAAAAGGGTTGATTTTCTACAATTTGAACATCACGCTATACCACCGATCAGGGTTTACAAGCGCAGCAGCCGCATCCTACTCCAATTTGGGAGATTCGAAGAACCTTTTTGAAGGTTGAAGGAAGATTGAAGACTATAGCTTTATAGCTTTTTGGAGGGTTTTGTAAGATTGTCTTCAATTCTTTTCCTTGTTGTCTTGTCTTATTGGATCATTATCCAAGGAACGATTTTTGTGCGATATTTGATTCAGTTATTGAAGTGTTTTCATTAAATTCTTCTTTGTTCAAATATTCACCTTCTTCCCATATATTTAATACTTTCATTATGATGATGAGTGGCTAATTTCCTTGTGTGATTCTAGGGTGATTGGCTGAAGGTTGTGGGAAAAACAATGATAGAATGATCTTAATCACAGTAGGATCCTGAAAGTTCGAGTCTTTAACCTTAACCCTAAGCATCTCGTTCAGTAGATGAACATCTCGGCCGGGGTGGAAACTGGCTGACCGAGGTGGCTTATCCGATCCTTAACTGAGAGTTAATGTGTTAGAGTTTGCCAAATCCTATTCTTATTATACCTTTCTGGTTCAAAGCAAGCTTAGGATGAGACTTACCCGGTAATTCCTTAGTTTGTATACTAACGATCATAAGTGTAGGTAATAAAGGCTTGTCCTTTATTGGGGTTTGAGTGTGCTTCCATCCCATCTTTGTGAGTTAGCCTGAGACTTACCCGGTAAAGGTTGATTCTATTCCCTTAGATGGTGTGTTAGTTTGAGGCAATAGTTCTTTATCTTAATTCCTTGAGACTTACCCGGTAATAGGAGTTACGGTTTGGGATTAGTGTGTAGTGAGACTTACCCGGTGATCTACTCCACTTTAGAAACACCTTCCCCATGCAAAAATCTCAGCTTTGTCCGCCTATCTATAGATCTTGAGTTGGAACCACAACTAGATGCTTTAATCCCTAGAATTGCATGTTTGCTTATTTGACATCTTATTCATCTTTGATTGTATACTTGCTCTTGTGGTTAGCATTAACACTAGCATACCGTATTGGACTTTGTTTCACTAAGTCCCTGTGATCGACCCCTGGAATTTTCTTGCTTTTACTACGATTGACCCGTACACTGCGGGTTCGCATCCTTGTTTTAAGCTTAAGTCTAGGGTTATAAATTTAAAGCTTGCACACACCGTTTGGAGCGAACAAGTTTTTGGCGCCGTTGCCGGGGACTTGGTCTAGACCGAGCCGGTTGCGGTTTGCTTTCGGGGCACTTGCCCCTGTTGCTACTAACTACTCTTTCTATGAGTTTTGTAGTTTTCAGGATTTCCGATGACTACATTTGATCCAGCCTGGATAGCAAGACAAAGTGCTAGGGCGGACCATTATGAATACTTGGAGGAAAAGTACTCCTTCTATTGGTTCAACAATGAATGGGAAAGAGAAGAGGCCATTCAACATGAACTTGCGATATGGGATGAGAAGAATGTCCCTAAAAACATTTATGAGCAACCTTTTGAAGACTCTCTCGAATCAAGATTGGAGAAGTTGATGAAGAAGGTGGAGGAGCTCAAGGAAAGCACCCTATCCTATGCTAAGCCGAAAGAGGAGCATAAGGAAGTGTTGCACGTTCCAAGCATTCCTCTTGTTGAACCGGAAGTTTCTCTTGAAGCTTTTGTGGAAGCGGAGGATATGGAAGATCTCGATCCAACTGCCGAGACCTCGGCCGAAGTGTCAAAGATCTCGACCGAGATGGAAGAAGAATTTGTAGAACTGCAAGATGCAGCGAACCCTGACCAAATTACTGAGACTGTGGTCAAGGTGGAGGAAAGGCCAACTGAGCTGGGAGAGATTTCGTGTGTGGACTATCAACCCAACATGAAACTCGTCTCAAACTTTGGAGAACTTTACAAGGTACATTCTCCTACTTTATTTGAACTCCCTATTAAAGTTTCTGAATTTTTCAGGAATGCACCGGAAAGTTGGAGGTCTCTTCCGAAAGAACCTCCTAAAATCAAGATGAAGTCTTCCTTGAAATTGTTGGAAGAAGAAGCTCCTTGGATTATAAGGAGTGGAGTTTGCAAACACTACACCGCTAAGTCGATGAAGTATCTCTTGTTCAAGTATGGGGTCCCTCGCATGCTCAGGACCCTGTACCATCCCCAAGCTATAGATGGGGAAGCTGCTATGATTCTCGAGAAACTATTTTCTCGATCAAGGAAAGGATGGGACGCAAGGCTAGATTATGTCCCATTGAAGTGCAGGAAGTCTAGAAGGATTCCGGTGAGAATCAAACCGTACAAGCTTGTACGTGGGAGATCTTACCATTTGCCGGTGAAATTAGGAACCGGAACCTCTTTGGAAGAATTTTATGATGGATGTGATGAGCACTCCATGGTGTTCAAGGTACATTGAGTAATTCTATGGAGAAGGGTCCAGCTAGCGACCTTAAATCAAGCGCTTCTTGGGAGGCAACCCAAGGTATTGCTTTCTTTCCCTCTTTCTAGTCTAGTTTAGATAGTTTTTGTTTTTGCTTTCCTCTAGACAACAACCAGGTATTCCAAAAGGAAGGATCACAGTTCAGGAGCTACACTGGAAGAACAAAATTTCGAGAAGTTTAGAAAACGAGCTTTATTGATATACATCTCGGGTACTGTCAGAACGCCTCGACCGAGATGTGCTTCGCCAACCGAGATGGTCTTATCTAGGAGCTGTTTCTTACTTCTTCATGCAGTTTAGCTATGTTCGGTGAGTACTCCTTTCTTTCAGACTTTATTTACACCCACTGGGACAGTGTGTCTCAAGTATGGGGTAGTTCAATGATGTATTATTTGACTTATGATGTATTATTTACCAGATATTTTCATATTTATGCTTCATTCTGCATTTATATGTTTATCTGAGATTGCATGCATACTTACAGGTTATTTGATTGAGAAAAACGTCGAAACCAAAAAAAAAAAAATGGTTTTAAAAAAAATTTTTGACCTCGACCGGGACAGTTCTGGCAAAACGAGGTGTTTCACCTCGGTTGAACCAAGAACATCTCGACCGAGGTGGGTTAACTGAGAGTTTTCGAAAACGATTTTTGTGTTACTTATCTGGATATGATCTCAGTGAAGATCTTGTTTACCGACTGGATTTAAATTCTTTATATGTTTGAAATGTTTTATGATATGTTTAAGTTGCTAAATGCTTTGTTTGAAATTATTGGCATGTTTAATACTTTATTTTTATCCAAATTATGTTGAATTTGAAGGTTGACACCGCAGCATAAGTTCTCTCACGTTCTTCTTGGAAAGACCAAGGCAATTCATTCTTCTTCTTCTTCTTCTTGATCATGCTTAGCCCCTCATATACATATTGCCTCCCTTTACCTATCCGGGAATTTGGAAGCAAGCGAAGTGGTGAAAGCAAGTCAAAAGTTGAGAAGTGGCTGAAAGTGAAAGTGTTAGAAAGCAATAATAGGTTTGGGGAAGTCAATCATGAAGATGAGTAACTCGGCACCATTCACATAGCCGGGTGTTTGTGTCTTGCCAAAGTCGGATTGAGCGATATTCCTAACGGGTCATGGTATGTGCATCAAGGGTTTGACGCATCTCAAGAAATTGATGATTGCGGATTTCCTAGGCTTCGGTTATTGTGCACCTCTATCCATGCATCCCAAAAAGTAAAGTAAAAGAAAAAGAAAGTGGAATAAGCAAGGCTTATTGGTGGAAGATGTTGCAAGTCAAAGTGAAAGTGAAGTTCATCCTTTCCCGGATTCTAGCACCACATTACCTTACATACATCCCTACCCTACACGTTTCTTGACCTTTTCTTTTGGGAAGCCCTTGAGACCTTGAGCTTGTTGATTGACTTAGTGGTTTAAACTGAATTATACATGATTAATTTTGATAATTATGATTTATTATGCATTCTATGATTTTATGCAAAGATGAACAACTTTCCTATATTTATAAAATGTTTTGATCATATTGAGTTTTTAATTTCCAGGAAGTACTCTCTTAGAGTGATCTATGATAGTTGCACACCATAAAAATATTTTTGAAGGACTTCTCATTGATTTTCTTGACTTATAATCCATTCTATCTTGATTTCTATATGAGGAACTTGCTTAGGGACAAGCAAGGGCTAAGTATGGGGTATTTTGATAGCATGAATTATAGTCTATATTTTGGGGTTTGTTTGGACGTTTTATCTTTCATAATCTGCATGTTTGTATGTACATTATGTGACTTTACTACCATTTCATCTACCTTTGCGAGAATCGAGGTCTACACCTAGTTTCGTTGTAATTGCAGGTAATATGGTACGTTTTGCATCGAAAAGGAGCAAAAGGAGTCAAGAGTCATTTGGAGCTACATTGAGGAGCAAAAAGGAATCCTTCAGGAAGCATAGCCATGGATTAAAGATTTACTTTGGACCAGTTTTGAGAGATTCTACACTCAGTTATGATCACCTCGGTTGCCCAGAGATTCATCTCGACCGAGGCGATCCAGAGACACCGACTCGACCGAGGCGGACACCTAGGACGCGGCGAGAATATTTTATTCTTGGCTGAGATCTTTTAAAATTGGAAAGTGATCCTATATTTTTGGGCTGAGCTTCTAGAAGGAAGGAGATATGCAGAATCATATATTTTACCTATATTTATGGGATAATATCTTCTTAAGATTTATTATCTTTGGAGGTTTATTTTTCCTATAAAAAGGGTTGATTTTCTACAATTTCAACAGCACGCTATACCACCGATCAGGGTTTACAAGCGCAGCAGCCGCATCCTACTCCAATTTGGGAGATTCGAAGAACCTTTTTGAAGGTTGAAGGAAGATTGAAGACTATAGCTTTATAGCTTTTTGGAGGGTTTTGTAAGATTGTCTTCAATTCTTTTCCTTGTTGTCTTGTCTTATTGGATCATTATCCAAGGAACGATTTTTGTGTGATATTTGATTCAGATATTGAAGTGTTTTCATTAAATTCTTCTTTGTTCAAATATTCACCTTCTTCCCATATATTTAATACTTTCATTATGATGATGAGTGGCTAATTTCCTTGTGTGATTCTAGGGTGATTGGCTGAAGGTTGTGGGAAAAACAATGATAGAATGATCTTAATCACAGTAGGATCCTGAAAGTTCGAGTCTTTAACCTTAACCCTAAGCATCTCGTTCAGTCGATGAACATCTCGGCCGGGGTGGAAACTGGCTGACCGAGGTGGCTTATCCGATCCTTAACTGAGAGTTAATGTGTTAGAGTTTGCCAAATCCTATTCTTATTATACCTTTCTGGTTCAAAGCAAGCTTAGGATGAGACTTACCCGGTAATTCCTTAGTTTGTATACTAACGATCATAAGTGTAGGTAATAAAGGCTTGTCCTTTATTGGGGTTTGAGTGTGCTTCCATCCCATCTTTGTGAGTTGGCCTGAGACTTACCCGGTAAAGGTTGATTCTATTCCCTTAGATGGTGTGTTAGTTTGAGGCAATAGTTCTTTATCTTAATTCCTTGAGACTTACCCGGTAATAGGAGTTACGGTTTGGGATTAGTGTGTAGTGAGACTTACCCGGTGATCTACTCCACTTTAGAAACACCTTCCCCATGCAAAAATCTCAGCTTTGTCCGCTTATCTATAGATCTTGAGTTGGAACCACAACTAGATGCTTTAATCCCTAGAATTGCATGTTTGCTTTATTTGACATCTTATTCATCTTTGATTGTATACTTGCTCTTGTGGTTAGCATTAACACTAGCATACCGTATTGGACTTTGTTTCACTAAGTCCCTGTGATCGACCCCTGGAATTTTCTTGCTTTTACTACGATTGACCCGTACACTGCGGGTTCGCATCCTTGTTTTAAGCTTAAGTCTAGGGTTATAAATTTAAAGCTTGCACACACCGTTTGGAGCGAACAGTAGGCTAAATAGATGCGATTCTAGGGTAAGGAAAAGATGGTTATGGCTTGGACTATGATAGAATAGACTTAAACGAATACTTGGATGACTCGCTTGATTGAACCTAACAAGTTTTTAAAACCAAGGTTGGATCTTGCCTTTCCACGGCCGTGGAAAGGGATGAACACCCCATAATTTTGATTAACTTGCTTGTATTGATAAATATAAGTGTTAGGTTTGTGATTTGTTGAAATCCTAGTGTTAGTTGAGCTAAATCTATCCTAGGGTGACCTAGTGTTAGCAACTAAGAGTTAGAAGAGACCTACCCGGTGATTCTTGCTCTTAGATACCGATGATGACGAACTCTAGGTAGTAGTGAGCCTCATAAGCCGCTATTAGATTGAGTGTGCTAGGATTGATTTTTAGGACTTGCCTTCCCGAGACTTACCCGGTAAGGAGAGGTTAGGTCCCTAGATAACCATCCGGTTTGTGTAAAATTCCTATCCTTAGGCTCTTTGAGACTTACCCGGTGATAAGACCTTAGGAACGGATTAGTGGACCATGAGACCTACCCGGTGATTGATCCCAATCTAGAAACACTCACTCCCAACATACTATAGTTGATCCAAGGAATGATTAGATAGCTTGAGTCCTATGCCATAACCGGAATTTCCAACCCCTAGAATTCGTTTTTCTCTCTTTGATTACATATTTCGTGTTTGCTCGTTTATTTGTGTTTTAGCTTGATCCCTTAGTTTGTTTTGCCATATTGCATCATTGTGATTCTTGATTGATCACCACACAAAACCAATCCAAAAACATTGAGATTTTCATTTATTTGATTCTTTCTCTTTTCTTAGCCTAGATCAACACTATCCTTAGTCACTAATCAATTCAATCTCACCTCAGTCTTTGTGTTCGACCTCGGAATACTATCACTACTTCAAAACGTCCCGTACACTGCGGGTTCGGTAGGAGTTAGGAGAAATATATCGAGTATAAATTTAAGACTTTTGCGTGCATACATCCTTAGCGTAACACATGACAACTTTTAAGACTCCCATTGGCACTACACCATACAATCTTGTGTATGAGAAGTCTTGTCATCTTCCCGTTGAACTAGAGCACAAGGCTTATTGGGTGAATAAGTGGCTAAACTTTGACATCAAGGTGGATGGAGAGAAACGCCTTCTTGACATAAATGAGCTGGAAGAGATCCACTTAAATGCATATGAGAATGCGCGAATATGCAAAGAAAGGACGAAGAAGTGGCATGACAAAAACATCGTTCCGAAGGATTTCAAAGAAGGAGTTCTTGTCCTTCTCTTCAATTCCCGACTTCGTCTATTTCCCGGTAAGTTGAAGTCTCGTTGGACAGGACCGTTTGTAATTAAACATGTTTTTTCCCATTGTGTAGTTGAAATTTGGATGAACAATATGGAGCTTTCAAGGTCAATGGCCAACGACTGAAGAAGTACACACCGGAGAGTCAAATTGAGGGGATTGCACCTATCCTCCTCACTTGAGAAGCAAAAAGGATTAGTCTAGCTACAGACCTTAAACAAAGAGCTTCTTGGGAGGTAACCCAAGGTATTGCTTTCTTTACCTTTTCCATAGTTTAGAGTTGAAAGTTTGTTTTATCGTTTTCGTTGGTTCGTTCCCGGTTTTCTTGTGTCTTTGGATGACAAGTGCTAAAAAATCTCCAAAAAGATGCAAGAATGCAAGAACAAAGTCGGATATGTCAATTAAGCACGTAAAAGGAGATTCCACGGGCAAAAATAGGATTCAACGGCCGTGGTTTGCTAATTTAGCCCGTGGAAAACCATGTCAAGAGCAACAATAAAAAGAACCAAGGTCGGCCCAGAAACAACGGCCAAAATCACGCCTGTGGTTTTTGAAATTTCTTTGGGAGTATATAAAGAACACTTTGTCGCCAAATAGCACAAATCCTCCCCCAAAATCAAGCCCTCCACCGTAAAACGGCGATTTCACTTCCCCGGTGCCCTATTCCTCGTTCGTTGATCGTTTCAAGCGATTCTTTCACCAAAACACTTGGAAATCCATCCCTCTTGAAAATCCAATATTCAAACGACACGGAACTGCAAAGAATCGATGGATATTTGGATTTCTCAATCCAAACCCTAGGTTTTCTCTTCTCCCTTGATCTTGGGTTGATTTCTTTAATTTTGCCAAAGCTTTTCCTAGAGAACTGTTGAATTGGAAGTTAGAATTAGCGTAAGACTGTTGTGTGTGAAGGAATTTACTTAATTTTGTGATTTGAGGGAAATCAATAGTTTCCACGGGCAGATCTTGATTTCCACGGCCGTGATTTTGTATTATCCACCCGTGGTTTTGCCAGTGATGGATGGTTTACGTCGTAGTGGCCGTAACTTGTTTGGGAAAGGCAAAGGCTCTTCCTCCCAACCTCCAAAACCACCCCCACAGCAACCAACACCCCCTCCTAGACTTCCTCACATCTTGTATGATCAAGGAAGCCTATAACACCATCCAACCCCGCACCATAGTTGTACCTAGGTACCTAGTGCTTGAAGAGCTTGAATGCATGAATGTCCTGGATGATTTAAACATGATGATCGACAAAGCTGGGCTTAGGACTTTCATTAACATTAGAGAACATGCTTACGAGGAGTTGACAATAAAATTTCTTAGCTCCTTTGTCCAATATGCCAGGGAGAGGACTGTGAAGTTTTGGATGATGAACTGGAAATATAACATGTCTATTGGGAGGTTTGCTAGGATGTTTGGGTTTGGAGAGACAACTCATGGGACCTTTCCTAGGAGTACGACACCTAGTGCCTTTTGGCAGAGCATAGATATGGTTGTGAGTTCTGCTAATAGATGACATCCGGCCGACTCGAAGGAGAGTATGATCTATAACTTGTCCTTTAAGCTTGCACATCGGATTATGTCCGAATGCTTATTTCCTAGGACCAAGACGCCCTAGTGGCTTAAGGCCGATGAGCTCTTCATTTTGTTCTGCAGGGCCACCGGCACCACTCCTAATTGTGCCACCATGCTTGCTGATAGCTTGAGGAAGATTAAGAACAAAGCTAGGGGTGACATTTGTGTAGGTGGGATAGTGACTCACATTGCTCGTCAGTTAGAGGTTGATTATTCTGCTTGTCAGCTAGCCGGTGAGGCTAGACCTCTTGGTCTTGAGAGATTCATTTCTAGGGGTATTCTGATTCCCCGTCATAGAGGTTCACCACATGCTGCTATTCCTTGGGAGGGCAAATGTGGGAGAGGGATCCCATGGAGGTCAGATTACTCCATTCGGAACCCTCATAACTGGAAGTTGACCTTCAAGCCGATGCATGCTGAGATGGGAGGTCCTAAGGTTGATGAGGATGATGCCGTAGCTGAGGCGGTTTGAGGACATGGTCTAGAGGACATGGACACTAGGACGGATACCGGTCCTAGTGAGCGTAGAGTTGAGAGAGACTTTTGCAGCTTTCCGGAGCCTCCACCTGAGTTTCCATCCATGGGAGAGCACCATGAGCCTCCTCAAAGATCCACCACTCTCTGACCACGAGCCAGCCCTTCCCAGCGCCGCGCTAGCACATCCGAGTGCCCCACTTGGTTCGATGAGGCACCTCCATCAGTTACCGGGTTGTAGTCGCAGATGACAAACATTACCTCTAACATGCAGCGCATGGATATCTGTCTCGGAGTCATAGTGGATGATCAGAGGATGATACGAGACCTCCACTAGGCTCAACTCAACTGCCCATATGACCCCTCAGGGTATCCATTCCCACCGCCACCGGTTGATGACACTCCGCCTCTATCAACTTATTTAGACTTTGTGAGTTTCAATACTTTTCTTTTCTCTTATTGCACATTGGGGACAATGTGTGGTTCAAGTATGGGGCGATTGAGATACATGGCCTGTAATAACTCTTCGATACTTGCTTTGCTCAATGTCCGTTGTACTATGCATTTTCATTTTCATTGTCAAATGTTTCGTTATTGCTTTGCATTATATAGCTTTGAAAAAATCAGAAAAGATTGAAAATTTTTTAAAAAAAATTGTACTTCTAGGATTGCAAATGACCTCAATGAAGAAAATTACTTGTGGATTGGATTTTTGATGATTATTATGTGTTTAAACTAAATTGTGAAGGATTTGAATGTTTTGCTGAATTTTCTTGCAAGTTTGATAATTCGGAATTTAATCTAAATCATGTTGAGAAATTGAAGATTGAAACCGCTTTATAATTTCTTGCTCTTCTTATTGATATGATTAAGGCACTTCGATTTTCATGCCCGTCTTCTTCTTGATCACCTTTTAGCTTATCATGTATATATTTTGCCTCCTCTTAGACCTATCCGGGAATTAGGATCCAAGTTAGTGAAAGTTGTGAAGTTGAAAGTAATGAACTGTTTTAGAAAATAGGTTTGGGGAAGTCAATCATGATGATGAGTAACTCGGCACCATTCACATAGCCGGTTGTTTGTGTCTTGCCAAAGTCGGATTGAGCGATATTCCTAACGAGTCATTGTATGTGCATTACGGTTTGAGGCAACTCGAAAAAAAAAGTTAATACTGATTTCCTAGGCTTCGGTTATTATGCACCTATGTCTTTGATCTCAAAAAGTAAAGTAAAAAAAAATATTTGTGTTGGAAAAGAAGAGCAAAGCTCTCATTGTTGGGTGTTGAAGTGTGTTTGAAAAAGAAGTAGTGATGTTATTGTCTTCTTTTCTGGATTCTGCACCACATAAGCTATACATATTCCACCCAAACACGTTTCTTGACCTTCATTTGATAGACTTAAGATCTTAGAGATTATTGTTTGGCTTCGTGGTCTAAAGTGGATTTTTCCCATGATTGATTTTGATGTTACTTCAAGTTATGATGCTTGTTTTGAAAACTTTTGCAAAACACGATTATTCTTTTTAGGACATGAGTTTGTTTGCTCACATAACAGTTTTCGGAAAGCTATGAAACAAGTGTAGAGAGCGATCTATGAATAGAAGCACGAATCCAAAAATATTGTGTTTTTCCTTGTAATTTGCATATATATTTCATACATCTTTGTATTCTAGATTTGAACCTTGCTTGGGGACAAGCAAGAGGCAAGTATGGGGTATTTTAATAACATGAAATATGACGTAGTTTAGATGCGAATATAGGTAGTTTTTCCCTTTTGTTTGAGTACATGAACATGTTTTCATAGCAATTATTGAGCATATTCACCTATTATCTTCGAATCGAGATCTACACAAGATTTGTTGTGATTTTAGGTGAATTGGCGCTGACTTGGAGTGGAAAAGGAGCATTTATAGAGTATTGGTCGATGTGGAGTTCATTAAGAAGCATTGGAGCATCATAGGAAAGAGTATGAAGTGAAGCAAAGGAGAAAAGCTTCGAAAAGGAGGAACCAAAACCCAAGAAGGAACTTCCACGGCCGGGGTTTTGGTATGTCTTTGATTTTCACACATGGAAAGGAAGGTCGAGAGTCATCACAGGACAAACCACGGCCGTGGTTTTGATGGCGGCACCCGTGCTTTTCTTCGGAAAAGATCATTCCATTATTGCCACGTCAGCAGAAAAGAAGAAAGCCTTTAGGCCTAATTTTATCTTATAAAAGGAGGTCGACGGCTGCATTTTCAGGGGAGAGCTTATACACTACACACTTGGATTCATTTCCATACTTAGGAATTATCCACGTTCGAGGTTTGTTTGCTTCATCATCAGAAGAGATTGAAGAGCTTTCTTGATCCTAACTTGGAGATTGGAGATTTTGTGAGATTTTTCTTAGGTTTTTTATTATTGTCTTTGAGAACACATATTATGGGATTACTTTTTTGTTTTATTCGGTTATTGATATTTGAAGATTGATTATTGAGTTATCATTATTCATCTTTGTGTTCTTCTTGGTTGTATGCCATTCTTGATTCCCTTTCTTAATCTTTAATTGAATATGATGATGATTGTTGGCTAAGCCCCCCTGTGATTCTAGGGTAAAGGGTTGATGGTTGTGTTACAAATGATGATAAATTGAGCCTTAACAGATCGGACCCTAAGAGTTGTGAGACGAAACCCTCAAACGAAGTTTTCCACGGCCTGTTCTTCAGGAACCACGCCCGTTGTTTCCCAATATCCAGCCGTGGTTTCCTCTATTTTGCACGTTTTGCTTTTACCTTTATCCATAGTTAATGATTGCCATAATTCTCTGTTTTGAACATTTCTTTAAACTTCCTTGGGTTTGGTTTTGGTATTGAGAGTACAATCCTATCCTCAAAACCTGTTCCTGATGAGACTCAATATCCGTTAAGGTGAATCCTTTGGGTGAGATAAAAGGGTGTTGGAACTTCACCGTACGATACCTACCTTAGATCATATACCTTTACTATCCAACTGTGTCCGTACGTATCCTTAGACATCTTGAATCAAACACCACAACCGGATACTTGGATCTTTAGAATCCGCGTTCCCAATTATTTTTTTTAAAGGTTAATTGTATTAAGAAGAAGAATGAAATTTACAAGGTTACAAGATCAGCATGAGGCAAACATAAGCATAAACTAAGAGCAAAGACAGAAAAGGGGGGGAGAGAGTCATCGGGTGAGGTTTATATTCAGCATTTGGGCCATATCAAGAGTGGAGAACGACTTGTCCCTCCAATTGTGCTCGAAGTGTAGCTTGACACATCGAATGATCTGTCTAGCACAATCAATAACTCTGGTGAAGGTGTTGTTATATACCATGTTGTTTCTTGAAATCCAAACATGGTAGAGGAAAGAAATGACAGAAGCAATCCTGACTCTATCCATCGGGTTAGGTTGCAGATTAGTCCAGGACTCAAGCCAAGGCCAAAGGTTGTTGATATAGGGAGCAGGGTATGGTAACTTGGTCCATCGAGAAATAATGTCCAGCACTAGTGAGCCATAACTACAATGACAGCATAAGTGATCATCGTTCTCAAGGGCACTATTATATAGCTTATAGGTGTCATTACTAACCAGGTTCCAAGTCCTGATTTTCACAAGAGTGGGAAGACATTTAAGAGCGGCTAACCATGCAATATAGGAGCTCTTAGGGCTATTGTAACCAAACCAGATGGCTTTAAAGGGAGTAGGTTGCGTAAGAGGCTAGCTAGGTGAGAAGATGACATATGCTTTCTTTCGCGATAAAGTTCCATTGGGGCTGGAAATGGCATCACTTCTCAAGCAGCTCGGAGGAGGGTTTGGAATTTCATCCGAAAGTGAGAACAAAGTCTTCCAAAAGGCGTTGTGGTGAGTCTTCAAGATACAACTCCAAATGCTCCTACTCCCCTTAATCAGATGGCATTTAACCGAAGAGGCCCAAATGTTGGGGGAACCCCTATCCAATTCATAGATGAGGCTTGCAAGGGCAACATTGTTTCTAGTTGCAAGGTCAGGGAAGTCAAGCCCACCATGCATTTATGGGATGCAGATTGAGGACCAGGCCACCAAAGCAAGCTTGTTATTCTCAACACCAGACCAAAAATAAGATCGCACGAGCCCATTGATGGTGCTAATAACATTTGCAGGAAGCAAGAATATGGAACACCAATATTGGCTAATAGCGAAAAGAATTGACTTGATGAGTTGGGCTCTTCCAGCATAGGAGAGGGACTTTGCACTCCAAGACTGAATACGCCTTGTGACCTTATGGATCAAGGGGAGATAATCAGAGATCGCTAGCCGTCTGCTCCCAATCGGGACCCCGAGGTAAAAGAAAGGTAGTGAACCCACAGTCATGCCATTGAGGTTAACCGCACGATCAATCTCGTTATTGTTCACCAGTGTAGAGTTGGGACTTAGCAGGGTTAATGACGAGTCTAGAGACAACACCAAACCGGTCAAGAGTATCCTTTAGAATCTTGATGGACTGGATATCCCCCCGATAAAACAACAGGAGATCATCAGCGAATGCCAAGTGAGTAACGGTGGGGGAGGAAAATCTAGGGTGATAATTGAATTCCGGGTTAGAGGTACTTTCTTGGATCATTCTGGACAGAAATTCCATGGCAATAGCAAAGAGAGGTGAAGATAGTGGGCATTCTTGCCTCAGCCCACGACAACCTATGAAGTGTCCGTTGAGGGAACCGTTTATGTTGATTGAATAAGAAGCAATTGTGATACATTCCTTAAACAATCTAGTGAAAAGCGTCGGGAAACACACTTCATGAAGACAATGCAGGATGAAGTGATGGTTCACAATGTCAAAAGCTTTTGAGATGTCTACCTTCATCGCTAACCTTGGTGAGATATGTTTTCTTCCGTATTTGTGGAGCATTTCTTGACAGAGAAGTACGTTATGTATGATTGAGCGCTTGGAGACAAACGCACTTTGGTTGAAGTTGATCCGGTTTGGGAGGATAGTGTTGAGGGGCTTCACAAGGATATTTGAGATGGTCTTGTATACAGTGTTACAACACAAGAATCTAAACTGCACGTTCCTAATTATTGTTACATCTATATTCATGGCATTGATCATTTCTTTGGTTTCTTTACAATTTAGATTGCTTTTACTGCTTTGCTCTCACCGATTCTCTGAGATCGACTCCGGAATATCAGCCCATACTACGATTGATCTGTACACTGCGGATTCGCTATCGTTAGCCATTATTCTTGGATATAAATTTAGCTTATTTGCACACACACCTTTTGGAGCGATTACCTCACAAGAATCTATACTACAAACAAGAAGGATCCATCTAGCCTTGAAGGTCCAACATGCTCATCATACAAAAAACCATCAACTACATCGAGCCTTAAGGGCTCTTATGTTCTCAACCACTAGGTGGCATTCTCAATCTACTCTAGGTCCAACCTAGGAATGCTAATAACAAGATATAGCCTCAAAGCTAAGGAAGGAACGAAGAGAAAGGGAGAAGAGGAGCCTACTGTCGAAGAAACGTTGCCGCAGAGTCAAGTTGGCGCCCCGTCGAAACCCAATCACTGCCCCTGAGGTCTCCTGGAGCCACCCTTACACCCTGGTGCCGCCCCTGTGGTGGCTTGAGCCGCCCCTGCGGTGGGCTAGATCCGCCTCCGCACCTTTGATGATCCTCCCCCGCGGTTTGAACAACAGAAGGCCGTCTTCTTCGTCTTCGACTGTGGATCCAAGGCTCCAATGTCCTCCTCTTCTTGCTGGGTCTTATCCAAAGACCAATCAATGATCATAGACTCCTCTCCATAACCTAAACGAGCTAAGAACACATGCATGTAAGGATTTAAGGAAAACCTTCCTCAAGAGCTCCATCCATGGCAATGGATGAAGAATAGGAGAAGAAAGGGTAAACAGCAATGGAGGAGAAGGGAGGAAGAGGAAGAAGCTTACCAAACATCTTGAATCTCTTCTACTACATCTCACACACAAGCAATCAAAGAGAAGAGAGGAAAGTAAGCACAAGAGAGAAGTGGGAGAGAAATGAGAAGCGTGAAATGAAAAGTGAGGAGAGAGGGAAGAGCTTGGCTGAAAAGGTGGGAGGGAACAAGGGGTCAGCTGACCTCTTGCCACCTCAGCTAGGAATGAGGGATCGGAAAGAGGAAAGGGGAAAACGAAGGATCAGCACGGGATTTTAGGAATTAATCCCGGCACTCAACACCTCGTGCCTGCGGGAAAACTGAGCCGCTAGCGCGGGAAGGTTGATAAAATGCTCTCATGCCGAAATAGAAATTTCAGATGTCACACAAGTTTCGAGATCCGGGGTCATTTTGTGTCCCGTTAGGATTGGGAGAAGTACAATACAAATCCTTATGCAACCTTGGCGCTAGCGTAAGCATAACCACGCTTGCACGATGCAAAAAGGTTGGGCTAGGAGAGCCAATTTCGGTCAAGATGACCCTCTATAAGGCATACCGATCCATCACTCACCCGGTAGGGATACTTGAGGACATCTTGGTACAACTTGGAAAGTTCCATGTTCCGATAGGCTTCGTTGTATTGGACATCCCAGCGGATTATCCCGTTCCTATCATCGTTGGAAGGCCATTTCTATTGCTATCCGGATGTCTTGTAGATTGCGAGATTGAAACCATCTCATTCAACAGAGGAGAGGAACACATCTAGTTCAAATTGTCAACAATGGTGAAGGGGTCAGCCTTAGGTGAAGATGTCTTCAACATTGATGATGAAGAGGAGTCTAGAGAAGTTCTGAGCTCTATCTTGATCAAGGATCCCTTAGAGAAGGTTCTTAGCATGAGCATAATGGAGGAAGGAGTTGAGAAGAATCGCAATGAATAGATCCAAGCCTTGGAAGCACTAGAAGAGGAATCGAGTGTTGAATTTGACGTACTTGAAGAAGAGAGAAAGGTTGTCACTAATCTCGGTTGCAAGCAGTTCATCTCGGCTGAAATGAGGTATGAAGACAACTGAGATTTTACAACAGGGGCTTACCTCGACACAAATCTCGGTCAAGATCATCGGGAGCAACCGAGGTCCTTGAACTTCAAGAAGAAGGTCCAATTGTTATTGATGAAGCTTCAAGGTGCCTTGGGGAGTCTACAATGGCTTTGGAATCATCAAAGGTTGAGTTATATGGGTCACTTTTTGTTGATAAAGCTCCTCCTGAACTTGATCTAAAACCTCTCCCTTCTCATTTAAAGTATGCTTTTCTTGGTTCGAATTCTACCTACCCTGTGATTGTGAATGCATCTTTACGTGATGATGAACTTGATAAGTGTTCGCTCCAAAAGGTGTGTGCAAGCTTTAAAATTTATAACCCAAGAAGTATGCTTGAACAATATGTGAACCCGCAGTGTACGGATCAATTGTAATAACAACAAGAATTCCACAGGTCGAACACAGGGACTATGGTGAAACAAAGCACGGAAATTAGGTTGTCAAATAACTAATGACCATAAATTAAAGCAATCAAAGATGATATAAAGTCAGATGTGGATTCTAGGGATTAAAGCATCCAATTGTGGTTCCGACTCAAGATCTAAAAAGGATAGTGCGGACAAAACTGAGGTTTGCAAAGGGAAGGTGTTTCTAAGGTTGGAATAGATCACCGTTTAAGTCTCACTACTCACTATCCCAAACCAAAGATCCTATCACCGAGTCAGTCTCAAGGTACTAAGGAAAGGAACTATAATCTCAAACCATCACACCACCAAGGGAATAGAATTAACCTTTACCGGGTAAGTCTCAGGCTAACTCACAAAGATGGAATGAAGGCACACTCAAACCCCAATAAATGATAAACCTTTATTACCTACACTCATGATCTTAGGTAAACAAACAAAGGAATCACCGGGTAAGTCTCATCCTAGGCTTGCATTGAACCAGGAAAGGTATAACAAGGATAGGATTTGGCAAACATAAACTCTTAACTCATATAAGGTTCAGGAAAGGTTCACCTCGCTCAGTAATATTCCATCCCGGCCGAGATGTTCAATGACTGACCGAGGTGTTCTACGGTTAAGGTAAAGACTCGAGCTTTCAGGGTCCACTGGGATAAAGATCATTCTATCATCGTCTTTCCCACAACTTTCAGCCGATCACCCTAGAATCGCATAAGAAACTTAGCCAACAATCATCATGATAACAATAATCAAATATATGAGAAAGGAATCAATAATCAAACAAGAAAACCTTAACACAAAGGTCTCAATAACAGAATGAATCAAACAACAAATCAGCGTTCCTCAAATTACAATCAGAAAAGACAACAAACCAAAAGCAATCTAAGAAGATCTTACAAACTCCTTCAAAAGCCAACTCCATCTATGATTCCTTCCTTCCTTGAACTTCAATCCTTCAAACTTCCTTCAACTCTTCCTTCAATTTGCCTTCAAACTCCAGAAATTCTAGAAATCCAGCCAAAAATATGTGATATTCTCCTTCCAAATATAGAAGATCTCGGCCAAAAATAAAGCTCTCGCCGGCGGCAGGGTGTTCACCTCGGTCGGGACGCTCCTCAAGATCACCTCTGTCGAGGTGACACTGTAGCTGACCGAGGTGAATCTCAGCTGAATGTGAATCTCTTGAATCTAGTCCAAAAAACAATCCTCTAAATCATTTCTATGATTCTTGAGATCTTTCTCAAACATCCAGAATTTAGCTCCAATAACTCCTTAGCTTCCTTTCCATTTCGGTCCAAAACGTGCCATTTTCCCTACAGTTACAATGAAACTAGGTGTAGACCTCGATTCCCGCAAAGGTAGACAAAACAACAATATAATCGCAGAATATACATCCATACATGCAGATTTATGAAGATAAAACGTCTAAACCAATCCCAAAATATAGACTATAATGCATGCTATCAAAATATCCCATACGTGTCCCTTGCTTGTCCCCAAGCAAGTTCCAAATCTTAGATACAAGATAGAATGGATTATAAGTAAGAAAGATCAATGAAAAACATTTCAAAGACCTTTTGGTGGTGTGCTCCACTCATAGATCACCCTAAGAGAATGTTTCATGGCAAATAAAATCAAGATATGATCAAAACATTTTATAGATATAAGAAAGTTGTTCATCTTTGCATAAAATCATAGAATGCATAATAAATCATATTTATCAAAATCAATCATGTATAATCTAGTTTAAATCACCAAGTCAATCAACAAGTTCGAGGTCTCAAGGGCTTCCTAAAGAGCTCAAGAAACGTGTCAGGGTGGGATGTATATAGGGTAATGTGGTGCTAGAATCCAGGAAAAGGATCTTACTTCACTTTCTTTTGAATCACAATATCTTCCACCAATAAGCTTTTCTTATTTTGCTTTACTTTTTGGGATGCATGGATAGAGGTGCACAATAACCGAAGCCTAGAAGATCAACAATCATCAATTTCTCGAGATGCCTCAAACCCTTGATGCACATACTATGACCCGTTAGGAATATAGCTCAATCCGACTTTGGCAAGACACAAACACCCACCTATGTGAATGGTGTCGAGTTACTCATCATCATGATTGACTTCCCCAAACCTATTTGTTTCTTTCTAACACTTTTAGCCAACATCTCAACTTCACTTTCACTTGCTTTTCTTTGCTTGTTTCCAAATTCCCAGATAGGTAAAGGGAGCAAAATATGTATATGAGGGGCTAAAGCATGGTTAAGAAGAAGAAGAGAAGAGAATGAATTTCCTTAATCATCCCAGGAAGAATGTGATAGAACTCATCATGTGGTATCAACCTTCAAATCCAACATAATTTTGATAAAAACAAAGTATTAAACATGCCAAAATTTCAAACAAAGCATTTTGCAACTTAAACATATCATAAAACCTTTCGGGCATATAAAGATTTCAAAACCAATATGCAAACAGAATCATCATTGAGGTCATATCCAGATTAGAAGCACAAAAACGTTTCAAAAACCTTTCAGGTAAAGCCACCTCGGTCGAGATGTTCTGGTGTCATCCGAGGTGTTCATCCTCGATCGACCACGAACGTCCCGGTCGAGGTCATAAAAAAAAATTTCAAACCAGTTTTCGACGTTTTTCTCAAACAGAAACCTATATGTATGCATGTAATGACCGATAAGCAAATAAAACCAAGTAAAGCAGAATAAGATCATAATATCCGGGAGTCATACAAACCATACACACATAAGTCAAGTAAGATACATCCAAATACCCCATACTTGGGACACATTGTCCCAATGGGTCAAATATAGGTCATAAGAAATAAGTACTCACCTGACATAGCTGAATTGCATAAAGAAATAAGACACAACTCCCAGATAAGACCATCTCAGTTGGCGAAGAACATCTTAGTTGAGGCGTTCTGACAGCATCCGAGATGTATCTCAGTCAAGCTCCGCCTTCTCAATTTCTTAATTTCACCGGATAAGACCATCTCGGTTAGCGAAGAACATCTCAGTTGAGGCGTTCTGCTCATCACATCCATCATAAAACTCTTCCAAAAAGATTCCGGTTCTTAATTTCACCGGCAAATGATAGGATCTCCCACGTATATGCTTGTACGGTTTGGTTCTCACCGGAATCCTACCGGTCTTCCGATTCTTCCATGGGACATAACTTAATTTGTCATCCCATCCTTTCCTTGATCGAGAAAACAGCTTATCAAGAATCCTAGTACCTTCCCCATCTCCAGCTTGAGGGACCCCATACTTGAACAAATAACACTTCGTTGCCTTAGCGGTAAAGTGCTTGTTAACTCCGCTCCTTTCAGTCCAAGGAGTATCTTCTTTCAACAAATTCAAAGGAGGTTTCATCTTGATCTAAGGAGGTTCTTTCGGAAGAGACCTCCAACTCTTCGGTGCATCCTTGAAGAAATCTAGAACTATAAAGGGAGTAGGAGCAAGTACCTTATAAAGTTCTTCAAATATTGGGACAAGTTTCATGTTAGGGTGATAATCCACACATGAAATCTTTCACAACTCAGCTGGATTCTCTTCAACCTCGGCCGATCTTTCTTCAACCTCGGCCCAAGTTTCAGCAGTTGGATCGAGATCTTCCACTTCTTCCTCTTCTTCAAGAACTTCAATAGAAACTTCCAGTTTGATTAGAGGAATGCTTGAAACTTGTAGTACTTCCTTATGCACCTCTTTTGGCTTAGCATAGGATAGGGAGCTTTCTTTGAGATCCTCCACCTTCTTCATCAATTTCTCCCATTTTGATTCAAGCGAATCTTCAAGAGGTTGCTCATAAACCTTTTTAGGGACATTCAGCTCATCCCATATCACAAGCTCATCCTCAGTAGCCTCTCCTCTTTCTCTTTCACTTTCAAACCAAATGAAGGCGTATTTCTCTTCCAAGTATTCATAATGGTTCGCCCTAGCATTTTGTCTTGCTATCCAGGCTGGATCAAATGTAGGTTCATAGCGACTCGTAGCCATTGGAAATCCTAAAAGCTACAAAACTCATAGAAAAAGATCAAATGCAAAAGCAAAAGCTAGACAACCAAATACCAAACTCAGTCTTGACCAATTCCTCGACAACGGCGCCTAAAACTTGTTCGCTCCAAAAGGTTTGCGCAAGCTTTAAAATTTACAACCCAAGAAGTATGCTTGAACAATATGCGAACCCGCAGTGTACGGATCAATTGTAATAAAAGCAAGAATTCCACGGGTCGAACACAGGGACTATGGTGAAACAATGCATGGAAATTTGGTTGTCAAAAAACTAATGACCACAAATTAAAGCAATCAAAGATGATATAAAGTCTTGGGATCCCCCCAGCAATGGGTCACGACTTATTCCCGTCCTAGATGTAGAGCGGCGAAACCAATCGAACCGGGAGTTACTTATCAACCTTTAAAAAAAAGATGATATAAAGTCAAATGCGGATTCTAGGGATTAAAACATCCAATTGTGGTTCCGACTCAAGATCTCAAAGGATAGTGCAAACAAAGTTGAGGTTTGCAAAGGGAAGGTGTTTCTAAGGAGGGAATATATCACCGGGTAAGTCTCACTACTCACTATCCAAAACCAAAGATCCTATCACAGGGTAAGTGATGTGATCCCCGAGAGCCCCAACATGAAGCCGAAAATGCTCACTCAAAGGGTTTTCAAGTTAAATCATATTCCGCTCGATCCGGCTAAGCTGTCAAATTTACGCACTCTTTGTAAAATGCCTATATCTGGAGCTTCGTTTGGAGTTAGAAGACCCACAAGTACTACTTTCAAAGGTATTTTCAACATCTACAACTTTGTAGTTTATGAGAAGTCGAGACTCCAAGAGGAACTGGGTAAAAATGACCCGACAGTGAAGCAGCGTTTATACTTGAGTGGATTTTTGACCAAGATCACGCATGGAGGCATGAAAGATGGTTATACAAAACATATGCACGTCCACTCGATACATATTTTATGCAGCATATCATCCTCATATTATTCATATATTATGCACGAATTTATGTATTACTTATGTGAAAGTAGGTGGAGAAAAGTAGGTGGAAAAGTAGGTGGTTGAAAGTCCCTATGTTTGCCCTTTGTTTAATGTCACAACTCTTGAACTTGTAAGCCTTTAATGTTGGGAGTAGGTGCTGAATTTTCAGCCTATATAAGGCCTCTCCCACAAACCTTTTTAATCAGAAATAGAGTTGAGTTTCAATCAAAAAGTTGTGTTTTCACTTTGAGAAAAACAAACCTAGAGACTAAGGTGAGAGGCCAAAGTTTCGAAACCCACAAGGTGAGAGGCTGAGTGGTGTCCTTACGGTGCGAGGCTAGGAGGACAAAGGAGATCCAATTTCCGAAGTGAGATTCCGAGGAAAGAACATCTCGAGCCAAGGAGATCCAAGGTGCGAGGCTGAACGATCCTTGATTGGCATATCCCATAAATCGAAAATAATTAAATGAAATGGTCGGAAGGAACAACACCGGTGGATTCTCGCGTTCAACCAACGAAAAGCGCATCAGTAAGTCTCAAGGTACTAAGGAAAGGAAATATAATCTCAAACCAACACACCACCCAAGGGAATAGAATTAACCTTTACCGGGTAATGTCAGGATAACTCACAAAGATGGAATGAAGGCACACTCAAACCCCAAAAAGAAGTTCAAAGAAAGGAACCAAGGAGCAAGTTCAGATTTATGAAGATAAAACATCTCACTACCCACTTTCCCAAACTAAAGCTCCTATCATAGGTCCACAAAGATCCATGTGTAAGAGTTCAATGGGTCGAGAAGAACTTACAGGTTTCTTTTTGTTTACTCTGTGTACAAGCCTTACAAAGATCATTAACCTTGAAATTTAGGTTTGGCAAACCGTGTACCAAATCTTTTGTAAGTAGCTTCTGCATGGTGTGCATGCTTATGTGACCAAGTTTTCTATGTCAAAGCCTTGGATCATCAGTCAAGGCCTTTAGACATTTTATCTTAGCTCCTGAAACTTGGTTAGTACTCATGCATAAACATTATTACCTCTAGGAGCAGTAAGCACCACTTCACCCGTCTTTTTGTCTTGAACCTCACATTTATCTGAATCAAACATTACTTTATAGTCTTTATCACATATTTGAGAAATACTTAGCAGATTATATTTTAAACCATCAACTAGATAAACATCATCAATAAAGTTAGATGAATTATAGCAAATTTTATCAATGCCAATAATGTCGCACTTTCTTTATCACCAAGAGTAATGGTTCCAGATGATTACTTCTTTAAATCTGAGAATAAAGAGCTTTTTCCACTCATATGTCTTGAGCAACCACTATCTAATATCCATTTGTGCTCCTTTACCTTGGTGATATCTTGCAAAACAGCAAACATCAACCTTTCCGGGTCGACCAAATGGCATATTTTGGTTCATATTCAGGTTCGATCATGTTTGGTGGTCTAGTACCTTTAGGAACCCAGATTTGTTTGACCTGTTTCCTTAAACATAAATGATAGGTGTTTCTAATGATATAAGGATCATTTCTTCTATAAGGACATGTAGATTCTATCAAGGAAGACTTACCCGGGTAAGTCTCACTACTCACTAACTCCAAACCAAAAGCTCCTATTACCGGGTAAGTCTGAAGGTAGTAAGGAAAGGAATTATAATCTCAAACCAACACACCAACTAAGGTAATAGAATCAACCTTTACCGGGTAAGTCTCAGGCTAACTCACAAAGATGGAAAGAAGGCACACTCAAACCCCAATAAAGGATAAACCTTTATTACCTACACTTATGATCTTGGGTAAACAAACAAAGGAATCACCGGGTAAGTCTCATCCTAATCTTGCATTGAACCAAGAAAGGTGTAATAAGAATAGGATTTGGCAAACTCTAACACTTAACTCTTAGTTTCGGATCAGAAAGGTCACCTCGGTCAGTCAAGTTCCACCCCGGCCGAGATGTTCATCGAATGAACGAGATGTTCTAGGGTTAAGGATAAAGACTCTAACTTTCAGGGTCCTACTGGGATTAAGATTATTATATCATTGTTTTTCCCACAACTTTCAGCCAATCACCCTAGAATCGCACAAAGAATTAGCCACTCATCATCATGAAAGCAATAATCAAGTATATGGGAAGAGAATGAATATTTGAACACAAAAACCTTAAGAACAAGGTTTCAATAACTGAATCAAATATTAAACAAATTCAGCGTTCCTTGGATCACAAATCACACAAAGACAACAAACCAAAGGGAATCTAAGAAAGTCTTACAAATCCTCTTAAAAGCTATCTCAAAGCTATAAACTTTCTTCCTTCAATCTTCAAACTTCCTTCAAGCTTCCTTCCTAATTGCAGCTCGGAGAATATGGTGTAAATGATAAAAATCCAGAGGTGCCAGGTTCTTCGGCGATCCGAAGATGGATCAATTGTAGAAAATCCAACCCCTTATATAGGAGAATTATCTTCCAAAGATAAAATATCTTAAAAAGATTTTTTCCTATAAAATGTATCCATATCTCCTAAAATAAATATCTTCCTTCCAGATATAAGATATTTCTATAAAATATATCCATATCTCCTAAAATAAATATCTTCTTAAGATAATTTTATAAGAAATATCTTAAAAGATAATTTCCTATAAAAATATATCCAAATAAATCAGCTGAATATCTTATCTTCCTTCCAGAAATCCATCCCAAAAATATAAGATATCTTCCTTCCAAAAATAAAAGATCTCAGCCAAATAAAATATATCTCGCCGCGTCAAAGTATTCGCCTCGGTCGGGGCGCTCCTCAAGATCACCTCGGTTGAGGTGGTACTGTAGCTGACCGAGGTGAATCTCAGCTGGAGGTGAAATCTCTTAAATCTGATCCAAAATAAATCTTCTTTGTTAATTCCAAGCTTTTTGGGTTCTCTTTTAAGCTCCTAAATGTAGCTCCAATGACTCCTTTGCTCCTTAGCTCTATTTCGATCCAAAATGTGCCATTTTACCTACGATTACAACGAAACTTGGTGTAGACCTCGATTCCCGCAAAGGTAGATGAAATGACAATATAATCACATAATATACATTCAAACATGCAGATTATTGAAGATAAAACGTCTAAATATGTCCCAAAATATAGACTATAATTCATGCTATAGGCCTTGCTAGGACAAAGGAAGGATTGGCTTACACATTCCATCTACTATGCTAGCAAGACGCTAGGAGGCCCAACTCAATTATGACACCACCGAGAAGGAGTTGCTAGCGGTGGTGTATTCCTTCGAGAAGTTCCGCTCATATCTAGTCGGATCCAAGGTGATTGTGTACACAGATCATGTTGTCATCCGTTATCTCCTCACAGAGAAGGATGTCAAACCTCGTCTAATTCGGTGGATCCTTCTCCTCCAAAAATCCGACTTGGAGATTCGAGACAAGAAAGGGTCCTAAAACTATGTAGTGGATCACCTAAGTAGGCTTCCTCCATTGGAGAATGAGAAAGATGATATCCCGATTGACGATTCATTCTGGGATGAGCAATTGCAAGTGATGGAGGAATGTCTTTTGCAAGTGTCTTGAGGGAGAGACCCATGTTTGTGGATAAAGTGAACTATTTAGTTTGTGAAGAGGTGCCTCCGGGTTTGTCCTTTGCTCAATGAAAAAAGTTTTTCAAGGACGTGAGACACTATTTTTGGAGCCAGCCTCACTTGTTCAAGAGAGGACCGGATAGTCTTCCAAAGATGTATTCCGGAAGACGAGATGGAGAGCGTGATCCGACATTACCACTCTCTACCATGTAGAGGACTCTCTAGCTCACACAAAACGTGCGCCAAGGTATTACAATCGGAATTTTAATGGCTTAACTTGTTTCATGATGTGTAGAATTTTGTTTTGGCATGTGACACTTTTCAAAGGACGGGTAACATTTCAAGAAGGAACGAGATGCCATTGAACAATATTCAAGAGGTGGAAATATTTGATGTTTGGGGCGTGGACTTCATGGGCCCATTCCCCTCTTCATGTGGCAACCTCTACATCCTCTTGGCGGCGGACTATGTATCAAGGTGGGTGGAAGCAATTGATCTCCCACGAATGACGCCAAGGTAGTGGTGTGGTTCTTAAACCGAGTGATCTGTCCAATGTTTAAAACATCGAGGATTATTATAAGTGATGGAGGGAAGCACTTCACCTCAAGGAACTTGGGAGCATTGTTGGCCAAGTATGGGGTGACTCCCAAGGTGCCACACCATACCACCCCCAAACAAGTGGGCAAGTTGAGATCTCCAACCGGGAGATCAAGGGGATATTAGAGAAGACAGTTTCACGAACGAGAAAGGATTGGGTCATGAGGCTCGATGATGCCTTGTGGGCATATAGAATCGCCTTCAAAACGCCAACCGGAACAAGCCCTACAAGTTGATTTATGGCAACTCTTGCCATCTCCCGGTCGAAATGGAGCATAAAGCGTTTTGGGACATTAAATGGCTACACTTTGACATCAAGGATGCCGGCGAGAAGCGGATGCTTGACATAAATGCACTTGAAGAGCTCCGACTCGATGATTCCGAGAATTCCCTAATCTACAAGGAAAGAACTAAGCGTTGGCATGACAAGCGCCTCATCCCGAAGGAGTTGAGTGAAGAAGACTTGGTCCTTCTCTTCAACTCAAGGCTGCGGTTCTTTTCCAGAAAGCTAAAATCGAGATGGACTGGCCCGTATGTGGTAAGGAAGATCTTTCCTCACGGAGCGGTAGAGATTGGAGGAGAACATTGTGGGAACTTTAAGGTGAATGGATAGCGTTTGAAGAAGCACATCCGGGAAGCCCCTGTTGATGTGATTGCCCCGCTCCAACTCAAGTAAGGCACTCCGGTATTTGGTCTAGCTAAAGACCTTAAAGAAGCGCTTCTTGGGAGGCAACCCAAGGCTACATATCTTTCCATTTTCATTTTGCATTTGTTTTCGGTTTTGCTTTTTGTGTGTGTGTTTTCTTTTAGTTTTGATGATAGGACTTAGGGTTGTGATGAGTGTTGATGTTGTTGGAGGCCAAGTGTGGACCTCATGAGTTCATTGGAGTGAAGTGCAAGATCCGAGCACTAAGGCAAGGGAAGAGCTAGATGTAATCTTGGCCCAAATGGCTCTTGGCCGTCCGAGATTTTCTATGCAGGGAGTGACCTCGACCGGTAACTCGGTCTAGATGTGATGATGGTCCGAGATTTCCCTGCTGGACAATTGCTTGCCTTGGGGTGTGCCCGTTCTTTAAGACCCATTGTGCATTTCTCCATCCGCCACCATTCCACTTGAGTGAATCGGCATACCGAAATCCCAACATTTTGCATTGTCAGGATCCTTTTTCACTCTTTGTTTAACTCTCATATTGAGGACAATGTGGTATTAAGTATGGGGTGGCGTTTTCATGATTCTTTGCATGATCGCATCTAGGATAGTTTCAATTTATAGTCACACATTTCTTTTCATGTCTTGCATTGTATATACTTATCTCAAAAAATTTTAAAAAGCAAAAAATTTGTAAAAAAAATTTCGTGCTTCTAAGTTTGGATATGAACCTTATGATGATTTTGTTTTGTGGATTGACTCTGCATGGCCTTGTGTGTTGAATGAATTTATGCATGTGGACTTGAATACTTCTTTTGAATCCCATATATGAACTGTGATGATGATTGTTGTCCGGGTTGGATTGAGAATTGATGGTCAAAATTGCATGACAGTTCTTACACCTCATCTAGGAATGATTAAGGCATTTCATTTCTCTCTTCTTCTCATCTTGATCATGTTGTTTAAAGCATGTTAGTGTATTGAGTGTGTGAAAAGTAAGTGTGGGGTGATGTAGAGTGAATGAATAATGTGAATGAAGTGGTTGAATGTGTTGTGAAAGTGTAGAAAAAATATAGGTTTGGAGACATTGGTTTTGATGACGAGTAACTCGGCACCATTTACATAGGAGAGTACCAAGAACTTGCACACAAAAGACTGAGGTGAAATTGGTGCAAGACCGAGTAGAGGTAGAGGTCGTGATGGATTAACCGATTGTCCAAGACCGAGTAGAGGAAGAGGTCGTGATGGAGGTACTATTGATACCAGAGGAACTCGAGGTTGAGGAGCCGTCAGTGCTAGTTGCTACATGTACAATTTTGGTTAATGGTTTACATGTAAGAATTTTGTTTGATACGGGTGCTACACACTCCTTTATTTCTGATGTATGTGTTGATGGACTGACCTTAGATACGATAGAGGGGAGACCCTTTGTTATAGGGTTACCCGATGGGGGTCAAATGAGAGGTACCCAAGAGGTACATGGTTATCCTAGACATTTCGAAAACCGCGATTTGTTAGTGGACTTCTTTTTCATGCCGTTGGTGCATGAGGAAGTCATTTTGGGTATGGATTGGATGGATAAGCATCGTTCCATGTTAGATGTGGGTAGGAGGACCATGACGGTCTCTACCAAGTCAGGTTAAATAGAGATTTTCTAAGGTTAGGACCTTGGAAAGACGGTTATGGTTATTAGCGTAGTCTAAGCGGCGAGGCTGATTGCACAAGGTTGCGAGGCCTTCGGGTGTTATGCCATGAAGGAAGGAGAGCGTCCAGCGATACAGGACATTCCCATCATGTGCAAGTTCACCAACATTTTTTGTTGAGTCATCCAGTTTACCACCATAGCTGAGCGTGGATTTTGGTATAAAGTTAGAGCTTGGGACGAGACCGATCTCAAAGGCCCCATATTGTATGGCGCCTATCGAGTTGTAAGAGCTGAAGAAACAACTCGAGGAGTTGGCTGATAAGGGCTTCATATGCCCGATCATATCCCCGTAGGGTGCACCTGTCTTGTTCGTGCGGAAAAAGGACGAATCATTGCGGTTGTGTATCGACTACAAAGAGGTGAACAAGGTGACCATCAAGAACAAGTATCATTTGCCTCGCATTGATGATTTTTTGGATCAGCTTCAGGAAGCGACTATATTCTCCAGGATTGACTTGAGCTATGGATATCACCAGCTGAGGGTGAGAGAGAAGGATGTGCATAAGATGGCATTTCGGACTCAGTATGTTCACTACGATTTTTTAGTAATGTCATTCGGGATCACGAATGCATCCGCCGTCTTTATGGAGTTGATGAACGGAATCTTCATCGACTTACTGGATCAGTTTGTGGTGGTCTTCATAAATGATATTCTAGTATACTCTCGTAGCAGAGGGTGCGTGCATGACATTTGAGGATTGTATTACGAGTTCTACAGGATAGAGAGTTGTATGCTAAGATCTCTAAGTTTGAGTTTTGGATGCCAGTGGTAGACTTTCTAGGTTAGATTGTTTCCGCTGAGGGGATCAAGGTTGATCTGACAAAGATCGAGTCAGTAGCAGCATGGACGACACCGACAAACGTCAAGGAAGTACGCATCTTCCTTGGCCTAGTTGGATATTACCGTAGGTTTGTGGAGGGATTTTGTATGATCGCCCGACCACTTACTAGTCTGTTGAGGAAGACTACCCGGTTTGAATGGTCCGAGCCGTGTACTCAGAGTTTTGAGGAGTTGAAGAGACGTTTAACTTCCGCTCCCATTCTAGCGCAGCCGGAGGGCATAGAGGACTTTGTAGTCTAGAGTGATACATCCAAGCTAGGCTTGGGATGTGTTTTGATGCAGCACGTTAGGGTGATTACTTCTGCGTCTAGACAATTGAAGACGTATGAGGAGAATTACCCGATGCATGACTTAGAGTTGGCTGCAGTAGTGCATGCCATGAAGATCTAGAGACATTACTTGTATGGTGCTACATGTCCGCTCTTCATAGACCATAAGTGTAAGAGCCTAGTTGTTGAGTTGTTGAGAGAGCATGCAAAGGGACAAGATTAAGCTTAAGCCACCCCTGCGTGACCCAAAGGGCGCCCCTGCGGCTCACAGGTCTGCCCCTGCAGATTGTGGTGTGTTGCAGCCGTCTTCTTTGACCCGAGCTTTGCTTTTGACCTCTCTCTCCTTTATAAGCTTCTCCTTCTTTCCTATTGATGAGGGTTAGGTATCTTCAGCCCCATCTCTCTCTCTCCAACGTGCATCTTCTCCTTCTCTTCTCCTTGGATCACCTTTGTGGATCTCTTCCTTGAGTTTTTATGAGTTTGTGAGCCATGTGCTTGGCCTTGCTAGTGCGTTATGGTTGATGATGTTGCTGAGCCTTATGAGCCAGCTTGAGGTGTAGATGGTGGTGTGCTATTCTCCTGGAGAGCTTGATTTGGTAAGCTTCCATGGTTTTTCTTCTTTCCTTCCCTTTCTCTTCTTCTTTTCATCTCTTTCCTTATCTTAGCTTAGATCCTTAGGTTTGGATCTTGTTCCAGCCTTGATTGGCTTATGTTGATGTATATATATGTATGTTTCTGTATGTATATGTGTTGGACGAAGAAGGAGTAAAGGAATCAAAGAAATGAGTGAAGAAGGAGCTGAAGTGGTGTGTATCTGCACACCAGCCGCCCCTGCGCCATCTCTGGACCTCCCCTGCGCCATATCCTAGCCGCCCCTGCGCCACCTGCACCAGCTTGGTGTTGCACTTGGTTCTGCAGATGTGTGTTGCTTCTAGGCCTTCCTTAGGATGCCTTTGTTTCCTCCTTTCCTAGTATGAGTATATAGGATCATGCTAGATGTGTGAGGATGTGTTTGGTTGAGGTTATGGTCGTTTTATGTCTTGTACGGCTTTAAGGACTTAGGTTGATGTTGTTTGAGGTTGTGAGGTTGAGTATGATCCTCATGGATCCCTTTGGGTCTAGGTGTGACCCCTTTGATGAATAGAGGTTGATATATCTTTATGCCTTATTATTAGCCAGTGCCCCTCTCTCAAGATTGGAGGCTTTTGTGGTTGAGCTATGTACGAGGTTGAGGTAAGTCCAAAGGACTTACTTAGTTACCACCCCTATATTTGGGTGTTTGGATGAGTGGTGTGTGCTTATTGTGTTGTTATGATAGCATGAGATGTTGTTTATACCGACCTATGTTTAATATGGTTTGCGCCGTATATGTGGTTGTGATGACCTTTCCCTTTATCCCGCCGAGGAGTCTAGGAGGTGCTCTTGAGTCAGGCCAGACCTGGTATACGGGGAGGGCACAACACCACTCCCATAGGGTACACGGGTTGTGTGACCGATTCTACTCCAGATGGCTAGCAGGCTCAGAGGCGAGGATCTATTCGCCCTCGTGTCACATATTTTCATCTATGGATATATATATACACGATTGAGTGAATGACCATTATATAAAGATGATAAAATGGGTAAATGTGTGATAACATGTTGATGTGTTTATCTTTCCTGATTGTGTATGTGCTTATGCATTACCTTATATATTTGTATGGTTAGCTAACGGTTTCATACTTTGTTATAGATGTTTACAGGTTAGGCGTTGCTGAATGATCTGGCAGGGTGACAGGCCGAGGACTCTCGTACATTAGGTGGCTGGTTTGGGTTTGGGTTTGTTGTGTTTCCCTCCTGCGTGAGGATGATCTCTTGTACCTCCGATGTGAGGTTGTCGTTTTATATACTCGGCTATGTTGTGGTTTTACCTTTTGTTGTATAGATTATACCGTTTTATGTATTTATTTTATATATGTCAGTGCCATGTTGTAAGGTCCACTAAACTTGTTGTCAGGCTACGGTCAGGATCCATTGTGAGATCCTAGCCCAATATGACATCCCGAGTCCCATGGATTCGGGGGTTGGTATCAGAGCCAGGTTGACAACAATGGCACTTGTTACCTGCAATAAGGTCTGATAGGTAAAATAAACAGAACCCATATGGGATCTGACGTTTTAAAACGTTTTTGGTTTTAAGTGTGGTTTGGGTTAGAATGTACGAGGAGTCGTCACCTCTGCCATGGATCTTTGCAGCGTAGATATGTTTATATATATGTATGTATTATGGATTGGCAAAAATGCTCTAAATAACACAACCTTTCCTTCTGTTGCGGAAGGTGACACGAACTTTTAAAATTGCGGAAAAAAACACGAACTATAGGGGGGTGTTGCACTTTTTAGCACCGGTAGTTAATCCGTTAAAAAACTATTAGATATTTTATAATTTGTTATATTTTGGTAAGATATAATAAATGTAAAAAAAAAACAAATAATAAAAAAAAGATAAAAAATAGGAAAAAATATATATACATTTTATTTTTATAGGGTAAAATTTTAAAAAGGAATACAAATAATAAAAATTTATAATTTATTTATAGTAAATTACTTAAATTACATAAACTATAAATTATAAAATAAAAATAGATTTTTTGTGCTTTGCTTTTTTTCTTTCTTTTATATGAAATATAAATATCAAACAAAAACAAATATTTATGACCTATAAAAAAAAAACTTAAAAAATATTTTTTTTTCATTTTATAATTGATAGCTTATGTAATTTAAGTAATTTGTTGTAAGGAAGTATACATTTTCATTATATGTTTTCCTATTTTAAATTCTTATCCTAACAACTTATAAAATTTATAATTGTTTTTTACTTATTATACTTTTTTTTCCCTTATGTAAAACATAAAGCTAAATTTTTTTTTACACATTTTCACTATTTGTTTTTAATTTATATCTTGCCAAACTATAAAAAATTACAAAATGTCCAACATTTTTTTAATAGATTAATTACTAGTGCTAAAAAGTGCAACACCCCCCTATAGTTCGTGTTTTTTTCTGCAATTTTAAAAGATCGTGTCACCTTCCGCAACAATAGCAAAGGTTGGGTTATTTAGAGCATATTTGCCTTATGGATTATGTGGATGTGTTATACATATACATATATATATATATATATATATATATATATATATATATATATATATATATATATATATATATATATATATATATATATATATATATATATATATATATATCGATACATATGGCATATATATAGCATTATAAGATTAGGTGCATATGTCCTACAGATGGCTCAGACTAGAGCAGAATTTGTAGTAGGACGAGGTAGGGGTACACCCCCTCTTCCTCCAGTGATAAGTCATGGACCAGTTTCCGCTATTGTTTCACCTATGGCAAAGAACGAGTTTGAAGAGACTAATCGTGTCTCCATGAGTAGATCCGAGTTTCAAGAGTTTATACAACAAGTATATGAGGCGGTGATAGCGGGTAGACCTACACTAGATTTACCAATATCTGTGAGATCAACTGAAGCTTCTGGATCAGAGAAGAAGCAACGGATTGAATCAGTTAGTGGAGAAGCAAAGATGATGAATGGTGAACCAAGTCTGATATCAGGACAATCTAGTGATCCTTTGGCCATGAAGATGACTGGCAAGGAACTACAGTGTTTTAATTGCGGGAAGTTGGGACACCGGCGAGTTGTGTGCCCAAAGGCGCCCATAATATGTTTTACGTGTGGTAAAGCATGGCATAGAGCGAAGATTTTTCGACAGGGCAAGGAGTTGCCTTTATAAGTTCCCTCTCGGAATGAGATCATTCAAGGTGGACGACGAAGGTCGAGTTACCCTTCAGTTGCACCAGTTGCAAGGATGGGACGATTATGTTCGATTGTGGCTATCTAGATCAATTGCGTTCTGAGTGCCCTTTGGCACCGATAGCTTGTTTCACCTGTGGTGAACTAGGCCATCTAGCCCCTTTCTGTCAGCATGGTGGTGTTTCTTCCCAGCAAGACCTTCCTCTTTCCGGTGCAGAAAGAGTGGAAGTGGAGGCTATAGTGAGGACCTCAGTGATACCTGAGGAGCATAGACATGAGATTGAGTGATGATATGTAGTGGAGATACGGGTGTTAGCTGTTACAGGTACCATTCTCGTTAATGGTTTACCTAGTGGAGTTTTGCTTGTTGTGAGTGCTATGCACTTCTTGTCTTTCGATGCATGCGTTAATGGTTGACTTCTTGTGAATGGTTTGTAGACTTCTTTTTCATGCCGTAGGTGCATGAGAAAGTTATTACGTGTATGTTATGGACGAATAGATATCATGTCATGTTAGACATCAGTTGGAAGATTGTTCTAGTCCCCTTTGAGATTGTGAGATAGAGGTCTTCCGAGGCTATGACCTTTGGAGAAGTGAGTTTTGTCATTAGTGTCATTTGAGCAGTGAAGATAATAATACAAGGGGATGATGTTTTCTAATGTTATGCCATGAAGAAGATCCTTTTATGTTGGAAGATATTCCAGTGTTTATGAGTGTCTAGACGTGTTGTTGAACCGTCTAGTTGCCACCTCAACGGAGTGTGGACAGTGTTATCGAGTTGAAGTACGATACGAGATTGAACGAGCAGGCCCATACTATGTAGTGCTTGTTGAGATATTGTAACTGATAACTTGGAGAGTCGATCGAGACGGGCTTCTTTTACCCTAATGGGTTCTATGTTCCGTAATGACGACCTGATGAGTTAGCTTCAAGAAGCAATTGTGTTTTTCGGATTCCTTTGCGCTCAAGATATCCCTAGTCATGGATGAGAGAGCAGCATGTGTATGAGATAGTATCCCATACCCGTTATGGACATTACGAGTTGTAGTGATGTCATTTGAATTGACGAATGTCTTAGTAGTCTTTATGGAGTTGATGAACAATATCTTCATCGACTTCTGTGATGAGTTGGTGGTGAACTTTATTGATGACATGTCGGTATACTCTTATCGTAGAGAATAACAGACCGATTGTCTGAGGACCGTTCTGCAGTTTTCGAGAGATAGAGTGTTATATGCTACGCTCTCTAAGTGTAAGTTGAGATGCTAGTGGTAGCCTTTTTAGGCCATGTTGTCTCCGCAAGTGGGATCATGATGGACCTGGAAAGAAGTAAGTATGATGTAACAGGAAGATACTGATGCACATTAAGGAATGCGTAAATTTCTCGGCTCAGCCGATTGCTACTAATGCTTTGAGGAAGGATTTTATATGATTGCGTTTTCAGTTGCGAGTCTTTTGAGAAGACCCCCATAACTATGAGATTTAAGCAGTATGTCTAAGTTTTTAAGAGTTAAGGAGGCATCTAACCTCTTCTCCCATTCTGTTGTAGTTAGAAGATTTAGGGGATCCCGTAAATTACGGTGATACATCCCAGCTAAGTTTGAGACGTGTGTTAATACAAAGGAATGGAGTTATGGATATGTGTGTCTACAGCCGAAGCTGTGTGAGGAGGACTACCTGACTCATGAACCAGAGTTAGTAGTGGTAGTTTACCCCTCTATGATTGAAGATAATACCTGGGTGGTATTTCATGTCAGGTTTCCACAGACCATAGGAGTGTGAGGAACGTTTTTATGTTGTGGAAGTTGAGGAACTACTAACGTTGAGGGCTCGAATTGATCAAGACTGTAATTGGAGATTCCCTATTATTCAGAGAAGTTGAATATTGCCGCTGACAACTTGAATGGAAAGACGCTCCAGGAGAAGATGATTGCGAGACGGATAGTTCAGCCTCAGCTTCAGGAAGATCTAGCTTGGCTAGAGTGAGATTTATAGTCTCCCTAAGGATGTCCCTTACTTGGGGACATGCAAGGGACAAGTATGGGGTATTTTGATAGCATGTATTATAGTCTATATTTTGGGATTGGTTTAGACGTTTTATCTTCATAAATCTACATGTATGGATGTATATTTTGCCATTATATTGTTGGTGTGTTTACCTTTGTGGGAATCGAGGTCTACACCTAGTTTCGTTCTAATTGTAGGGAAAATGGCAAGTTTTGGACCGAGATGGAGCTAAGGAAGCTAAGGAGTCATTGGAGCTACATTCTGGAGTTATAAGAAGATCTTAGGAAGCATGGAAATGATTTAGAGGATTGATTTTGGACCGAATTTGAGAGATTTACATTCAGTTGAGATTCACCTCGGTCAGCTACACTACCACCTCAACCGAGGTGATCTTCAAGAGTGTCCCGACCGAGGCGAACACCTTACCGCCAACAAGATCTTTATTTTTGGTTGAGATCTTCTATTTTTGGAAAGAGAATATCACATATTTTTTGCTGGATTTCCAGAAGGAAGATATTATATTTTGCTGATATATTTTGAGAGATATGGATATATTTTCTAGGAAATTATCTTTGTAAGATAATTCTCCAATATATATGGGTTGATTTTCTACAATTCAGCCATCTTCGGATCACGAAATAATCCATTTTTAATTCAAGGATTTTCTGGAGGATTTTCTGAAGAGTTTGAAGGAAGTTTTGAAGGAAGTTTTGAAGGAAGTTTTGAAGGTTGAAGTTCAAGGAAGGAAGGAATCAAGTTGAAGTTGGCTTTAAAGGAGTTTGTAAGATCTTCATAGATTGCTATCGGTTTTGTTGTCTTTTCTGATTTATGACTTGAGGAATGTTGATTGTTATTTGTTTGATTCAGTTATTGAGACCTTTTTGGTAAGGTTTTCTTATTTGAATATTGATTCCTTTCATATATATTTGATTATTGTTATCATGATGATTGTTGGCTAAGTTCTTTATGCGATTCTAGGGTGATTGGCTGAAAGTTGTGGGAAAGACGATGATAGAGTAATCTTTATCCCAACAAAACCCTGAAAGCTCGAGCCTTTACCTTAACCATAGAACACCTCGGTCAGTCATTGAACATCTCGGCCGTGATGGAATATAACTGACCGAGGTGAACCTTTCCTGAACCTTATCTGAGTAAAGAGTTTAAGTTTGCCAAATCCCATCCTTGTTACACCTTTCCTGGTTCAATGCAAGCCTATGATGAGACTTATTCGGTGACTCCTTTGTTTGTTTACCCAAGATCATGAGTGTAGGTAATAAATGTTTATCCTTTATTGGGGTTTGAGTGTGCCTTCATCCTATCTTTGAGAGTTAGCCTGAGACTTACCCGGTAAAGGTTGATTCTATTCCCTTGGGTGGTGTGTTGGTTTGAGATTATAGTTCCTTTCCTTAGTACCTTGAGACTTACCCGGTAAAAGGAGCTTTGGTTTGGGATAGTGAGTAGTGAGACTTACCCGATAATCTATTCCCACCTTAGAAATACCTTCCCTTTGCAAACCTCAACTTTGTCCACGTTAACTTTTGAGATCTTGAGTCGGAACCACAACTGGATGCTTTAATCCCTTGAATCCGCATTCCCTTTATCTGATTATATCATCTTTGATTGCTTTAATCTGTGGTTAGAAGTTATTTGACAACCTGATTACCGTACTTTGTTTCACCATAGTCCATGTGATCGACCCCTGGAATTCTTGCTTTTATTACAATTGGTCTGTACACTACGAGTTCGCATATTGTTCAAGCATACATCTTGGGTAATAAATTTTAAAGCCTGCACACACCTTTTACAGCGAACATTGATCTTCTACTAGATCATAGAATTACTTTTCTTTTGTCTCTTTCGATGTGGATATACTGGGTGAAAAGGTATCCCTTCTAGGTCTTCTTTTTATACGTACTTAGCTCCTTTCACCATTTACACTTTTCTTTCTCTTTGTAAGA
This sequence comes from Fagopyrum esculentum, assembly GCA_033239045.1. NCBI lineage: Eukaryota > Viridiplantae > Streptophyta > Magnoliopsida > Caryophyllales > Polygonaceae > Fagopyrum > Fagopyrum esculentum. The sequence continues at coordinate 60,787,706 of BSUD01000001.1, forward strand.
TCACTTTACCTGAGTCTAGATGTATTATTCATATGCCATCTACGGCTTATCAAACCTTCCCCGATAGCTTGCAGACGCGTCTTTGCGGTTCCTTTTTCTTAAGTTATCGTCTATTTTCGGCTCCCTGCTAAGAACCGTTAGTGTGGGTAACTTAAGTCCCTCGGTGGATGAGTAGTTATTATGGTCCCTCAAGTCCATCAAGATCATTGATAGCATGAATTATAGTCTATATTTTGGGACCTGTTTAGACGTTTTATCTTCAATAATCTGCATATTTGGATGTATATTATGTGATTATATCGTTGTTTCATCTACCTTTGCGGGAATCGAGGTCTACACCAAGTTTCGTTGTAATCGTAAGTAAAATGGCATGTTTTGCATCAAAATGGAGCTAAAGGAGCTAAGGAGTCATTGAAGCTACATTCAGGAGCTTAAAGAAGAATCCAGGATGCATGGAAATGGATTAGAGATTCACTTTGGACCAGATTTGAGAGATTTCACATTCAGTTGAGATTCACCTCGGTCAGCTACAGTACCATCTCGACCGAGGTGATCTAGAGGAGCGTCCCGACCGAGGCGAACACCTTGGACGCGGCAAGATATATTTTATTCTTGGCTGAGATCTTTTATTTTTGGAAGGAGAGATCTTATATTTTTAGGCTGGATTTCTGGAAGGAAGATCATATATTTTAGGGATTTATTTATGAGAGATAGATATATTTTATTAGGATAATATCTTTTCAAGATATTTTATCTTTGGAAGATAGTATTCCTATATAAAGGGCTGGATTTTCCACAAATCAGCACCGGCGCATCAACGGAAATCCCGCTATCATTATAGTGGTTGAAGGAAGGAAGATTTAAGGAAGGAAGTTGATAGCTTTTATAGCTTTTGTGAAGGGTTTTGTAAGGTTTTCTTAGATTCCTTTCTTGTTGATTGTCTTGTTGGATTTGTTATCCAAGGAACGCTTATTTGTGATATTTGATTCAGTTATTGAAGCCTTGTTCTTAAGGTTCTTGTGTTCAAATATTCATTTTCTTCCCATATATTTGATTATTGCTTTCATGATGATGAGTGGCTAATTTCTTTGTGTGATTCTAGGGTGATTGGCTGAAGGTTGTGGGAAAAACAATGATAGAATAATCTTAATCCCAGTAGGACCCTGAAAGCTCGAGGCTTTATCCTTAACCCTAGAGTATCTCGTTCAGTCGATGAACATCTCGGCCGGGGTGGAATTCGTCTGACCGAGGTGACCTATCTGATCCGAAACTGAGAGTTAAGTGTTAGAGTTTGCCAAATCCTATTCTTATTACACCTTTCCTGGTTCAATGCAAGCTTAGGATGAGACTTACCCGGTGAATCCTTAGTTTGTTTACACATGATCATAAGTATAGGTAATAAAGGTTTATCCTTTATTGGGGTTTGAGTGTGCCTTCATTCCATCTTTGTGAGTTAGCCTGAGACTTACCCGATAAAGGTTAATTCTATTCCCTTAGGTGGTGTGTTGGTTTGAGGTTATAGTTCTTTTCCTTAATTTCTTGAGACTTACCCGGTAATAGGAGTTACGGTTTGGGATTAGTGAGTAGTGAGACTTACCCGGTGATCTATTCCAGTTTAGTAACACCTTCCCTTTGCAAAACCTCAGCTTTGTCCGCTTATCTTGAGATCTTGAGTTGGAACCACAACTAGATGCTTTAATCCCTAAAATTGTATATTCCTTTAATTGACTTTTTATCATCTTTGATTGCTTTAATTGCTTTTGTGGTTAGTTGCAATATTGACAACCTATACTTGCTTTGTTTCACCTAAGTCCCTGAGATCGACACCCCGGAATTCTTGCTTTTACTACGATTGACCCGTACACTGCGGGTTCGCATCCTTGTTTTAAGCATACATCTTGGGTTATAAATTTAAAGCTTGCACACACATTTGGAGCGAACAATCATTCCCACAAATTTTTCCTCTTCAGTTGGTGTTGCTTTGTAACGTTACCTTCATGCAAATCCGTTGTCTCAATTTCAGACTTCTACTATCTTCATACTTGCGTCGTGATTCCTTTAAAAGTTCTCGTATCTTTGAAGAAGTCAGCCCGTCTCCATATTTATGATATTTATTCTTCTTCTTTAAACTTAATTGTAAATGTTTGTCTTTGTACACCTTTCATCCTTCACATTTGGATCAACACCCTATCTTCTCTGTACTTTCATGCCCGTTCACGTCTCTGGCGACCTCCACCTTGGTTGCAGTGTCACCCAACCTGCCATGCGTAGTTGTACTCTACCTTGCTCGGTTGGTGTTCCGTATTGTCTTCTTCAGTCTGCGCTCTTATCAATCCTTACATGCACCCTTGAGTTTCATCTCTCGTCTTCATACCGCTAAGTTCCTTGTAGCCTTTTTGTTACTTCTATTTGAGTTGATTTGATATTCTTTCTCATCTGATTGTTCTCGTTGTTAACATCATTTTGGGGTCTTTATCTTCTTGTCCACCCGTTCATTTGAATATTGTAGGTATGTCAGGGTGTCTGTCAGAATACATTACTCTATTCCGAGGTCTGAGTCAACTATCTTCATATAGATACTCTTTAAGATCGACTAACATTCTATCATGAGGCGATGATCTCTTCATGATAACTCAACTACAGGATATTTCATATCCTTTAGGTTACTAATATGCTACTTATATATAGATATCCATATAGCATACCTAAATGTACAGTCCAATAAGTCCATATACTATTTTATATCATACTAAGCTATAGAGATCCACGGAGGTAGTGGTGGTCACCCGCACTTTCTATCCCATCCCGACTATGCATGTATTTTGAAATTTTTCTTTGAAAGGTTCAGACCCCTTTGATGTTCTAATTATTTACTTATTCGGTCCTTCAGAAGATTTCAAGTGCCATTATTGTCAACCTAGAGCTATGATGCCATGCTGTAACACCCCAAATTCTCAAAACTCGGGGAGTCACGGGTTAGGACCTCACAATGGGTCCCGATCCCTAGTTTGATAGCGTTTTCACTAGGATCTTACATCAAGCCACAAATAAGGAAACCGAAATTCATAAAACGATATTTCATTGTCATGATTGTAACAACACGCTACTAACAACCAGCAACATACTTAGGATTAAAGTGTCTAAAAGTCAACACACTACGAAGGAAACAAATATAATAATGTCCAACCCCGTCCTAGGGAGTATGGAGACCCGGCTGACCACTACTTCCGGATCACTCACCCGCTACTCTAACCTGTGGTAAGTCTAAACAACCAAAGAAAACAACCATTAGCTAGCTATCTAAAAGTTAAATAGTAATAGCACACACACTATATAATAGCAGAATAAAACACTCATCATGATTTTACATAATTCCATTTCTTATCTTTATTTAAGTCATACACTTTACTAATGATACTTATTCTGTGACACGAGGGATTCCCAAACCTCGCCTTTGCCACCGTCTAACCAACAAGAGTGGATCCGATGCACCTTACCTTATACTTGTCTGGTCTGGGAATAGAGAACCTCTCAGTCTTGTGTCAAATCTAGGCAGTGATGTCACCACCCGTTATACATACACTTGGGCCATAAACGTAATAAAGGTCGTCCTATGCATGTTATAATTATTAAACAAACAACACGCACCACCATCATCATTCAGCTAACATCTAGAAGTCAATTAAGTAAGTCCAAAGGTCTTACTTGAATCAAATCTCAATCCTTGTTATCTCAACTCGGTTTACAACCATAGAAACTCAACCGCCTGTTATAAAAGGCAAGTAGCTCAATAATGTATCACTTCTAAGAAGTCTACAACTTCTTACATACTCAAATCGATCATAAGAGAAATTACCAAAATACCCTCATAAGGGTAAATGACCATTTTACCCCTTATCCAAAAACTCTAAAAAATTCCATAATAAAGTTTCAAACTATCCTTTGGACACAAACCGACACTTCAACTCTCAAAAGGAAGTTTTCTACAGATTTAGAAAAGTTAACCACATTCTTGACTTTCATAAAAGTCGTTAGGTTCCAACTTTAGCTTAAGATATGAGGCTCGAATAAAAATATAAAAATTCTAATAAAAATATCTAGGTCTTCTATGATATGTACTCTACTCATAGAAGCAAGAAATTCTCCAGAGTACTCAACAACAAATCCTACATAAATCTCCAAAGTTGGTTCCAAAACCAGAATTTCTATACTTAGCCAAATTCTACGTGTGTTCACAAATTGCACAAACAGCCTACTTTGCACTCTTATGGATCCAAATATGACTGTTTTATTGACCTCAACTTTTGATACATCACAACATGCATACCACTCTAAGTCTTACTAAAATTTGAACAGTTATAAATCTTTTTAAGGTCCTCAAATTTAGGTTCAAAAATGACCGCTCAATCACTTTCTTGGAAGAAACAAATATTGGGTTGTAATTGATCTAGACTTCGAGACTCACCAAACGCAAGGCTATCTTTATCTTGTCAATAACAGGTCTTTGGATCTAAACTCTTAATGGCTAAAGTTCTTCCAACTCCTTGGTGGTGGTGTGACTCGAGCAGCGTGTGGAGGCTTCTTTGAGGGTCGACGGTCACAGTGGATGTTGTGTACCACGATGCTTCAGATCTGAAAGCACCTAGTTATCGCACTATTTTTGTGATCTTAGTTTACCAAGAAAGAGGTGAGACGTTATACCTCTACTACTGCAAAGAAGGTGAAGTTGTTAGGCTCATGGATCTCTCGCTTGAAGGCCCGTAGAGATTGTTTGGGTTAGCTTCTTGGTAACATCGATCGATAGGAGGACTATAAGGTTCCGATGTTAAGCATGAAGGGGGTGACCGAAAGAATGTGTAGATGCGGAAATAATCATCTTACCCAGACTCACTCTTCTTCAGGTCACATCATGGGGTACGAGGCGTCCTTGGTGTGCTACGACAACTTCTATCTTGCTGATGACGTGATGAGGGAAGGCCTGTACCAGGATCCGTCTAGGGTTGACAAGATTGCTCTTCCTCAGTGCTAACAGTAGGGTAGAGTGGTGTATGGTGAGGTCTATATGTGGGGGGAAAGGGAGGTATTTGCCTAGATTCTCTACAATGTGAACGGTTTCAGAAGGTAAGTGAATCGCACACCTTGGCTCGTTGAATCTGGACGTGAAGAGAGGAGTTGTATGAGCAGCCATTACAATGGAGAATCTGATCAAAAAGGAAAGTAGATCGAAGGGGAATGTGAGTAGGGGAGAGACGAGAAGAGCAGCAATTGGCAAGGTAGTGTGTGAAGGTTGGCGTTTCCTCGGCTGCGCACCTCCTGGGTTGCGGACTTCCTGGGTGCATATCTCCGGAACTGTGTACTTCCTGGGTTGCGTATCTCTTGGGTTGAAGAGAGTAAGGTGGGGCAAGTTGGCTGTCAAGGATATATGAAGGTTGGGATAAGGAAATGTAGCTACATATTCTTGCTTACCGGCTTGTTGGCCCTCCTGCACGAGAGTTGCTCAAGGCCGATGGCGGAAACGTGCATGCGGAACATGGTCGAAACATGGAGGAGGAAGTGGGCATGACCTTGTCATGATCTTGTCAAAATGATGTCATGACCTTGTTAAAGACATGTCATGACCTTGTCAAAACACCTAGGTATAAACTAGGGTTTGTAAGTTTAGGGTTTGATGGAATTTTCGTCATTTTATGTAAGTTTAGACTTACATAAAATGATAGGATTTGTGAGGGAGGATAACGCTACATATCATGTACAAGGATGAACGGGTCAAAATTCATTTTAACTCGAAAATAATCAGAAATAAATGGAAATAAAATTCCGGATATTACATTTCGTGTCTTCATCACTAGTCACATAGTCGTTCATCCATATAGGTGCTTTCCTATTGCGACTTTGTCTCAGATTTCCAACATGTCTTGTTTTGTCAGCAGAACCAACATCATATACATCATCTTGCAAATCAGAATCATCAACTTTTACATCATCTTGCACATCAGAATCAGTAGCCTGCACATTAGAATCAACTTGCAAATCATCATGAAAATCAGCAGCTTCCACGTCAACATCAGTCTACACATCATATGTCTCTTGTATCATTTGCTTACCATATTGGTATACTTGCTCCCATTCTACAACTAGCTTAATTGATCCTTCAAGATTCCAATCCCATTTTTTATCCTCTTCGAAGATAACATCCTTGTTGATTATGATATTTTTACCATTTGGATCATAAAGTCAATATCCCTTTGACTCTGTACATATACCAAATAGGACACAACTTTTACTTTTACTTTCAAGCTTTGTACGATGAGCATCAGGCGCATGTGCATGAGCAAAGCAACCGAACACTCTGAAGTGCTCAATGGATGATTTCACTCCACTCCAAGCCTCTTCCGGTGTCTTATCTTTCAAAGATATGGTTGGACATCTCTTATGTACATAAAATTCCCAATTTACAGCCTCAGGCCAAAATATTCTTAGAATCTCCTTTTCGACAAGCAAAGTTTGACCATATTCATGACGCTTTTGTTCTTTCGCTCAACAACACCATTTTGTTGGGGTGTATAAGTTGTTGTTAGCTGCCTCATGGTCCCCTTCTCTCTAAAATAGGCATTTAGTTCATTGGAAGTGAATTCTCCACCACGATCAGTTTTCGAGCATTTAATGAACATTCTAGTTTCTTTCTCAACTAAACTCTTATATGTTTTAAAAGAAGCAAATGCATCTTCCTAGGAAACAAGGAATTGTACCCGAGCTTTTAGATTAAAATCATCGATAAAGCATATAATGTACCTCTTTTGGCCGTTGGAGGTTGGAGAAATTGAGCCACAAATATATGCATGAATAAGCTCCAGCCTTTCTCATGCTCTCCATAAGCTTTTCTTTAGGATTATTTCCCTGTGTCGTGTTACGCTAGAAATGTATAGCACAAAATTCTTACAACTTATAACTCGATATAATTTCCTAACTCCTAGCGAACCCACAGTGTATGGGTCATTCTGTAGCAAGGATTGTATTCCGAGGTCAAACACAAAGATTAAGGTGAAGTCAAATCAAATAAGTGATCATGGATAGTGCAAATCTAGTCTAAAAAAAGAGAAGGAAATAAAGAAATGAAAATCATGATATTTTTGGGTTGGGTTTTTATGGTGATCAAGCAAAGATCACAAATCATGCAATATTATAAATCAAACTAGCAACACAAACAAACAACACAAGAACAAGATATGTAATCAAAGAGAGAAAAGCGGATTCTAGGGTTTAGGAATTCCGGTTATGGCATTGGACTCAAGCTTCTAATCAACCTTGGACAAGCTACGGTATGTTGGGAAAGGATGTTTCTCAAGTGGAATCAATCACCGGCTAGGTCTCATGGTCCACTAATCCCTCACCTAAGGTCCTATTACCGGGTAAGTCTCTAGGAGCTTAAGGTTGGGAATTCTACACAAACCGGATTGCTATCTAGGGGTCAAACCTCTCCTTACCGGGTAAGTCTCGGGAAGGCAAGTCCTAAGTATCAACCCTAGCACACTCAGTCCTATAGCGGCTTGTGAGGCTCACTACTACCTAGAGTTCATCATCTTTGATATCTAAGATCGAGAATTACCGGGTAGGTCTCTTCCCTTACTTAGTTTGCTAGCATTAGGTCATCCTAGGCTAGATTATGCTTAACAAACACTAGAATTTCAACAATCTAACATCCTAACATTCAGATTCATCAATACAAGCACAACAGAGAAAATCGCGGGTGGATCATCCTAAACCACGGGCGTGGAAATGTATGAACAGGCCGTGGTTTCCATCAGAGGTTAGGTTTCGAGCAAGCAAATCATCCAGAGGTACATTCAAGTCTATTCTATCATAGTCCAAGCCATAACCATCATTCCATTACCCTAGAATCACAACTATTTAGCCAACAACATGCATTTTAAGATTCAAACTCAACAAGCAAACATTCATGGCTTCCATAGCAAGAAAATGAGATGAAAGTGAAGAGAAACAAGTAGTCTTAGCTGAATATAAGATGAAACAAGACTTACAACCCTTCAAACACAGATCAAAAACGTTCCTTACAATGCTTTCAAAAGTTCATCAATAAAAACCACTAAAAACTCACTCAAAAGTTCACTCTAAATCTCTATCTTGATGTGTTATTCTTCCTCCAAAATGAGAGTGTTTTTCTTCTCCTCCAAGAATTCTCAATGTGGATAATGATAATGTGTGAGAGAATGTGGGAGGATCCTCTAGCAACAGCCTGCAGACCACTTATATTCTCCACCAAGAGCAAGGGTCGGGCAAGGAGATCGTGGGACAGCTGTCCAGAGAAAACCACGGCCAAAACCACGGGCGTGGTTCTGGCCTCTGGGCTGTGGAATTACATGAACAAATCCCTTTGGATCATTAAGCCATGAGTTGGTGCAAGGCATGCACCAACAAGGTCCTATGTGTTCTCCTTTGCTCTTAGCTTGCTCCTTAATGAGTCCGGAAGTGTACCATCACGAGTAATGATCCTCGAATGTATCGATTAAGCTCCAAAAGCTCCCCAAAATACCTACCAAACCGACAAGAGTTCGTGTAGACATCTATTTCGACAATATGCATGAATTAAGCGTAAACGTCATGAACTAATGTCAAACCATGCATGAATAATGGGAAAAACTATCTAAATGAATGCCTAAACTAACGTCATAAATCACGTCATCATGTTGCTTTCCTTTTAAGCAATCAGTGCATATAGTAGACCCACACTTACCAAAATTGGGCAGACCCTTCACCATCTCTTTGTTTTTCAGAGTCATAAGTCCTTCAAAGTTGAGGTTTCCATACCTACGGTGTCAGAGCTTTGCTAGATCTTGCGTGCTTGCTTGGAAACACAACTCTTATCGTGCTCTAAGGATTGAGCGGTGGAGATTATGATGAACATCCTATTATTTGTCTTGTTGGTTTGAAATTGTCAAGCCTTTCGTAGGATGATAAATGCGGCATCAATTTGGTTGCATCAAGATGGCAAGGCCTTTTTCTTGCAGTTGTCCAACACTAAGAAGATTAGTCTTCAACTCCGGCACGTAGAAGACATCTTGTAGATGACAAGTGACTCCAACAAAGAAACCAAATGTCCCTATTCTTTCCCACAAATAAATTGCTACAGTCGGAATCAAGAAACCAAATGCCCCGATTCTTTCCCACAAAACCAGAGTAGGCCATCAACAACATCTCTTCCGTTTCTTCCTTCTCAGCGTAGTTGACTTGTTTAGCATCATTTGGGCATTCGTACTGGAAATGGTCAAGTTTGATGGCATCTATAACATTCTATCATAGCTTTACTATAGTTTGCACTCCCCCTGCCTCTACTTCTTCCTCCTTTGAAATTGCTTCTTCCACGCCCTCTACTTCAATAGTTATCGTCATTTGGAACCTTCAGCGCCTATTCTTCATCTCCAGTTTTCTTAAATTTTTATTCATGGACAAGGAGGGAGCTTTGTAGGGCATCAACAGAGAGCTCCTCAATGTCTTTTGACTCTTCTATGGAACAAATTATACATTTTCATCTCTTTGTAAGCCTCCTCAAGATCTTTTCAACTATCTTGTCATCCTCTGTTCGCCCGAAAACGTGCGTGCAAATGAGCTTTATATTTATAAAACTAGAATAAAAGCAAGCGAACCCGCAGTGTACGGATCGGCATAGATTAGCAAGTATTCCAGAGTATCGAACACATGGATTTGGTGAGACAAAATCCAACTTCAATTGTCAAGCAAATAAAAGATGTAAAGCTTTGCAAATATTGGGGAAAACAGCAACCCTAAAGATCCAGGTGTCTAATTGTGGCAATCGATTCAAGATATACTAAAGAATTAAGAACAGAATCAAGAATTGCGAAGGTATACTAAAGTAAAGTAATGTACGGTGAAGTTCCAAAACCTTATATGACTTACCCAAAGACACTCTCTATAAAGGTTGTTGAGGCTAAAGTATAGAAAGGATCTAAGGGCAAGAAATAATCTCAAATACCCAAACTTGTAACCCAAGGATCAAGATAAACTCAAATGGTTAAGGTTGTGACACTCGAAACCGAAAAAGAGGATGTTGAGTCTCACTACTACCTAGGAAAGGCAAGCCAAGACTAGGTTAAAGCTAATCTTTAACTTTCGATTAAAGTAAAAGCAAAGTTCGTAAATTGGGGTAAATCACGGGTAGATCTTGAGAACCACGGCCGTGGAAACCTAAGAACAGGCCGTGATTTAGGGTGTCGACGATATTTCTCTAACTCTCAGGGTCCAATCAAATTACGATCGATCTATCATCATCTAAGCCACAACTATCAACCCTTCACCTTAGAATTGCTAAAGGGTTTTAGCCAATAACCATTGTCATAATATCAATATTCAATTTAAGAAGAATGAAAGATGAAAAACCTCGAATACTCAATAAAACTTCAAAACCAAATCTCAAATCCGAAACACAAGAAGCAATGTTAATGGATTCAGAATATATAACACAAAACCTCACAATGATATAAGGCAAGTACGAAGAACGGGATGTCAATCCGTCTTCAATATCAAAACCTAAGAAAAAGGCTAACTTCCACTGTAAGCAATCTCCAATCTCCAACAATCCGGCGTTCCGCAACTCTCGACGACTTCCAATCAACCCTAAGCAAGAGTGCTGAAAACAAGGGTAAGCGGCCCTCTCGAAATTCTCTTTTCCAGCCTTTTTATAAGACGAGAAAGAATTACCGTCAAGGCCCAATACGTAAATGACGTGGCAAATAATGACACGTCAAAAGATTGCCTAAATCATGGTCTCACAGCCTTCCACGACGTGGTTTAGAGCGTGGAAACAGATTACGGTGCTTTGTGACTTCCACGACCGTAATTTAGACCGTGTAACTTACTAGAGTGCTCCAAACTCCCTTCCACGTTCATAATGCCAAGTCCACGGTCGTGGTTTAGAGCGTGGACTTCAAATCATCTTCTCCACGGCCGAAAATCACGGCGTGGAAGTGCATATTGCTTGTTGTTGCTTTTGTTTCGTGTCATTCTTCATCCTAGCTGCTTCCTTAGCTTCTTTGATGTATCTTCTAATCCTCGAGCATGATCGATTACTCCCTTTTCTCTCTCAAATGCTCCGATTCCAGCTCCTCTTCACCTATAATCAACACAAAGCTAGTGTAGACTTCCATATCGACAAAATAGATGAACAAGCTAACATTTGCTTCAAAACCTTATCCATGTACACAATAATAAGGAAAAACAATCAAAATAAGTGCCTAGAATATCGCCATATTTCATGCTAACAAAATACCCCATACTTGTCACTTGCTTGTCCCCAAGCAAGGTTTTCTAAAGCTTAGAACACAAGTTAGAATGAAATATGCATGCAAATTCAAAACAAGCCATCCTTTAGGCAAATGTGCTTCTAGTCAACAGATCACCCTCAAACCTTGCTTCATTCATCCTTGAAAATCAAGCATGTGAAACTTCAATTTAGATCACCAAGTCAAATACATAAACCAAAGAATGTAAAGTAAGGAAACATCATAAATCGCTTAAACTTCAAGACAAACACCATAACCTTCAAGCATTGTCAAAATCAAGCATGTGAAACTTCAATTTAGATCACCAAGTCAAATAACACTCTTTTGATCTTAAGGACTTTCAAGTAAGGTCTAAAATGCGGAAAGGAGGGAAACTTGTAAGGGATGTGGTGCTTGAATCCGGGAAAAGGGATAACCCAACTCTTTTTCTTTTTATTTTGAATTGCAACACCATCAACTTAGAGCTTTGCTCTTTTCTTTTTCACATTATTTTTCGACTTTACTTTTTGAAATATGGATAGAGGTGCACAAAAACCGAATCCTAGGAGATCGGCGTTTCTCAATTTCGAGATACCTCAAACCCTTGATGCACATACCATAATTCGTTTGGAATATCGCTCAATCCGACTTTGGCAAGACACAAACACCCGGCTATGTGAATGGTGCCGAGTTACTCATCGTCATGATTGACTTCCCCAAACCTATTAGTTCTATTCTTTGAATGCAAAAATTTTGCTTTCATGGCCCTCCCACATCAAACATGCCAAATATCAACTCCTCTAAATTCCCGGATAGGTAAGGGAGGCAATTACTTTTATTGAGGGGCTAAATGATCAAAGAAAGAAGTAAGAAAATCAAATTGCCTTAATCATTTCATAAAGAAGTATAAGAACTCATCATGTGATTTCAACCTTAATTTCTCAATATGATTTAGATAAAACTCTCACATTATGAAACTTGCAAGAAAGGATAAACAACACATTCAATTTCTTTTCAATTCATAATTCCGTTTAAGCATACAATTGTCATCAAAAACTCATTCCACAAGTGAGAGCTATCATAGAAGTCATCTCTAATCTTAGAAGCACAAGAACTTTTTCAAAATTTTTCAAAACTTTCAAATTTGTATGGGTTTTTCAAACTTTTTCATGCAAAGTGTCATGGATAGAAGCAAGCAAATGTAGTAGAGTTATTACACACATAGTCACACCCCATCCCATACTTAAAACATACATTGTCCTCAATGTTCAAAAAGAAAAGAAAGAAAAGCAAAATGAACTCACTAGACGGTGGTGGGGCGGCTGAAATTGGCGATCATCAAACTCGTCACTACGGAGGAGGCGGTGGTGGAAATGGATGGAAGTCATGGCTATAGTACCACCCAAACTGTTGGCGGTAAATGTCACTCATCATCTCATCATGCTCCCGGCTCCGTGTCTCCTGGGTCTCCCGGTGGATCTCCAACTCTCCTAGAAAGGTCGGTGGCCCACGCCGGTAGCTGCTCATACCAAGCTGGTGGCTGGCCATACCATGCTGGTGCGTCCTGGGGAGTCGGTGCTGATGGTGTTGCGGGTGCCTGATCATACCACGGAGGTGGAGCTCCCATCCATGAAGGTTGCTCCCCATACCAAGCGGGAGGAGCGTCCATCCAAGTCGGCCTCTCACTCACGCTAGCACGGCGAGAGGAAGAGGCTCCGGAAGGTCCGGAAGGTCGCGGGGAACGTCTAGGAGGGTCGGGGAAGTGTGCCGGATGATCCGGAAAAGTGTCAAAGTCCTTCTCATCACCTCCTCCTATCTCCTCCTCAACATTCGCAGCTGGGACATCATCCGGCACAAAAGGAGGTGTTGTCAACCTATTCGCATGCATGGCGGCGAAAGTCTGCTTCCAGTTATGGCGTCCGGCCATAATGGAATACTCGGGGAGCCAAAGGATACCTCTACCTCCTCTCTCCTCCCAAGGCATACCGGCGGTAGGTGGACCGCGGTATCTAGGGAAGATGATGCCTCTAGTCATAAGGCTATTGAGACCCAAAGGTCTCGCCGCTATCCTAGTACAAGCGGAATAGTCTATCCCTAGCTGCGAGGCAATGTGAGTGACCATACCACCATATCCTATATTATCGGCTCTCTTGTTCTTCAGCTTACTCATGGTGGAGGCTAGGAGGGTAGCACAATCGGCGGGTCTATCATGGAGCATAGAGTAAAGAACTCATAGTTCTCCTCCATCAACCGAAAAGAAACAGTCCTATCGACGGCGCTATGCTCAAAGGAAGTGACGAACTCCCTAGTAATTTCCTAATAAGCATCTTCTCTAATAGCGGAGAAGACAATCAAACCGGCTCTATCTAGAAGCCATGTCAAATCATTCACTACGTTCAGCGGTTCAAGCTCCTCAAGCACTAGGTATCTCGGTCCTATGACCGGCCTCTTCTCGATCCTTTCTAAGGCATCGAGGTAATCCTCATGAATGGTTGGAATTCTAGGAGGTGGGGTGATGGTGGTTCACTAGGGGGGACTTGGGAGAAAGAGGAAGTGTCATCTTTCCTCTTCTTGTTCCTACTCGACTTTCTCCTAAACAAATTGTCCATTATAGGGGAAATCACAGTCTGTTCTAGGAAAACCACGGCCGTGGAACCTACAAGGACCGAGGTTCTATTCTGTTTCAATCAAATCTCAACTAAATCACACCAAGTTCACCAGACATAGTCCTAGACTAGATCCAAATCCAATTTCAATCAGTTATCCTAAAAATCTTGCGAAGAATTGAACCAAATTGACAAGTAGAGGAAGAGGAGAAAAACCTAGGTTTTGGATTTTTAAAATCCAAATTTCTTCTTCTGCAGGGTTTTGTTCACTTAAATTGTTGATTGGATCTTGTAGATGATCGAAAATGCTTCACATTAGGCTCAAGAATCGTTCGAATCGGACTCCGAACGAAGATTTGTGAGAAGGGGAAAGATTTCGGCGATTAGGGCATGGAAAAGGGCGTGGATTTGAGAAATTGTGGTGTTTTGTGAAGGAAGGTGGTTTATATAGTGGCCGTAAAAAATTTGGAAAATCACGGTCACTCGGGGTGTTCCACGGCCGTGTAATTATACGGACCCGTGGTTTTGGTGATTTTTCTCAGACTTTGGAAGAATTACGGTCACTGTAGCTTCCACAACCGTGGTTTAGGGCGTGGAACTCTCTGTAATGTGCCAAAATCCAAGTTTCGTCAATTTCTTCCAACTTTTCCTCCTTCTATTGCCTACTCCATTGCTCCTACATCCAAAAATACGATATACCGGGAGGTATCGAGGGCAAAACAAAGCAAAAACGACTAAACTAATCTAATCTAAGAATGAACAAACAAAAGCATAAGTGCAATACCTTGGGTTACCTCCCAAGAAGTGCTTGTTTTAGGTCCGTAGCTAGACCGTACCTGCATCTATTCGAGTGTGGTGGGTGCGAACTCCCCAGCTTGGAACTCCGGTGTATACTTCTTAAGTCGTTGACCGTTCACCTTGAAACATCCTCTCTTTTCAACCCATACTTCAACTGCGCCATGGGAAAAAACATGTTTGATTAGATAAGGTCCAGTCCAACGAGATTTAAGCTTACCTGGAAAGAGCCGAAGTCTCGAATTGAAGAGGAGAACTTGATCTCCTTCTTTGAGGTCCTTTGGAATGATATGCTTATCATGTCAACGCTTCGCTCTTTCATTATAGATCTTGGCGTTCTCATAAGCGTTTAAGCGGAGTTCTTCAAGTTCATTAAGGTCCAAGAGGCGCTTCTCGCCTACTTCCTTCATGTTGAAGTTCAACAACTTTATCGCCCAATACGCTTTATGTTCCAGCTCCACCGGCAAGTGACAAGACTTCCCATACACAAGGTTGTATGGTGTTGTTCCTATGGGAGTCTTGTAAGTAGTCCTATATGCCCACAATGCGTCTTCTAGTTTCAAAGGCCAATCCTTCCTTGTCTTTGAAACTGTTTTCTCTAGGATGCCCTTGATCTCTCTATTTGAAATCTCCACTTGTCCACTCGTTTGTGGATGGTAGGGAGTGGCGATCTTGTGAGTCACCCCATACTTAGCTAGTAGAGCTTCGAATCGTCGGGCAATGAAGTGAGAGTCTCCGTCACTAATGATGGTGCGTGGTGTACCAAACCTTCGGGAATTAGTTCTATTAAAGAACTTAACTACAACCATGGCATCGTTAGTTGGAGAGGCTATAGCTTCAACCTATCTCGAAACATAATCTACATCTAGAAGTATGTATTGGTTTCCATAAGATGATGGAAAAGGTCCCATGAAGTCTACTCCCCAAACGTCAAAGATTTCTACCTCCTGAATGTTGTTAAGAGGCATTTCGTTCCTCCTAGAGATGTTCCCTGTTCTTTGACAAGCATCGCAGTAGGAAACAAAGGTTTGCACATCTTTAAATAAAGTAGGCCAAAAGAAACCGGACTGCAATACCTTAGCGCTAGTTTTGTTTGAACTAGTGTGTCCTCCACAAGGTTGTGAATGACAATGACGGATGACGCTTTGCATCTCGTCTTCCGGCACACATCTTCGAATGATGCCGTCGGGACCTCTCTTGAAGAGTAGAGGTTCATTCCAAAAGTATTGCCGGACATCCTTAAAGAACTTCTTCCTTTGTGCGTAGGATAGTTCGGGAGGTATTTCCTGACAAACCAAATAGTTAACAAAATCAGCAAACCATGGTTCGTTACCTTTAGTTATCTTGTCGATGCACTCCTCTATGATGTTTAAATGCTCGTCCGGAAAGGAGTCATCTATAGGTAGGTTGTCATCTTCAATGTGTGGTTGACAACTCAAATGATCCGCAATAGAATTTTCCGAACATTTCTTGTCACGGATCTCTAGATTGAATTCTTGTAGGGGAAGAATCCATCTAATCAGTCTTGGTTTCGCATCCTTCTTGGCAAGTAAATACCGGATCGCAGCATGATCCATGTATACAATCACTTTTGCACCTACAAGATAAGAACGAAACTTTTCAAAGGCATATACAATAGCTAAGAATTCTTTTTCAGTTGTGGCGTAGTTAAGCTGCGCTTCATCTAGCGTCTTGCTAGCGTAATAGATAGCATGGGTTCGGCCCTCCTTCTTTTGCCCAAGCACAGCTCCAATAGCTACGTCACTTACATCATACATAACCTCGAACGGGAGATTCCAGTCCGGAGGTTGGATGATCGGGACTGAGATTAGAGCTTCCCGGATCTTATGAAATGCGTCTAAACAATCCTGCGAGAAATCAAAAACTGCATCCTTCATCAGTAGATTAGTAAGCGGTTTTGATATCTTAGAAAAGTCCTTGATAAAACATCTATAAAATCCCGCATGTCCAAGAAAGCTTCTTATCCCCTTCACCGAAGATGGAGGAGGGAGCTTTTCTATGGTCTCTATCTTAGCCTTATCTACCTCAATCCCTCTATTAGAGATCAAGTGTCCGAATACAATGCCTTCCCTCACCATGAATTGACACTTCTCCTAATTAAGAACTAGGTTAGTGTCTTTGCACCTTTGTAACACAAGAGAAAGGTTAGAAAGACAATTATCAAAAGAGGAACCATAAACAGAAAAGTCATCCATGAAAACTTCCATGATCTCCTCTATGTACTACGAGAAGATAGCCATCATGCACCTTTGGAAGGTGGTTGGGGCATTGCAAAGCCCGAACGGCATTCTCCTATAAGCGAACATACCCCACGGGCACGTGAATGTGGTCTTCTCTTGATCGTCCGGATGGATCGGGATCTGGAAGAAGCCACTGTAACCGTCAAGATAGAAAAAATGAGAATGTTGTGCTAACCTCTCAAGCATTTGATCAATGAAGGGTAATGGGAAATGATCCTTCCTAGTTGCATTGTTTAGCTTCCGGTAATCAATGCAAATCCTCCATCCAGTCACGGTTCTAGTAGGAATGAGCTCATTTTTCTTGTTGGTGATAACCGTCATTCCTCCTTTCTTTGGAATAACTTGTACGGGACTCACCCACTTACTATCGGAGATAGGATAGATGATACCTGCATCAAGTAGCTTAAGAATCTCCTTCTTGACAACCTCCTTCATGATCGGATTTAACCTTCGTTGAGGTTGTCGTGAAGGCTTAAAATCTTCTTCCATTAGGATCTTGTGCATGCATTATGAAGGTTTAATTCCTACAAGATCCTCTATAGTATAACCTAAGGCTTTCCTATGTTTCCTCAGAACAACCAGTAGTTTACTATGCTCATCTTCACTTAAATTGGAACTGACAATTACTGGAAAAGTAGAATTAGTTCCTAGAAATGCGTATCTAAGATGTGTGGGAAGTGGCTTCAATTCCATCACCATTGGAGTCTCTAATGGCTCTTGAGGAGTGTCCAATGCTTCCTTAGAAGTCTCTAAGGATGTAGGAGTTGTTGAAGAAGACTCAAGAGCATTGGTGGAAAGAACGTAATTGTTCTCAGAATTTCCCAAAATCACGGCACCACTGTTACTTCCACGACCGTGGTTTAGGGCGTGGAAGTCAATTACGGCACCACTGGTAGTTCCACGGCCGTGGTTTTGGCCGTGTAACTTACTGGAGTCATCTGAATAGGTGATTACGGTCATCATGGGGGAAACCACGGCCGTGGAATAGCACGACTGACCGTGATTCCTCACATTCTCTGACCCATCGTAGAGTTTTTCAAACTCTTCTTCATGCACTTCCTTTAGCTCCTCCAAGGCTTCAATTTCCTCATTGCAATCCTCTTCTTCTCCTTTCTCCATGATGCTCATGGTGATGACCTTTTGCAACGGATCCTTGAATAGAATCGAGCTTACTTCCTCTCTAGATGTCTCCTCATCATAGATATTGAACATATCTTCTCCAAGAGTTGGCTCTTTCAGCAAGGTGGAAAGAACAAACTCTACCTTCTCTTCTCCTATGTCGAAGGCAAGTCTAGAATTCTTGCAATCCACCATACAACCGGATGTTGCAAGAAACGGTCTTCCGAGTATGATCGGGACTGGACTATCTGTAGGAATGTCAAGCACAACAAAATCTATTGGAACATAGAACTTACCAAGCTTGACCGGGACGTCAACAATGATACCGACGGGACGAGTTATGGATCGATCCGCCATGTATAACGTCATCTTCACCGGTTTAGGTTCACCTAAACCGATCTTCCTGCACAAGGCAAGTGACTTCTCCCACTATAATTGGAATACAAAATGACCCCGGATCCTTCAGCTTTGGGGGCATCTTTTCCTTCATCATTTTGATGAGTTCCGGTGATTCCGAACTCATCTTGACTTCTCCGAAGTCTTCCAGCTTCCTCTTGTTAGAGAGGATCTCCTTTAAGAACTTCCCATAAGCGGGCATACCTACAATTGCATCAATAAAAGGTATATTAATGTGCAGTTTGCTCATGAGTTCAATGAACTTACCAAACTGCTTGTCTAGGCGTGCTCCCGCTCTAGATTGTGGAAGTGGTAAGGGGGGTTTGTAAGCTGGAGGAGGAATGTAGATGTCTTCCTTCTCCTTCCCCTTTTCCTTCTCCTTTTTGAAGGGAACTTCAACAAACTTAGGCTGTGGGTCGGTAGTTGTTGCTCCGCTCCTAGTTGTGATAGCCATCACCCATCCCTTTGGGTTGTCCTCCGTCTTTCCGGGAAGCTTTCCTTGGTTTCTAGGAACTTCCTCGGCATTGCTGAACATTTGGTTTTCTAAAGCCTTTTGAGCTTTATCAACTTTAGTGATGTGGTTCTCCAGTCCTTGAAGCTTTCCCAAGATCGTTTCCAGCATGGGATCGGGTTTCTCCTTCCCCGAGTAGCTTCTGCTATTGGATGTTTGCCCCTGGCTTTTCAAAGGAATGGAAGAAGAAGATGGTGGTATTAGTGAATTTCTTGAATTGGGATAAGAATTACCGGAATTTTGTTGTTGGTTGGAACGCCAATTGTTGTTTGAATTCCGATTGTTGTTCCAATTATTGTTCCGGTTGTTGTTGTTCCAATTGTTCCGGTTGTTGTTCTGGTTGTTGCGGTTGGTGTTCTCATTCCCTTGATGGTTGTTGTTGTTTCCTAAATATCCAACATCTTGCTCCTTAGGCTTTTGAAGGCCAGCTCTAATGACTTCCTTCAATTCCTTATTTTCGGTGTTGAGGGAAAAGATTTGAGTTTGCGCAGCTTGTGTTAGCTTCACTCCTTGCTCTACTCGGTTAGCTTCCGCCTTCCGGTGGGAATACTTATCAATTACTCGGGCTTGCTTCTCAATGAAGTCCCAAGCGTCATCTTCCCTCATGTCCATGAATGTGCCACGTGAAAGGGATTGAAGCTTGAATTGTGTTTTCACATCTAGCCCCTTGTAATATATTTCCAACAACTCTAACTTGGAAATGCCATGGTGTGGGCAATCCAATAATAGATCTTGAAACCTTTCCCAATATTGAAACAAACTTTCGTTAGATTTCATAGAAAAAACATTGATTTTACCTCTCAATTCCGCTGTCTTGGATGGCGGAAAGAATTTGGTTAGGAACTCCGAAGATAGATCCTCTCATGTGTTGAGTCTTTCATTTGGAAGAGCTTGATACCAAGATAAAGCCTTCCCTTTCAAAGAGAAGAAGAATGGTTTGATCTTGTAGTTGTTAGTGGTTGCATTCTTCGGTTTCATTGTCTCCATTAGAATCTCAAAGTTCTGTAATTGTTGGTGTGGAGATTCAGCACTCGTTCCTCCAAATTGGCTTTGGCGAACGATGGTAATAACTTGCGGGTTAAAGATAAACCCTTGAATGTCTTCAGCTTCGAAGTTCACGCCTAGACGGCGCGGTTGCTGAATCGGATCTATCCTTTGTCCAAGAGTTCTTGGCTCCTCATCTACATGAGCGGCTCTCGCACCCCCAGCTGGGATACGAAGATTGGCGGCCGGTCTTGGATCATTCCGGACTGGATTTATCGTTGGATCAATTTCCTCTAGTGGTGGCATATCATCATCATCCTCCTCATCGGATGATTCCACTCTAATGGACTTAGTTGACTTAGCTTTCTTCTTTTTCTTGGAGTCATTCATCTCCAAATTCATGTCCATCATTATAGCTTTGAGCTCATCAATTTGGAATTGATGACGCTCCGCTTCTTCCTTACGAGTTTTCTCACTCAACCTAAATTGAGCTTGAGACAACACTAACTCCGCTTGGAGATCTCTCTCTCTCTCTATTTTCAGCCATCTTTTTTTCCTTAAGTTTCTTCCTCAAAGTCTTCTCAAGTTTCGGATCAAAAGGTATGAGGTCTTTGTTGGATCTAGACCTGCGCATATACCTAAGAGAACCTGCAAATAGCACTCAAAAGAGATATCAAATAACAAGAGCAAAGCTCCCAAGCTTGATAACCGAGAACCGAAGTTTGGTCTAGACCAAATCCCCGGCAACGGCACCAAAAACTTATTCACCCGAAAACGTGCGTGCAAATAAGCTTTATATTTATAAAACTAGAATAAAAGCAAGCGAACCCGCAGTGTACGGATCGGCGTAGATTAAAAAGTATTCCAGAGTATCAAACACAGGGATTTGGTGAGACAAAATCCAATTTCAATTGTCAAGCAAATAAAAGATGTAAAGCTTTGCAAATATTAGGGAAAACAACAACCCTAAAGATCCAGGTGTCTAATTGTGGCAATCGATTCAAGATATACTAAAGAATTAAGAACGGAGTCAAGAATTGCGAAGGTATACTAAAGTAAAGTAATGTACGGTGAAGTTCCAAAACCTTATATGACTTACCCAAAGACACTCTCTATAAAGGTTGTTGAGGCTGCGGTATAGAAAGGATCTAAGGGCAAGAATTAATCTCAAATACCCAAACTTGTAACCCAAGGATCAAGATAAACTCAAACGGTTAAGGTTGTGACACTCGAAACCGAAATAGAGGATGTTGAGTCCCACTACTACCTAGGAAAGGCAAGCCAATACTAGGTTAAAGCTAATCTTTAACTTTGGATTAAAGTAAAAGCAAAGTTCGTAAACTGGGGTAAATCACGGGTAGATCTTGAGAACCACGGCCATGGAAACCTCACAACAGGCCGTGATTTAGGGTGTCGACGATATTTCTCTAACTCTCAGGGTCCAATCAAATTACGATCGATCTATCATCATCTAAGCCACAACCATCAACCCTTTACCTTAGAATTGCTAAAGGGTTTTAGCCAATAATCATTGTCATAATATTAATATTCAATTTAAGAAGAATGAAAGATGAAAACCCTCGAATACTCAATAAAACTTCAAAACCAAATCTCAAATTCGAAACACAAGAAGCAATATTAATGGATGCAGAATATATAACACAAAACCTCACAATGATCTAAGGCAAGTACGAAGAACGAGATGTCAATCCGTCTTCAATATCAAAACCTAAGAAAAATGCTAACTTCCGCTGTAAGCAATCTCCAATCTCCAACAATCCTGCGTTCCGCAACTCTCGGCGACTTCCAATCAACCCTAAGCAAGAGTGTTGAAAACAAGGGTAAGCGGCCCTCTCGAAATTCTCTTTTCCAGCCTTTTTATAAGACGAGAAAGAATTACCGTCAAGGCCCAATACATAAATGACGTGGCAAATAATGACACATCAAAAGATTGCCTAAATCACGGTCTCACAGCCTTCCACGACCGTGGTTTAAAGCGTGGAAACAGATTACGGTGCTTTGTGACTTCTACGACCGTAATTTAGACCGTGTAACTTACTGGAGTGCTCCAAACTCTCTTCCACGTTCATAATGCCATGTCCACGGTCGTGGTTTAGAGTGTGGACTTCAAATCATCTTCTCAACGGCCGTAATTCAGGGCGTGGAAGTGCATATTGCTTGTTGTTGCTTTTGTTTCGTGTCATTCTTCATTCTAGCTCCTTCCTTAGCTGCTTTGATGTATCTCCTAATCCTCGAACATGATCAATTACTCCCTTTTCTCTCTCAAATGCTCTGATTCCAGCTCCTATTCACCTATAATCAACACAAAACTAGTGTAGACTTCCATATCGACAAAATAGATGAACAAGCTAACATTTGCTTCAAAACCTTATTCATGTACACAATAATAAGGGAAAAACAACCAAAATAAGTGCCTATAATATCGCCATATTCCATGCTAAGATCCGCCATCGCTTCTCCATAGTTTCATATCTTATTGGCAATCACCAATACTCGACCAAAGTAATCGGTCATAGACTTGCCTACTTCATGACCAAAATCTCAAACTCTTTGTGAAGTCGATTGAGCCACACCTTTTAGAATGAGCATTTCCTTGATACTTCAGTTTCATGAAGTCCCATCGTAGTTTTGATGTATCTTTCTGCATGATTGTCTTAAGAATTTTCTTGTCAATTGATTGAAACAAGTAATTCTTGGCCTTTAGATCCTTCAAGCGCATCTCTTCTAGATTTTTCGTCTGTGTCAGCCTCAGTGTTGCTTCATCCTCTGACTCCTTGAATCCCTTCTCCACAACAATCCAATACTTCTTGGAACGAAGGAGATACACCATGACCATGCTCCAATGGTCATAATCTTCACCGAATTGGGGAATTGATGGTGGCGCAAATCCTCCATTGGCTCCTTCAGATGTCATTTGAACCCTCGGGTTTTCTCGTTCCCTTTCCGAAGTCAGGAAATTCTCTCTTTTGTTGCTCTGATACCAAATTGTTGGAATTCAGAGAATGATCGATGAAAACTGACTTATTTGCATCAATAGCAAAGGGCTCTTAAATAGCCATTACAAATATCAGAAAATGCTTAACAAACACTAACAACGTAAGCCTACACTTAGGAGCGGATATAAGGGGGGGTAAGGGATTGCGCCCCTACTTCCGTCAAGATTATTTACTCTTAGGTGGATATAATTCATGCAGTTCTGCTAGCCAATTTGGTAGAAGGAGGGAAGGAGGTACTTGGAATGCAGGGTTTAACTCTTGGGAGTAAGAAAAGGAGTCTTTTTTGTATTTTTTTTATACAAAACAAATTTTCTTGATGTATATTTTCTTACATTCACTTTTAGTTAAATTAATGTAATCAATAAGATATAATTTTAAATACTATGATTCATCAACCAATACTTAATTTATTTGACAATCTATTTATAAAACATAATATATAAAATTAATTTAACTATCCTCTAAATATATTAAAAAAACATATACAACGAAAGCTCTAGTTTATAGTACGAAAACTTTAATATATATTTTTTTATTTTATAAATTTTAGCTTTAATTTTTTTACTTAATATGTAAAATGTCTTGTACAAAAAAAAAAATTTTAGCCCCAAGAAAAATTTTCTGGCTCCGCCTAACAAGAATACACAGATCAACATAATACAAATTAGGACTTATTTATTAAAACAAATAATCTTATCGAGAAGGGTGAAGTAGCATCTTCTCTCAGTTAAGGCATCTTCTCTACAAAGGAAGGGAATGTGTTCTTTCCCTAACCTCATCTATTCGGTTCATGATCTAAAATCCGGTCTCAACAAAAAAAATTGTATCTATAACATGCGCTTGGCAAGGCACACATAAACAAGGAAGTATTCCCTCAGTAATTTTGGAGTCGCCCTGTTTGAAATCTAAAAAACGCTCCTTAAATCATACACTAAATAAGGCATAATTGTTGTGCAAGATGATCAAGCCCCTTTTTAAACTTCTCCCTTTATTCCGGTTGGACCTAAATAAAATCAGGTCAACCCGCCCGCCCAAGGAAATAATTTATTTTTGCTTTGATACGTTAGACAAAAAAAAAAAAAAAAAAAAAAAAAAAAGAAGAGTACTATTAAATTAACAAAGTGGTTACATGCGGGCCGACAACCCTCCCGTGTTTAGTTTCAGACGGTATGAACAGTGTTCAAGGCGGGCTGGGCTGACCCTGACGGAGATCCGGACGAGAAGTTTACATTCAATAGTCTCATGAAAACGAGAAATTAGAATTGCCTGTAGCTTTTCCTGAAATCACACTTCCTGAACCGGCATCTGCCATGTTTAATCCCAGAAGAACAGTCACTGGCTATTACAACAATGGTGCAGGTTCGCATCACGCCCAAAATTATACAAGTCAAGGACTTGATTCATCTAGGGAATTCTTTTTCAAAGTCTATTTGTTCTATCTTCTTCAAGTTAGACTTGTGAGGAAAATTCCTAGAGGTTTCAACTTTGACTTGATATGTTGAAATACAATGAGGAAGGGTTGAGATTCAAGCTATATATAAGCTTATCTCATACTCAGCCAAATCCATAATGATTGAAATGTTATGAATGCCCTGCAGTGACTTCAGCTGCGGAGTTTATGTTCTGTACTGATGCCCAGCCTGATGATGATCTTTGTATTAACCAATGGAGCAACTAGATAGTCTGAATTTCTAGGATGTACCTTTGGCTTTAGTCTAAGATTTTCTCTCCAGTTGCGAATAAGTTCCATACTAAGGTTCCAATGATATAGAGAGCGATTGCCACCTTAAACACATCGTCCCAAGAACCTAACAATCACGTTCAAACAAAGCGTTAGCCAATGATTAACTGTTTCTTTCAGATTATCAATCAAAGAAAGAGGACTATGTGGTGTACGTACCTTTTTGGAGAATGAATCCGGTTGCGGCAGTACCAAATACACCAGCCAGAACACCAGCTGTATTGGATAGCCCCAACAACACTCCCTGTTTAAAGTTAGAACACATATCCAAATATCTGTCATACGTTTACCTAGGCAGTTGAACTGATTGTAGTCAAATTAAGGGGCTAATTAAGTGAGCAATGGAAATTGGAAACCTACCGAGTAGCGTGGCCCTATGTCTTGATGATTAGAATATAGTCCGGACTGTGAGAATGCATCTGACCCCTGCCATGAAACAGGAGCTATGTTTGATATAAAGGTTTAGCAGCAAGATGTTCTGGTAAGAGCAAGATCTGACAAACCTGACTGCAGGCCATGCATAACACGGCCATAGCAGGCGTCTTGACTTGGCTCAAGAGTGAGAGGAAAAATGCTGGGCCTAGAAACCCAATTGATTGCATTATCTGCACTTTACATTATCACAGACAGCCATTTTTGTTAAATTTCCTGGAATGTGTCTTGTTTTATACATTTCAATTTTTAAGAAACTGAAAATGTGTGGTTAAGAATTAAGATATTCAACAACACAGTCACCTTGCGGACAGATGTTACAGATAGACCTTTGCTGACGAGCGTATCTGCAATCCAACCTCCTATATTTGCAAAAATAGCCATGGTCAACCATGGTAGAACACAAAACAATCCAGACTCCATCAGGTTGAACTTGAGAACCTGAAATGAACACTGATGTTAGTCAAGGTAACTCAAAACATGCCTTTTCTATATGGGACTGCTATCAACTACACCTTAAATTAACCTGATTGTAATATGTAGGCATCCATGTTAGGAGAATAAATGTTCCCCAATTATGGCAAAAGTGGGAGATAATGAGAGCCCAAACTGGAGCTTTTGACAAAATTAGTTTCCAAGGAATCACTGTCACAGGTTCCTTTGACGCATTGTTTTCCATAATAAACATTTTCTCTTGCTTACTGATTTCTGGATCTTCATTTGGTGAACTATATGCCTGCAAATGAACAGGCTTTACTGTTAGACCATTTACTATGGCCATACAGACAGTAATGGCTATGAGCTGTCACGATTATGGTATTCAAGAGGGGAGATTTTGGAAAGCATTTTGAAGTATTATCAGAAGAAACAGCAGCAAAGAAAGTTCATGGCAATCAAAACCCACACTATAGTTACTAAATTGTCTCATTGCCATTGAAAATTACCACAACAAATTAGACTAGCTCATTTGTCTGCTGCTGATCTCTTAAGGGAGAATAATTAGCTTTGCACCTCATTAGTATTTTTGTTTACATCTTTAGATTCAGCTTACAAGCTACTACCTAAACAGTGAACGATCATGCACAACCAGCCTAGAAAAAAATAGTACCATCTTCAACATCAACTTCACTTTATCACATGAACAAAATACATTAAGAAAGAATTAAGCATGAAATGTTTCATTTAGAAGATATTCCTTACCTTATTCAACCAAAGAGCAAACCATAGACTCCCGAGCGAACCAAAGGAATAGAACACAGAAGGCCACCCAAACTTCTGAATAAAATATGGTGATACAGCCAATCCCGTGACCGAACCAAGATACATGCCACTATATACGAGAGCAAGTGCTCTGCTCCTTTCGGATACAGGAATCCACTTGGATATAATGTTGTTCATAGCTGGCATCGCAACACCCTGAAAACATAAATGTTAATTAGGCGAATGAATGATAAAAGCATCAGCTAATTTAAGCAGAATGCATCCTCTCTTGACATGATTTCCTAAATTTAGAAAAATCCCTGCTTTTTCAATATCCCTAGAAAATATGTTGGACAAAATCAGGATTTAAGATCAAAATAAGTTTTAGCAGCAGAAGAGGCTGACCTCACCAATGCCCATAAAAGCACGTGCAACAAGTAGAAAGGGAAGTCCAGCCTTTGCAGCAATTGGCGTCAAAACTGTTGCAACAGACCACCAAACCACTCCAAAACCCAAAACTGTCTTGCCTCCAACTTTATCTGCCCATATGCCTCCCAGAATCTACACACCAGAAAATTGTCATACAAGTTTCTTTCAGATATAGGTGCATCAGCATCATATCTTGTACATCAAACAAGGAAGATATGCTAACAGGACCACAATAATTTATATGTCAATTGACAACACAAGCTTACTGCTAGGCACATGGGTTGCCTCCACTAGAAGAACCTAGACAATTCAATAGGATTGGAAGGGTAATTCAGTACCTCAATTTGTAGGAGATTATATTGGGTCACAGGGCTGTTAGGCTTGTTAGATGACCGTCCATGGTTGTATAAATAGAGGGGGACTGCCCTATCTAAAAGTTAAATAGTATTTTGAAGGTTAGGCCAAAGGTCAGAGAAGTTGCTACTCTTGGTGGCTTAGTGGAGTTTGGCTCCCCAAGTAGAATGTGTGTGTTCATTAATTTAGTGTATTCTCGAGGGTTCCTTCCTCTTGTGTTCAATCCTTTTTGTTCTAAGCAGATCTTTTAAGAGGAGAAAAACAGAAACTGACAGTGAAACTTGATATAAAGCATTCGTAAGAGTATAAATATGACTCTAATTCTTTTTTTTTTTTGAAGTGAGGAATATGACGCTAGTTAAGATATCCTGGTTTGAGTCAATTCTCCTGCTTAGTAGAATGCAGATTCAATGTGCTCAGTATGCTCTTGCTTCCTTCTAAGCATATTTCTTGAAATTGTGATTTTTAATATGTAAATCCTCTGATATACAGCTTAGGAATACAGATTCAATGTGCTCACAATTACACACTCCCATTGACAGAAGACACATACAGTTAGGAATAAAGAAGCAATTGTGATAGAGAGCAAAATATCATCTAAAAGTAAAAAAGAAAAAAGAAGAAACAAGTAAAGGCAAACCTGAGTGAGGAGATAACCCCAGAAGAAAGATGATTGAATGAGACCAACAGTTGCATTGTTCCAGTTGAACTCCTGAGACATTGGAAGTATTGCAATGCTCATATTTACCTGTAAAAGTAGATAGCCTGGTTCAGCTGTCAATAGATAGAAAAGTGGTAATATTAAACGGTAAAAGTAACACCAGGGACTCAACTCACACGGTCCATATTACATAGCAGAAAGGAAGTGAAACAAAGCAGCACAATGAGCCAGCGCTTTGGTAGCTGAACCCACCAGGGCGTCACTTTTTGTGCATCTTCATCTACCCCGTTGGTAGTGCTCATTGATTCAAAATTTGCATCTGCCATGCCATAATCTCCAGACTGGTAAGCATGGATTGCTTTTACATGCTTGGCTTTTAGGCACGCGTCATTTGTTCGAATTGAACTGAAGGCGCATACAATCCTTCCACTAAGTCTCACAGTCGAATTTACACCACTGGATTGCTTCAGGGATGCTAAAAAAGGACTCCCAACACAATCATCGCCTGAAATCGAGGCATCTATCGCACTTGTCCAACACAAATTACTAGTCAGATGAAGAGATGAACAATGTGAAGACTTAGACCTTGAGTGGTGATGAAATGTATGGGATAGCACCATTCCCTGCCCATTGTGGCGTGGGATCCTTCGGTCTAACTGACATAACTTTCCTGCAGATTTCGAAAATAAACTTTAAAATACAAGCATCAATCCAGATATGTTTCGATGTATCTTTTAAAACATTACATTTTCAAACAGACAATCAGTGACTTCCTTTTCTGGTAGCCAAAAGTTCAATAGAGAGTACCTGAAGCAGGCGAGGAAGAGCTGAAACTCCGGCAGGTAATGACGCCGCCGACTGCCATGGATAATCGGCGCCCTTATCTCCGGCTCCAGCTGAAACGAGACGAAATTCAAAGCACAAATTACATAAAATTAAAAAAAAAAAAAAAAAAAAAAAAAAAAAAAAAAAAAAAAAAAAAAAAAAAAAAAAAAAAAAAAAAGAAGAAGAAAGTTGGTTTAATCTTAAATCTATCTCTCACTCACACAGAGCACACAAAGAATAGAGAGTCACAAGGACTTGAATCGCCTAGAATCTTCACCGGAAGAGAAACGTAAGCAAGGTAGCAAAGCTAATAGGCAAGCGGGAAAAGGAAGGAGAGGAATAATCAAGTGGCTTTTGGCGCAGTGGGAGAGGGAGGAGGTTCACAGGATGACACGTGGCAGTTCATCCTATCTCTAATGGAAGAAGAATAGAGTACCACAACTGCCCCTCTATCGGCGTTCAACTCAACTTCCTCCAATATTCAGAGGGTAGGGATGGTATTAAAAGGGTTATCCATGTGATATCCTTTCTTTATTACATTTTTTTTTTTTTGATATATGGGCAAAAGAATTAAACGGATCATTTTCTAGAAACCGGTCGGCCTAAGGATCCTTACGGATGAGGTCTTGAACATATTCCGTATTAGCATTGACATCCATCTTCAGATTGTGTCCATGCATGGCGATCTTGTCCGCGACCGTGTTGATTTCCCTATAGACATGTTGCACTATGGAGTAAGAGAATCCCGATATTGTATTGGAAATACCATTGATGATCATATCTTATTCCCACGGGGGTTTTCATATTCGATTTATCAAATTAATGAGCATTAGGTTGTCTCCTTCTATCTCAATGGATGTAATTCGTATCTTCTTGGCCTTTTGTAGGCCCTCCCGCAGAGCAAAGGCTTCTGCTTCCAACACTGAATCAGCATCACAACTACCGCTTCCTACAGCAATAGGAATGGCGCATTGATTTCTAATGATGAATCCAAAAGAAAATTGATTCGCTGAGTTTTGTGAGGCATCAAAGTTAAGCTTTAGGTTTCCGTTCTCTGGGCGTTTCCATTTTATATTTTTCATTTTCCTTCTTTGTTTTCTAACAGTTGTATTGTTGTTGCTTGGTTTCTCTTTTGCATGTTTCCATGCAAATACTTGATCTAGTGCCAATCCTCTAATGTTCAGCGGGATCGTTTTTTTGTTGAAGATGATCTGATTCTTGGACAACCACATTGATAGAAATACGGGCGATCTAGATCGAGGAGAAACTTCAACTACTTCTTCTTGATCGTTTGAATTGAATCAAACTTAGAAGTTGGGTGGCGGAAGCGTTTGGTTGATCCTTCAAAAGGATCCTCGAGTATGAAGGCTTGAATCAAAGACTAGATCCAAGATAGAACTTTAGAGGGTGGAAGAAGAAGTGATGCCTAAACTAAGTAAGAGGGTTTTCCTTCTCAATACTTAGATTTCAACTTAGACATACATTACAAATGAGCCAAGCCATCCTTATATAGTGGATGGGGGCTAACCAAAGGTCAAAACATAAATGACAGAATTAAAGTTGGAATTAAGTTCCGGTAAACGAAAGGCCTAAAATATGAAAGGTCGGAATTTAATTCACGGAATTAAGTTCCGGAATTAAAGTTCCGAATATAAAAGTCCTATTATTAAATAGCCGAATAATAATAAACGTCTTCAAAATGTGCGGGTCCTTCTAGCCGGAAACACGGATGGCATCGCCATCCGGGGGCGTATCATTCTCCTCCTCTTAAATGTGAAACGTCCTCGTTTCACCGTAAAAAAAGAAAGGAGTCACTTGAAGAACAAGACCCTTGAAAATCAACATTGGATGCATAATGTCGGAGTCGGGCGGCTTCGACTTGTAGTCTTTCACAAGGATGTTGGGGCCGCCAACTTGTTGAAATCGGGAGGCTCAAACTTGTAGTACATGAGGATGGCCTCGCCGGTGAGTTTGTCTTCCATGCCGTCTAAGCTTGTGACATTGTACATCGGGGGCATGCCGGAAAGAAGCAAGGGTAAGCCGGTAAATAAATGATTAGACAAAACAAAGTCAAACCTCGGGTCAACCGGCTCGAATTTGTAGGCCAACAACGTAACGGTGTCATTGTCATGGTTGATGGCTTCTTCACCCTTGATGATGATCTCATCTTTGTCATCTTGAAAATACTCTCCACATAACGGATTGACAAGATGAATTGGAATGACCGGGGCACAAGTTGTAATGACGACATCTTCCTTGGCCTCTTCTAATGGACCATCACACAACGGTTCTTCTTGTTGGGCAACCGTTGTTAGAACACCCATTTGTGCCTTCAAAGCTTCTAACTCACGTTTGAGAGCATCATTTGTTGCCTTGAGAACAAGGTACTCCTCTTGGGGACTAGGATTCCGTCGGGGGGCAACATTGTCATCTTTGGGGGCAATGTCATCAACTTGAGCACGCCGTTGGGGAACAAGGTTGACAACGTGTTCATGATTAGCACGTCGTCTTGGGGCGCTATAGGTATCCTCCAAATAAGCTTGTCGGTGTGGATACCGTTGGTGCCCTTCCATGGAATAAGTCGGTCGTGGTGGGTCCGGAGGAGGCAACCATTCATCCTCAAAATATTGTCTCCGTCGGTACCTCCGGGAGGTTTGTTTGGCCGCTTTGAGCTCTAGTTCATGTGGAGAAGGCAACCACTCTCCATACAAATCAAACTGATCATCATCATCAACATAGAACATGATGAACGATGACGAACAATGAAGAACAATGAAGAACTTTTTGAAGATCTTCGAATAACACCGAAGAACACTTGAAGATCTTCGAAGAACACCAAAGAACACTTGAAGATCTTCAAAGAAAAACACCGAAGAACACTTGAAGATCTTCGAAGAACGCCGAAGAACACTTGAAGATCTTCGAAGAACACCGAAGAACACTTGAAGATCTTCGAAGAACGCCGAAGAACACTTGAAGATCTTCATAGAACACCGAAGAACACTTGAAGATCTTCGAAGAACGCCGTAGAACACTTGAAGATCTTCAAAGAACACCAAAGAGAGAGAAAATTTTTTGATGAACAATCAAAAACAGAAGTAAAGAACTTGACCTCGATCCCGAGCTCTGATACCAATGATAGAAATACGGGCGATCTAGATCGAGGAGAAACTTCAACTACTTCTTCTTGATCGTTTGAATTGAATCAAACTTAGAAGTTGGGTGGCGGAAGCGTTTGGTTGATCCTTCAAAAGGATCCTCGAGTATGAAGGCTTGAATCAAAGACTAGATCCAAGATAGAACTTTAGAGGGTGGAAGAAGAAGTGATGCCTAAACTAAGTAAGAGGGTTTTCCTTCTCAATACTTAGATTTCAACTTAGACATACATTACAAATGAGCCAAGCCATCCTTATATAGTGGATGGGGGCTAACCAAAGGTCAAAACATAAATGACAGAATTAAAGTTGGAATTAAGTTCCGGTAAACGAAAGGCCTAAAATATGAAAGGTCGGAATTTAATTCACGGAATTAAGTTCCGGAATTAAAGTTCCGAATATAAAAGGCCTATTATTAAATAGCCGAATAATAATAAACGTCTTCAAAATGTGCGGGTCCTTCTAGCCGGAAACACGGATGGCATCGCCATCCGGGGGCGTATCACACATGTTTCACCAAATGACAACAAGAAGTCTCAATTCAGCAAGTGTTATTTTTTCTATGAGATCGTTAAGGACCTCTGCAATGCCCTGGTTATCAAGGTCATAGTTTAGTAGTATGGTTGTGATCTTTTGTTCATCAATTGTAGTAATCATGAAAGGACACTGAAAGAAAAGGTGTTTGGAACTTTCAATATGATGGTTACAGAATTCACAATTTATAACGACATGAATTCTTTGTCTATTGAGATTTTGCTTTGTAGGAAGACCGTCCATAGCTAATTTCCAAACAAATTTTTTTTATTTTTGGCACTATGTCTATTTCCAATCCAAGTTCTGTCCATGGTTACCCCAACCTTCCGTTTTTGAATCAGTTCCATGGCAGATTTAGTCGAATATCAACCTTCATCATTCCCCACCCAATACAATCTATCCCTAATAATATTATTGGGAAGGTTGTACTTCTTTATCTTTTCAATAGTGTTAGAAGGTAGTATTGTGTTGAGTCAATCTAATAGATGGTGGTTCCATTTTTTGTTAGTGATATACGAGGAAGTCAGTTCCATTTGGTCTATCAAATCCTTATTGGTCACCAACTCGCTGAGTGGTTTCTCGATTATCCATCTGTCTTTCCAGAATTTAATCGTGTTTCTATCTCCTACTCGCCATCTAAGACCTTTGTCAAAATCTTCTCTTAATTTTATTAATTTCTTCCATTGTCATGATGTGTTTGACCCACATTGATAATTCCAAAGGCAAGATCCTTTAAGGTATTTTTCTTCAACAGTCTTAACCATATATTTTCCGGTTCCGACATGATTTTCCACAATAGCTTCATTTGTAATGCTTTATTCATATTATCTGATTTCATAATTCCGGTTCCTCCGAGGGACCTTTGTTTACAAATTTTATCCCAGCTTATTAGTGGGTGAAAATTGGGTCCCTTATTCCAAAAGGAATTTATATTTAGTTGGTCTAATTCAAGGTGAATACTTGTTGGTAACATAAAAGCTTGCATTAAGTAGCTTGGTTTGGCGTTAAGATTAGCTTTTACCAATGTTATTCTTCCTTCTTGCGACAAGGACGACGCTTTCCACCTGTTAAGTTGTTGCTTAGTTTTAATGATGACGGAATTAAAAATGTCTTTGTTAGCGCACCCATTGATGATTGGGAATCCTAGGTATTGCTCAAGATTGGTTGTGGCATTAATACCTGGATGACCTTGAATTCGTCTTTTATTTCTTTTATCAATGTTTATAGTTGTTTGAAACGCGGATTTGTGATAGTTTATGATTTTTCCTGAGATATCACAATAACCCTTAAGAGCCGATAAAATCTTATTGCTTGCTTGTTCAGTTGTCTTAGTGAAGATTATAATATCATCAGCAAACACTAAGAAAGGTATTCTTGTCCCGCTTTTTGTGATAGGGAAGCCGACCAATTTAGGATTGTCGTTTGATAGTTTTTGTATGTTTCTGGCTAGAACCTCCGCACAAAGTTTAAACAGAAGAGGAGAAAGGGGGTCGCCTTGGCGAAGACCTCTCTGCAGCATGAAAATGTTAGTGGGGGAGTCATTGATTAAAATGGAATAGGAGACTGTAGTGATACACTCTTGGATCCAATTCCGAAATTTGTCTCCAAAACCGAATTTTTCTAGCACTGCTTCTAAGAAATCCCATTCTACCTTGTCTTACGTCTTTTCCATGTCCAGCTTTATAGCCATGTACCCGTCTTTTCCTTTTTTTGACTTGAATCCATGAAAAATTGCATGTGCGATAAGCACATTGTCGTGAATTGCTCTATTTTTAATAAAGGCACTTTGAAATGGATGAATCAATTTAGGAAGGACTATGCTTAGTCTTTTTGCCAATATTTTTGCAATAGTTTGTACATAGTTGATACTAGGCTTATAGGTCTATAGTGGGAAGTTGTTGATGGATTATCCGTTTTTGGAAGTAAGGCAATAAACATATGATTGGTTTGTCTCAATATTTTTCCGGTTCTATAAAAACTCTTTACTGCCCTAATGACTGATGGCCCAACAATGTGCCATTTTCTGATAGAAACCAGCTGGCATCCCATCCGGTCCCGGGGATTTGTCACTGCCAATATCAAAGAGGGCATCCTTGATTTCCTTTGTAGAGAAAGGCCGTGAGAGATTGATGTTATCGATTGCAGATATTTCTGGTTGGATAACTTCTAGTTGACTTTGAAGTTTAACTTTGTCTATAATTGATGCTGTAAAACGGGTCTTATATTCTTGTATGAATTCATCATTGATATCATTCTCTTTACACTACTAGAAAAGCGCGTTCTAAGCGACGCTTTTAATAACATTTTGCGACACCATAAGGTGTCGCAAATATGATATGCGACACCTTTAAAAGGTGTCACAATTTCCGCCGTCACAATTGGCAGAACTGTCAATTGCGACACCTTAACATGTCACGGTAAATTGAGACACCTAAAGGTGTCACACTAGTTAATAATATTGCGACACGTATATGTGTCATGTTTTGAGACATTTGCGACACTCTTTTGCGCCTCTCTTTAGCCCTTGCTTTGCTATTTTAACGCAATTATTTTCGACACCTTAAGATGTCGCAATTTACAATTAATTTATAAAAAAAATAATTTAACAATACGATTCTCTCTTAAACACCACCTGTAATAATATCAAAATGACATATATATCAAAAAAGGAATGCTCCAATACACAAGATTTTCATAATGTTTCCTTCACAAACTAGTAGAAATAAAAGAAAATTTATTACATTAAGAATTCTTCCAAAATAGAGTGTTAGACATAAACCTTCTTCAAACATTAGATTAGTCTACTGTTTTTACAAAATACCATGTACAAAAAGTTATACTATTCTTCAAATAAAACCTTTCCTTGAACTCTTGCTTCATGTCAAAGTCACAAATCTTTGCTTCTAGGCATTTGACTATTTGTACCACTTTGTTCTACACTCTGAAAAAACAACAACAAAGAATAAGTCTAATATTTAGAGCAATACAGTTCATGAAAATCAAAGATACAGTAAGCAACCTTTATGACAGATTGTGACCGTAAAGTAGTTGGTTCTTTATGACAGTAAACTAGTTGCTAACACAAGCAACCTTTATGTTCATTATTAACAACAAACTGAGAAAGGTATCTCGTACTGACTACTTCAGCATTATTAACAAGCTTGATTAACAAATGTTAAAATTGCAGAATTTTAAGAACATCCGATTCATTTGTAATGTATGAGTGTGAGTATTCGATGAAAAGGCTTATACACATGCCTACGCTAAAACTATATATAAAAGTATGCAATAGTATAACTACTTCTATATTGTTTATGTATTTTATTAGTAAAATATATTTTAATTCATATGTACAGTTACAGCAACTAACAAGAAAAGGTAATGATGCATTAAAACTCTACGCTACCTAACTAGTTACCACTTAAACCCTAACAAGTTGTTAATTGCTTTTACAATCCTACTACTGCTTATTAATAAATCAAGATAACTTATAGAGAAGTTTTTATTTAAAATTTTAATAAAAAAATCTATACCAAACTACTAGAAAACTAGTCCACCAACCTCATATATTACGTTCGAAATCGTCAACTGAACCAAATTCTTTGGTTGTTAATAATGAACATAAAGTGCTATAAATATTACAGATTGCTAATCAAGCTTTAACAAATTGTTTTACCACTTAAACTCTACCCTCTCATATATTACCTTTAAATGACACAAGTAAAATTGCAGAATTTTCTATTTACGCATGCTAAAATGTACATCCAATTCGATTAATAAATGTTTTCTACTGGTATTGACTAGTTTCCAACTGTACTTTAACAAATTTAAAGAAATGAGACAAACCTGAAAATTTGGCATCTCTAAGACAGATTGTGCAGCCTTCAAAAGATCGTTGGACACCTTTCCAGTATGAATTGCTTTGAGAGCTTGCAATAATATCTGATTTGATTGATCAAACTTTGCTCGTAGTTCTTCATTTTCCTTTCTCATAGTTGCTAATTGTACTTGACTTTCCTCCTTCATACTTGAAACAGTTGCTTTCAAATTTTCCATTTCCACGCAGCTTTTAATATTGGTGACAAATTCACATCCTCTTTTCCTCACCAAACCATTCACGCCAAATATATCACTTTCTTTCACACCAAGCCTAAAGTCAATAGATCTCTTAGGTTTTTCCTCTTCAAACATCAAACTATTGAAAACACCATCTTGTATTTCCAATTCAGATTTTGAAGAAGAGCCAACAAGTTCATTAACTTTCGCATTTGCTTTCATCTACAACCAATTGAAAGAATAATTAGAATGTACATGAAAGTATAAACATAATAAAGAAAGGAAAAAAATTCTCCTCAATTATATACCAAGAACTCCGATGCAAGTGTATTATCAACAAAAGTACCATCAGCTCTAGTGTGGGTCAATGTGAAAAACTCCATGTGGCTTGGTTGTCTTCCCATTGCATCCACCTAAAATATAAAAGGAACCACACGCACCAAAAGACTTCATATAGTTAGAATTTCAAGTATACAAGGTTAATAAGAAAAGAAAAGAACATGCAGAAGCTACAAATTAATCCAACTTACAAAGTCATCTCTCTTATTAGCATAACTTTTAGTTCCTGTGGTGTGTACATAACTTTGAGATGCCCTTGCCTCTTTTCCATGTACGGATAGTTTCTACAAACAAGTAGAATGGGCACAAACTTTGTCAATAAAAGAGCATGCATTGGACAAAGGCG
Organism: Fagopyrum esculentum; assembly: GCA_033239045.1. Classification (NCBI taxonomy): domain Eukaryota; kingdom Viridiplantae; phylum Streptophyta; class Magnoliopsida; order Caryophyllales; family Polygonaceae; genus Fagopyrum; species Fagopyrum esculentum. The sequence continues at coordinate 60,824,761 of BSUD01000001.1, forward strand.
GAATAAGGAAAGATTAGTTGATCACGATTTTAACAAAGGAAATGGAATATATGCTATAATGCACCCTATTTCATAATTAATTAAAAAGCAAGGAATATATGCTATAATGTACCCTATTTCATAATTAATTAAAAAGCAAGAAATATATTCGGCACAAACAAAACAAAAAGAGCTAGCAAATTCTTCTAAAATTTTTCAAGGAATATAGTAGTTGTTTCCATTTATTAAGTGCCAATTGGCCAAAAAATATACATGGATAGTAAAATATTAATTAATAATATATATAAATTATTAGTTTATAAACTATATAAAAGAATATTTCTTGCGTTCACTCCTAAATCTACTTTTTTTTTTTTGATGAACTGTTCACTCCTAAATCAAACTTATACAAGTGTGGATAATAATTAAAATCCATGGTCAATATAATATCTTATAAGTCGTAACTACACATAATCATGTATGCTAATATTAGTAGATTAGGTTATATATATATTATACAGTCATAAATTGTATGTTGGCAAGGAAAAACGTTGAATGTTGTGCAGCTATTGAGCTACGTCTTTCCAATATAAGCAGGAAGATGTTGACATGAGGTCCAATTTTTATTTATATTTTTTTTGAAAAGGACTTACGGCCCAATTTCATACGAGTATTAGATAAAGCTGAAACAGGTAGCTGCAGCAGTGCAGCTGGAGTTTGACTACTCGCCCAAAAATAAACTACGTCATCACATATTTTCCTACTTATAGTAGAAGTTGGTCTGACAACAATGGAGGATTTGGTACAAGACAAGGCAACAGAGTCATCAAAGGATGAAGAGCGAGAGAGGAACATCAGAATGGTATTGCCATTTTTTCAACTCTAATGGAATCCTTCTGTCATCACTCATCACAGATTCCAAAAATCTTTATGTAATGGTAGTTTTTAAAGTTCTCCTAAATTCTACCTCCATGTAATTGAAGTGAGCGTGTAAATTTTGTTCCTATGAGCTTTATCAGTTCATCAAACAAATGTAACTTACTCCTAGTCTTAGAGTTGGATCCTAGTAATTTTCCCCCGCTTTAAAAGGCATGTGACTGGTATTTGGTTTGATATTGCTACAGAGTGTGACTACTGATAATATAGAATTTTTGTAAATTCAATTATTCAAGGACTCAACTAGACATGTCTGATTTGTTGATGCTATCTTAACTAGCCTTAACAGTAAAGACTTTCAAGGTATGCATTTCTGTTTGTCTAGTTATCATCCTAGGCTAGTTGGTTTGGTTTTACACATAGAGAATAATGCTGAATTTGTCAGCACTCAGCATCTGTAAAGGCATATATTCACTTGCAGGAACTACTTGTCAAAGGCATGCTATTTTGTGGAAGTCATTTTTGAACTAATGGGCATTGTGATACTACAATGCACTCTCAAGCATTAAAATTTTTAATATAACTCCCTTCTTTTCCTGAATGTTGTAATGTTTTCCTCTATGTAATTTAACAGTTTCACACCAACTCTCACCTACCCTGCAGCCCATACAGTCCAGAAATAACAAGAACTTCTCAAAACTGAGGTCAAACAGTGATACATTTTAATTGCTCATTCATGCCAAGCACCAAAATAATGTAACACTGGAATGAGAATTATATGAACAAATTGAGGTAAATGACTTAATACCATATGTATTTATCTTATTACTGTTGGGCATGACAAACTAACTAGTTGACAGTGAATATAAGATAAAAAAAAAACAGCAAACACAGTGAACTGTAGATGAATGCAACTCTAAAATCTTGAAAATATATATATATATATATATATATATATAGGAAATAAATATCAGTTTACAAGTTTACTGATTTTGTTGGATACCTTGTTTTTCTCTGAATACCAACTTTGAACTAGACGCATCCATTCATTTCGGTCTTGTGCATGAGGAACATCGTTGTAAATTTGCTCCTTTGTCCTAGACTGAGGATTAAACTTCTGCTTCTTCAATTTGTATTTGTAATTCCTACAGAATTTAGCAACACGTACAAGGATGACATGGTTGAATTCTCTCCCCTCTGGAATGATATAATACTGGCTGGAGATATACGTCAATGTTGTTGCCAGGACTTGATTTTCCGGGAATGATCATGGAGAGGAAAAATGAGGATGGCTTCATAACTAGCCACGGTGGCAAATTATAAGGAATCAATATTACTGGCCAAGTACTGTACGTCGTACTCATGAGACGATAAGGATTGAAGCCATCTGTAGCAAGACCTAATCTGACATTACGCGGTTTAGAAGCAAAATCAGGATATCTTACCTCAAAATCTTTCCATGCTAGTGCATCAGCAGGATGTCTTAATTTTCCATCTTTCACACGATCCTCGTGATGCCATCTCATGTCTTTTGCTGTTTTTCTGAACATGTAAATCCTTTTTAATCTTGAAATTAAAGGAAAATAACGCAAAACCTTTGCAGGCTTACCCTTCTTGACAACCTCATTATTTCCATCACCCTCTTTTCTAGTCGACTTCTTCCATCTTGGGGTTCCACAGGTTGGACAACTCTCTTTTTCCAATAGATTACCCCAATACAGAACACAATCATTTGGACATGCGTGGATTTTTTCATATCCAAGACCCAAATCATTTATCATTTTCTTTCCCTCATAATAAGACGATGGAAATTTCGTGATTTGAGGAAAGGCGTCACCAAGAAGTTTGAGCAACATATTGAACGACTCGGCACTCCAATGAGACATAACTTTGAGGTGAAACAAGTGCAATATAAATGAAAATTTTGAAAAGGATTCACAACCTTCATAGAGTTCCTCATCAACAGATTCTAATACCTTTTTATACTTAGCATTTTCTTCGTCTGGCATTTCATTCGGATCTTGACCTTCATCATCTGATTGCTCATCTGGAAGCTCTTACACTTCGGCATCCGATTCCATAAACACATTTTGAGCATGAGAAATATTCGGACCGAAAACCGCACTTAATAATCCCCCCATATCATCATGACCCATCATTGATTCTTGTTGACTCTCAAGAGATCCTTGATTAGTGCTTCGTATGTTATGCCCCAACATACGTGGAAGCATATCTCCTTTTCCATGATGAATCCAATTCTTGTAAGATTTGTCAAAACCTTTGAACAAGAGATCTTCTTCCACCTCATTTATGGGTAGCCACTTACCCACCATACATCTTTTGCATGGACATCGCGTTCTACCTTCGACGAGATTTTTCTTTGCCAACTCCAAAAATTTTTAAACACCATTAAGATACATTGGATGACTATTTGGCAAATCAATCCAACTTGTATCCATACCTGTAAAGAATAATTATAACAACATTAAATACTAACAAGATGAATTAACCTACAATTATGCATAATATTGATGTATAGAGGGCAATATCTAAGACAATAGTAGGAAAAACCAGAAACATGAAAGGGGGGCAAACAATTGACATTAAAAAGATGAATTAACCTACAATTATGCATAATATTGAAGTTTCTTCTTCTACCTCGTATTGGAACAATCCAGCTCACATGAAATCCATAAGATTTGGGAAGAGAGGAAGACTAAACTTTATAGAAGAGAGAAAGTATGAAGAACCTTGAAGCGAGCACACCCGATTCCCAGATTTGGATTGAGAGAGACGAAATTTATGAGTCGTGAAGGCAATACGGAAAAGCGTAACCTAATATTCAGTTTTGGGAATTTGGATTTTAATATTGCGGCACCTTATAGTGTCGTTGAAATAAAATAAAAAAGCGACACCCAAAGGTGTCGCTATTTGTGTCATTTGCGACACACAAATTTGTCTATATTTGTGCCATATGCGACACTTTAAGGTGTCTGTTTTTGTGCCATATGCGACAGCTAAATGTGTCCGAGATTTGCGACTCATTAACGTGTCTCAGATACTGCCATTTGCGACACCTTTGTGTGTCAGAAAATTGCGACACCTTAAGGTGTCGCAATTTAGCGAGCGTTTTGCGGATGCAAATTTTTTGCGACACATTGACATAGTGTCGAATGAAATGTGTCGCATATGGTCCGCGTTTCTAGTAGTGTTAGACAACACCAGATTGTCGTTCCTAGTAATCGTTGTAATGACTTTTTTATTTCTTCTACCCGTAGCTTTCCTATGATGATATTTCGTGTTCTTATCTCCTAGTTGTAGATTTCTCGTTTTAGCTCTTTGCATCCAATACTTATGTTGGTAGTCCACTAGGCACTCCCTTTTCCTGTTTAGTCTTTTAATTTTATCATTTTTAGACTGATCAAAAAGCGCAAAACTTTGTTTTTGGAGGGCTTCTAGTTCATCATCGGCGTTTCGAAGTTGTTTGTGAATATTACCAAATTTATCTCGACTCCACTGTTATAGTTTTTGTTTTAGTAGGTGTGATTTCCTTGCGAGATTGAACATATGTATGCCTGAAAATTGTGTTCTCCAAACCTGTTTTATAAGATTCTCGCAATCTTGTCTCTACATCCACATTATTTCAAACCTAAATGGTTTATTCTTAATTAGTGAATGAGTGTTTTGGACAAGGATAGAGATCATACAGTGGTCAGAGTTCGTAAATGCTTGGTTTCTTGTGTAAATCCCAGGATATTCATGAATGATTTCAGAGAAGTCATTGCCCTAGCTAATTTTTCATATGTATTGTCATCACCATCTTTCCTTTTTTTTTTCCGGGTGAAAGTATTTCCTTTAGTAGGAAGATCACGTAAGCTGTATTGATGGGATAGTTGTTGTAATCTAACAAACTTGTTATTAGCGGGAGGTGACCCACCTTTTTTATAAGTTGGTTCCAACAACTCGTTGTAATCCCCAATAACTATCATTGGGATGCTTATGTGATTCATCTCTCCCTTAAGTTGTGTCTAGAAACCATTTTTCATTTGCTCATTTGGAGGAGCATAAATAAAAAAAAATCATGAATTCGAAATTGGTGTGGGTATTTGTGTGTTTTGTCATGAGATATCTGTCCAAAGATTTAATGATTTCAATTTTTTCGCCCTTGAGTTGTTATTCTTTCCATAACAGGCATAGACCCCTTGCGTACCCCATTGTCAGAATGAAAAATATTCTATCAAATCTTGCGCTTTTCCATACAATTTCGTCCGATTTGTCCTTAGCTTTGGTTTCAACCAACATAATCATTTGAATATGTTCATTTTTGCATGTGATATTAATGTTAGTCCAGAAATTCTTTTTCTTCATACCCCTACAATTCTAGAATGCAATCTTCATTTATAACTTACAAATGTCAATGGGTGATTGATTCCCTTTTTTCCAAACCTAATCACATTATTCTCCGTTAATCCGATACTCCACTTCATTTTAATTGGGAAAATGAAACTCGTCCTAAAATCCTTAGGACAAGCAAGACCTCAATGGCACATATCTTTCTTAATGATTCCTTCTATTCGAGATAGTCCGTTTTTAATAGCTCGTGTATGGCTACGCCAACATAGTACATTTGGTTGAAATGTACATATTTTTGACTTAGCACTCATGTTCATCAAATTACTTATATTAGGAAGTAAGGTTGCTTCCTTCTTTGAATTGGTACTTACCATACCTGGTTGCGTTAATGATTCACAGTAGACAATTCTCAAATTACTTATATTGGCAGAGTGGCCACAATCCATCAAAGTAGATCTAATTTCTGTTATTTGGCTCAAGAAATGTGAGTGCAAAAAACTCTGGAATCTCGAAACCGTATCCCATGAAGGACAATTTACACATATTATTCCAACTAGCTCTTTCTTAAATACAATAAGGTTTAAATCCTTTTTAATCTTGAAATTAAAGGAAAATAACGCAAAACCTTTGCAGGCTTACCCTTCTTGACAACCTCATTATTTCCATCACCCTCTTTTCTAGTCGACTTCTTCCATCTTGGGGTTCCACAGGTTGGACAACTCTCTTTTTCCAATAGATTACCCCAATACAGAACACAATCATTTGGACATGCGTGGATTTTTTCATATCCAAGACCCAAATCATTTATCATTTTCTTTCCCTCATAATAAGACGATGGAAATTTCGTGATTTGAGGAAAGGCGTCACCAAGAAGTTTGAGCAACATATTGAACGACTCGGCACTCCAATGAGACATAACTTTGAGGTGAAACAAGTGCAATATAAATGAAAATTTTGAAAAGGATTCACAACCTTCATAGAGTTCCTCATCAACAGATTCTAATACCTTTTTATACTTAGCATTTTCTTCGTCTGGCATTTCATTCGGATCTTGACCTTCATCATCTGATTGCTCATCTGGAAGCTCTTACACTTCGGCATCCGATTCCATAAACACATTTTGAGCATGAGAAATATTCGGACCGAAAACCGCACTTAATAATCCCCCCATATCATCATGACCCATCATTGATTCTTGTTGACTCTCAAGAGATCCTTGATTAGTGCTTCGTATGTTATGCCCCAACATACGTGGAAGCATATCTCCTTTTCCATGATGAATCCAATTCTTGTAAGATTTGTCAAAACCTTTGAACAAGAGATCTTCTTCCACCTCATTTATGGGTAGCCACTTACCCACCATACATCTTTTGCATGGACATCGC
>BSUD01000001.1:60831866-61074342 GCA_033239045.1 Fagopyrum esculentum
TTCTACCTTCGACGAGATTTTTCTTTGCCAACTCCAAAAATTTTTAAACACCATTAAGATACATTGGATGACTATTTGGCAAATCAATCCAACTTGTATCCATACCTGTAAAGAATAATTATAACAACATTAAATACTAACAAGATGAATTAACCTACAATTATGCATAATATTGATGTATAGAGGGCAATATCTAAGACAATAGTAGGAAAAACCAGAAACATGAAAGGGGGGCAAACAATTGACATTAAAAAGATGAATTAACCTACAATTATGCATAATATTGAAGTTTCTTCTTCTACCTCGTATTGGAACAATCCAGCTCACATGAAATCCATAAGATTTGGGAAGAGAGGAAGACTAAACTTTATAGAAGAGAGAAAGTATGAAGAACCTTGAAGCGAGCACACCCGATTCCCAGATTTGGATTGAGAGAGACGAAATTTATGAGTCGTGAAGGCAATACGGAAAAGCGTAACCTAATATTCAGTTTTGGGAATTTGGATTTTAATATTGCGGCACCTTATAGTGTCGTTGAAATAAAATAAAAAAGCGACACCCAAAGGTGTCGCTATTTGTGTCATTTGCGACACACAAATTTGTCTATATTTGTGCCATATGCGACACTTTAAGGTGTCTGTTTTTGTGCCATATGCGACAGCTAAATGTGTCCGAGATTTGCGACTCATTAACGTGTCTCAGATACTGCCATTTGCGACACCTTTGTGTGTCAGAAAATTGCGACACCTTAAGGTGTCGCAATTTAGCGAGCGTTTTGCGGATGCAAATTTTTTGCGACACATTGACATAGTGTCGAATGAAATGTGTCGCATATGGTCCGCGTTTCTAGTAGTGTTAGACAACACCAGATTGTCGTTCCTAGTAATCGTTGTAATGACTTTTTTATTTCTTCTACCCGTAGCTTTCCTATGATGATATTTCGTGTTCTTATCTCCTAGTTGTAGATTTCTCGTTTTAGCTCTTTGCATCCAATACTTATGTTGGTAGTCCACTAGGCACTCCCTTTTCCTGTTTAGTCTTTTAATTTTATCATTTTTAGACTGATCAAAAAGCGCAAAACTTTGTTTTTGGAGGGCTTCTAGTTCATCATCGGCGTTTCGAAGTTGTTTGTGAATATTACCAAATTTATCTCGACTCCACTGTTATAGTTTTTGTTTTAGTAGGTGTGATTTCCTTGCGAGATTGAACATATGTATGCCTGAAAATTGTGTTCTCCAAACCTGTTTTATAAGATTCTCGCAATCTTGTCTCTACATCCACATTATTTCAAACCTAAATGGTTTATTCTTAATTAGTGAATGAGTGTTTTGGACAAGGATAGAGATCATACAGTGGTCAGAGTTCGTAAATGCTTGGTTTCTTGTGTAAATCCCAGGATATTCATGAATGATTTCAGAGAAGTCATTGCCCTAGCTAATTTTTCATATGTATTGTCATCACCATCTTTCCTTTTTTTTTTCCGGGTGAAAGTATTTCCTTTAGTAGGAAGATCACGTAAGCTGTATTGATGGGATAGTTGTTGTAATCTAACAAACTTGTTATTAGCGGGAGGTGACCCACCTTTTTTATAAGTTGGTTCCAACAACTCGTTGTAATCCCCAATAACTATCATTGGGATGCTTATGTGATTCATCTCTCCCTTAAGTTGTGTCTAGAAACCATTTTTCATTTGCTCATTTGGAGGAGCATAAATAAAAAAAAATCATGAATTCGAAATTGGTGTGGGTATTTGTGTGTTTTGTCATGAGATATCTGTCCAAAGATTTAATGATTTCAATTTTTTCGCCCTTGAGTTGTTATTCTTTCCATAACAGGCATAGACCCCTTGCGTACCCCATTGTCAGAATGAAAAATATTCTATCAAATCTTGCGCTTTTCCATACAATTTCGTCCGATTTGTCCTTAGCTTTGGTTTCAACCAACATAATCATTTGAATATGTTCATTTTTGCATGTGATATTAATGTTAGTCCAGAAATTCTTTTTCTTCATACCCCTACAATTCTAGAATGCAATCTTCATTTATAACTTACAAATGTCAATGGGTGATTGATTCCCTTTTTTCCAAACCTAATCACATTATTCTCCGTTAATCCGATACTCCACTTCATTTTAATTGGGAAAATGAAACTCGTCCTAAAATCCTTAGGACAAGCAAGACCTCAATGGCACATATCTTTCTTAATGATTCCTTCTATTCGAGATAGTCCGTTTTTAATAGCTCGTGTATGGCTACGCCAACATAGTACATTTGGTTGAAATGTACATATTTTTGACTTAGCACTCATGTTCATCAAATTACTTATATTAGGAAGTAAGGTTGCTTCCTTCTTTGAATTGGTACTTACCATACCTGGTTGCGTTAATGATTCACAGTAGACAATTCTCAAATTACTTATATTGGCAGAGTGGCCACAATCCATCAAAGTAGATCTAATTTCTGTTATTTGGCTCAAGAAATGTGAGTGCAAAAAACTCTGGAATCTCGAAACCGTATCCCATGAAGGACAATTTACACATATTATTCCAACTAGCTCTTTCTTAAATACAATAAGGTTTAAATCCTTTTTAATCTTGAAATTAAAGGAAAATAACGCAAAACCTTTGCAGGCTTACCCTTCTTGACAACCTCATTATTTCCATCACCCTCTTTTCTAGTCGACTTCTTCCATCTTGGGGTTCCACAGGTTGGACAACTCTCTTTTTCCAATAGATTACCCCAATACAGAACACAATCATTTGGACATGCGTGGATTTTTTCATATCCAAGACCCAAATCATTTATCATTATCTTTCCCTCATAATAAGACGATGGAAATTTCGTGATTTGAGGAAAGGCGTCACCAAGAAGTTTGAGCAACATATTGAACGACTCGGCACTCCAATGAGACATAACTTTGAGGTGAAACAAGTGCAATATAAATGAAAATTTTGAAAAGGATTCACAACCTTCATAGAGTTCCTCATCAACAGATTCTAATACCTTTTTATACTTAGCATTTTCTTCGTCTGGCATTTCATTAGGATCTTGACCTTCATCATCTGATTGCTCATCTGGAAGCTCTTACACTTCGGCATCCGATTCCATAAACACATTTTGAGCATGAGAAATATTCGGACCGAAAACCGCACTTAATAATCCCCCCATATCATCATGACCCATCATTGATTCTTGTTGACTCTCAAGAGATCCTTGATTAGTGCTTCGTATGTTATGCCCCAACATACGTGGAAGCATATCTCCTTTTCCATGATGAATCCAATTCTTGTAAGATTTGTCAAAACCTTTGAACAAGAGATCTTCTTCCACCTCATTTATGGGTAGCCACTTACCCACCATACATCTTTTGCATGGACATCGCATTCTACCTTCGACGAGATTTTTCTTTGCCAACTCCAAAAATTTTTAAACACCATTAAGATACATTGGATGACTATTTGGCAAATCAATCCAACTTGTATCCATACCTGTAAAGAATAATTATAACAACATTAAATACTAACAAGATGAATTAACCTACAATTATGCATAATATTGATGTATAGAGGGCAATATCTAAGACAATAGTAGGAAAAACCAGAAACATGAAAGGGGGGCAAACAATTGACATTAAAAAGATGAATTAACCTACAATTATGCATAATATTGAAGTTTCTTCTTCTACCTCGTATTGGAACAATCCAGCTCACATGAAATCCATAAGATTTGGGAAGAGAGGAAGACTAAACTTTATAGAAGAGAGAAAGTATGAAGAACCTTGAAGCGAGCACACCCGATTCCCAGATTTGGATTGAGAGAGACGAAATTTATGAGTCGTGAAGGCAATACGGAAAAGCGTAACCTAATATTCAGTTTTGGGAATTTGGATTTTAATATTGCGGCACCTTATAGTGTCGTTGAAATAAAATAAAAAAGCGACACCCAAAGGTGTCGCTATTTGTGTCATTTGCGACACACAAATTTGTCTATATTTGTGCCATATGCGACACTTTAAGGTGTCTGTTTTTGTGCCATATGCGACAGCTAAATGTGTCCGAGATTTGCGACTCATTAACGTGTCTCAGATACTGCCATTTGCGACACCTTTGTGTGTCAGAAAATTGCGACACCTTAAGGTGTCGCAATTTAGCGAGCGTTTTGCGGATGCAAATTTTTTGCGACACATTGACATAGTGTCGAATGAAATGTGTCGCATATGGTCCGCGTTTCTAGTAGTGTTAGACAACACCAGATTGTCGTTCCTAGTAATCGTTGTAATGACTTTTTTATTTCTTCTACCCGTAGCTTTCCTATGATGATATTTCGTGTTCTTATCTCCTAGTTGTAGATTTCTCGTTTTAGCTCTTTGCATCCAATACTTATGTTGGTAGTCCACTAGGCACTCCCTTTTCCTGTTTAGTCTTTTAATTTTATCATTTTTAGACTGATCAAAAAGCGCAAAACTTTGTTTTTGGAGGGCTTCTAGTTCATCATCGGCGTTTCGAAGTTGTTTGTGAATATTACCAAATTTATCTCGACTCCACTGTTATAGTTTTTGTTTTAGTAGGTGTGATTTCCTTGCGAGATTGAACATATGTATGCCTGAAAATTGTGTTCTCCAAACCTGTTTTATAAGATTCTCGCAATCTTGTCTCTACATCCACATTATTTCAAACCTAAATGGTTTATTCTTAATTAGTGAATGAGTGTTTTGGACAAGGATAGAGATCATACAGTGGTCAGAGTTCGTAAATGCTTGGTTTCTTGTGTAAATCCCAGGATATTCATGAATGATTTCAGAGAAGTCATTGCCCTAGCTAATTTTTCATATGTATTGTCATCACCATCTTTCCTTTTTTTTTTCCGGGTGAAAGTATTTCCTTTAGTAGGAAGATCACGTAAGCTGTATTGATGGGATAGTTGTTGTAATCTAACAAACTTGTTATTAGCGGGAGGTGACCCACCTTTTTTATAAGTTGGTTCCAACAACTCGTTGTAATCCCCAATAACTATCATTGGGATGCTTATGTGATTCATCTCTCCCTTAAGTTGTGTCTAGAAACCATTTTTCATTTGCTCATTTGGAGGAGCATAAATAAAAAAAAATCATGAATTCGAAATTGGTGTGGGTATTTGTGTGTTTTGTCATGAGATATCTGTCCAAAGATTTAATGATTTCAATTTTTTCGCCCTTGAGTTGTTATTCTTTCCATAACAGGCATAGACCCCTTGCGTACCCCATTGTCAGAATGAAAAATATTCTATCAAATCTTGCGCTTTTCCATACAATTTCGTCCGATTTGTCCTTAGCTTTGGTTTCAACCAACATAATCATTTGAATATGTTCATTTTTGCATGTGATATTAATGTTAGTCCAGAAATTCTTTTTCTTCATACCCCTACAATTCTAGAATGCAATCTTCATTTATAACTTACAAATGTCAATGGGTGATTGATTCCCTTTTTTCCAAACCTAATCACATTATTCTCCGTTAATCCGATACTCCACTTCATTTTAATTGGGAAAATGAAACTCGTCCTAAAATCCTTAGGACAAGCAAGACCTCAATGGCACATATCTTTCTTAATGATTCCTTCTATTCGAGATAGTCCGTTTTTAATAGCTCGTGTATGGCTACGCCAACATAGTACATTTGGTTGAAATGTACATATTTTTGACTTAGCACTCATGTTCATCAAATTACTTATATTAGGAAGTAAGGTTGCTTCCTTCTTTGAATTGGTACTTACCATACCTGGTTGCGTTAATGATTCACAGTAGACAATTCTCAAATTACTTATATTGGCAGAGTGGCCACAATCCATCAAAGTAGATCTAATTTCTGTTATTTGGCTCAAGAAATGTGAGTGCAAAAAACTCTGGAATCTCGAAACCGTATCCCATGAAGGACAATTTACACATATTATTCCAACTAGCTCTTTCTTAAATACAATAAGGTTTAAATTTGTTCTTGTGCTTAGAAACATGTTGGTAGTTGACCTCAACAGGAGATCGAGAATCTCGGCAGTGATTCTGTTTTGTTGATTGTTCATTATCTTGTGTATCCTGTTGTCGCCGCTCCTAAAAAACGACCCATCAACTCTGTAATAATTGGTCTTCATCAGTTTGTCTGTCATTTGAATTCCATTTTTTCTTTCAACTACGGATTTCACATTCATTTTTCAATTAGCCAGCCTACAAAAGAAAGAGAAGAGGGACAGAAGACACCAAAAAAAAAGGAACCCAAGAACATCAGAACACACAAATTTCATTTTTTTCAATTACAGCTGTCTCGTTTGAAAAATCATAGGTAGACTTGTTCTTATTTGTTCTAGGTATACCATGGATCAAAATAATCAGGAGAGGTTCTCCTCAACCAAGGATTTGTTTGCTAATTAAAACAGTATGTAAACGCTATATTTTATAGATACAAAGTCGGGGATGAACCTGGTTTGTGTTTCTTGGAGTCTTGTTATTCCAACTTTTCCTATTTTTGTTGTAAAAGCATAATGGTTCCTCACACCAAACCACCAAAGGTCTTGTTCCTTTGAAGGTTAGCACCTTCAGTTGTTGGTCTAAACTGGCTCATATTTTTCTTTTGAGTACAAAATCCACCCTTACCCATCTGTTCTTCAACCTGCAATAGTTCGAGACAAACAACAGTAGACACCATTTGTATATAAATGTGTGGACATCAGTGTTCATACATTCAATTTTCTCACTGTCATTTGTTCAAATATCATACATACGGTATTTTCTAGTGTTTGTCAAAGTAATTATGTGGTGAAAGATCAAACATGGTTTGAAAGCATAGAAAAAGTGTCTACAGATTAATTTACTTGCAATCTTATGAGCATTAACATAGGTGTAATTATAGTGTTGTACTTTGCTTAAGTCAGGCATTGAACGGTTAGGTCTTTTTTCTTGAGTCCTTTGAGTTTGACGAGGTTGTTCGATTATATGAACTCCATTTATCTTTTTGACTTTAGATTTCACATTCATTCAAAAGAGGGAGAAGCAAGACAGTAGACGAAATAAAGGCCAAAGTTCATCAGTGCATATCGATTCAACAATCCCGTTGGAAACAACATAGATAGACTTGTTCTCGTTTTTTCTAGGTATCATATAGAACGAAGAAAGCATGGCAACTCTATTTCGAGCAAACATCGATTCATACTACTCAGACTGGAGCAAAAACAAGTGGTTCGGAGTAGGTTCAGAGAGTATAAGTTTTTACCTTTCCGGTTTACAATCTTTATTCATTGCCCCATCTCGTTCGAAGGTTGAATCTCCTTAGGACCGTGGAGATTTGCCCGACCCGCTACAAACACCATCAATGGGACTCCCATCGCGGTCGCCCAGCAGGAAGTTGCTCGAAGCAGCCTATCGACCTTTAGGACCTTCGACCCACTCAACCTCGAAGGATTCATCCAAGAACGTCGTTGGAGGCCACATAGCTCCGGAGTTTTCCATCTCTTCCTCTTTTTCCCCTTTTCCTTTGCGAGCCGCCTCACACATGTGCCCTCATTCTTTCATTTTGCCAAATCGGCAGCCTTACACCCCCTATTGTTGAAGGGGGATCTCGTTTCTTGCCCCAGATTACCATTCCGGAAGAGAGATGGTAGATCTAGGTGTGTTTGGTGGTAAGGTTTTTGAGTTTTATGGGTTGTGTGGAGGCGGTCGGCAGTAAAGTCTTAGGGCTAGGGTTTTCTAAAATTTCATTGTTCTCGTGATGCCATACAGTAATAGGCTTATTACATAGTTGAGCTTTACAACATTACCAGACGATTTTACCCCTATTATTTTACTCAAATTTTTTGATATTTATAGGAATGTCATTTACCCTGATGAACAGGAGATTGTCTTAACATATATCTTGAACGCGACGTCTTCTCATTCTGCGTCGTCTTCTCTTTCAACCTAATATGAAACCTATATACCTGACTTGAAGCGATCCTCCATCGCCGAGTACTCCGTCTCCAGTTGTCACCACCACCGACTCTCCCTTATCTCCGGCGATGGATCAAGATCAAAGGAAGTGTCTACTTCTCTCAACCATGGTATGCAAATTCTACTTCAACTTCACATCATTGAATTTGGAAATTTTTGGGCTTTGTATTTATGTTTGAATTTTTATGTTTTCTAGACATTCGTTTTTATCTTTTCAATCTCCTCCTGACTGGGAAATTTGTTCTTGATTCTTGTATAAAACTACCTGATGTACACCTTTGTAGTAGCCTACTTATCCAATGAAAGCACTACTCTTGGAGATTTGAGTATTATCTCCTCATCTCAGGGTGACCACCTATAGATACAAATCGAGAATTCAAGCCTAGGGAGAGGAGTCAGTTTTAACTACTCTTCTTTGTTCTTTGGATTTATTTGCTGGGTTTTTTTCAATCAGGGTTTCTGAAATATTATGGAATTGCTTGTTTATTCTTATTTGTTCTCCTTCATTGTTCCCTGTTTCATTCTCCATTTACTCATACTGTAGTTCAATTTTATCGATTTATTTATGTTCTTCTTCACAGACTCACAAGACGAATCAAGCTTTAGAAAAAGTTTTAGCACTGAATCGAGCCTCTTTTTTCTTCTGTTGCCAAGTCCCTTGGCGACGTTGACAACCTTTCTAAGCTTCCCAAGGATCTTAATGGCATTCCTCTCACTTTTTTTTATACATAGGCAAAAAAAACTTAGGATATTCAGTTTCTAGAAACCAATTGGCCTAAACCATCCTTTCGGATGAGGTCTTGAACGTCTTCTAGGATTGCATCTACATCCAGCTCTTCATTGTGCCCGTGCAAAGCAATCTTGTCCGCAACCGTGTTAATCTCCCTAAAAACATGTGCGGTGGGGTTACAGAAACCAGAAATAATAATTGAAATGTCGTTGATAACCATAGGAGTTCCCATGGGGGCTTCAAAATTCGGTTAATCGAATTGATAAGCGTAAGGTTATCCCCTTCAATCTTGAGAGATTTAATTCCAATATCCTTCGCCTTATGAAGGTCAAACCGCAAAGCAAGAGCTTCTGCTTCCAACACGGATTCAGCATTACAACTGCCGCTTCCTAAGATAATAGGAATAGAATGTTGATTTCGAATGATAAAACCATAAGAACATTTATTTGTTGAATTTTGTGAAGCATCAAAATTAAGTTTATAAAATTCTTCCTCCGGTCGTTTCCATTTTAAGTTTTTCTTTTTCCTTCTTTGGATTTTTGTTGGTAAGGAGTTCTTGTTAGGAATCGAATTTGCTTGGTCCCAAATCGCAATTTGGTTAATTGTTGTAGCTTTGATGCTTGTGGAAATTTTGTTGTTAAGGCATTCCTCTCACTTTGATTTCATTTCACTAGGATTCTCAAATATATATATATATATATATATATATATATATATATATATATATATATATATATATATATATATATATATATATATATATATATATATATATATTATATATATATATATATATACACTATCAATCAAGGTGCTTCGTGTGTGCAAGATCCTCTCTTTTAAGACCTTTTGTGTGGGGGTGGGGCGTGCATGTCGGGTTTTAAGCTTTTTACTATGTTACTGAACTTTCATTTGGTGGTGACACTGGGAAATTAGTTAAGCTTTTTGCAAGCATTTCATGACAATGAAAACTAACAACCAACTAATTTCATTTAGATAGTTTGTATGATTTTATGAGTTGAAAATGATATACATCCTTTAGCTATGTTTGTCTGCCACCCAATAAATTATGACTTTTATCTATTTAGGCCCTCAAATCTCCCTAAAAAAACATTTTGAAATTGACAAGGCTTATATAATCTTCATTAAATTTCTTAAATGTAAAACTCATTTGTAACACATGGTTTCAAACTGATAAGTATAAGAGCTTGAATCGGGTTTAATTACCGTAGAATTACTTATTTTTCTTTCTTTTTTGATCTTTATTATGTTTTGTCCTGTTTACTAAAATGGACGTGAAATTTTTATATTGATTAATCAATTAGAGCACAAACTATATTGTCCCTGCGTGCTTTTTCATTCAATAAATAGAATAAGCAATAGTTTTGATTACATCGTTCAGGAATCAATTGCAAGGATAATAGGCATGATCTTATGGTATGCTTTTGGATGTGTATAGAAAAGTGACAATGGTAAACTCAAGCAAAGACGCAAGATGTGCAATTGATTCCGTTGTTTCTCACGATGGGATCAAATTCCCCAATGGGCATTGCCATGACTTTCTTCTTTCAAGGAGAATTATGGAGTTGATGCATACGAACAAGTTTGTAAGACTTGTAAATTCTTTTTTATTACATGATTCGAGTTTCTTTTGTTACCATTGAAATCTGTATATTTGGTGTGATAAGCATGTATTTAAAAATAAGTGAATGCGCCCTTAAAAAAGCCGATTTAATTATTATGTAATCTAGGGACGCTTCTAAATTAATCCAATTTATAAGCAAATTTTAGCTTCTCATGTTGGTTCACAATGTACAGCTTGATGTGATAACCATACAACTTCTCCACTAACATTTTCTCTCTCATATCTACTTGAATCCTCGCATGATACTACTCTTCTCAATCACCTACAAGTTAGCTAAACTCATCTATCACAACCATTTGACATTTAAACAATTGGGTTCTAGTTTAATTTTATACTTACCTTTCGTATATCGATCAAAACCTAATTAATTTATGTAACAAGACACTTCATGATAATTTTATAAATTATAAGACCCATAATAAATTAGTCTCATTGAAGTGTGTTTCCGACAGTCTTCAACAATGTCAACACCTTGGAAATTACATATCGTTAATTAATACACCGGTGAGTACACAAGTTGTTTTTGTTTTTACCCATCTAAACGAGTTAGTTCCAAATAGTAGGTTTTAACAAGAGCTTTGATTGTTATCTACTATCTCATCCTTCTCCCCACTTTTGACTTCATATATTCATCTCATTTGTTAGCTTCTCATATTATTTATGTCAAATTGACACTTCTCCTCCAACCCACACTCAAACACATATGTGAGACACCATGGATGGGGTACGCCGACCATAGGGTTGCCTATATATGGACGGATGAGGTATGTTACTAGATTTCAAAGATGAATGTGAACGAATGTATTTTTCATGTTTAACGTTTATTGTTTACAAATGAAGGACGTCAAAGAGGTGATGAAGGTACACCGACGTTTGGTCCAGGTGAGAGAGTTGTCGAGCTGGTGATATGGTATGAATGACCTAGAGATGTGTTTTGCTTTGGCCAAACGGAGTGGATTGACTAGTGAGGATACATTTGACTTTGACGGGGTTGATCGCATGCTTTGTCATGCCTTCGTCGAGTGGTGACACATAGAGACCAGCAATTTTCATCTACCTTGGGACGAGAGGACGATCACCAGCCATGATGTGACTATTTTGACGGGTCATGACGTCTCACATATGTGAGACGCCATGGAGCACACATCGACGCATAGAGTGGTTGAGGAGCACATTTGAGATGATGGGCACGGACATATGGCACCTCCATACAAGTATAGAGGCCATTAGGAGGGCCACAACACCTCTCCTCCTTGACTCATCATAAGCAACTACACTAGCGTTTGCATGTCTGATGTTGGTTATGGGAGCGGCGTTGTTCGTCAACAAGACTACCAAACCGGATATGACCATGGATGATCGACCCCATACACGATCACGAGATGACTAGCTCTTATGCTTGGGGTAGGAGTTTTATGCTTCTTGTATCAACATCTTGATCTCTCTTCCCGGTTTAGGGTGAAGACCATGGGTGGATGCACCTCGCTCCTACAGGTATCAACTTTTGACACATTTTTTTATTATTTAAGTAGATTATATATACCAAATAATCGATAAAAATTTTATCTGCTTGCAAGATATAGGTGGGCAAAATGACTAATTAGACCTTTTAACACTATTACTCGATTAAGAGTATCCATAGTATAAATTCATTTAGTAAATATACCCTATTAAAACCAATTCTTTCCTGTAAGGGGAATTATATATAGGGTAAAATTAGAGGGGTCTACAAAACAAAAAGCTATAAAAAGAGCCTATTTAACCCAATTCTTTCAATATAGGCATGGTTATATGTGCACTTTACCTCTCTTTGTGGTCCAGCTGCCACAGATGTTGAGCTTCAGGGAGTTGCACGTTGGACTTTGATGATTGTGATCTTGAAGACCCCCGTCTTGACGCTTTAGAGGTTGACATCTCTACGTTGCCAGCTAGAGCATATGAGGCTAGAGGATGTGAGGTTCATGCCATACGATCACCGTGTTTTGGACTTTGATGGAGAGTTTGCTAACTCTATGTACAAAGGCATCATTCATATAGGTGACGTCGAGGAGCCCTATATGTCGGATATAGTGATGAGACAGTTTGAGTGCATATGGAGGAATCCCAACAATCGTATCCCGGTGACACGGAGGAGCATCCAACTATTGGTGGTCGAGGTTACAAAGTTCGGTATCATCATAGTCACGATAGGTAGTCCAGGATACATGAGGAGATCACGCGCTTCTCAATAGTCAGCACTGAGATGGTGCCCGTCCCATGGGCTATAGTTGATGACTACATATATGGCATGGTTCTTTGACTGAGGTCACCCATACCTCTTTCCATGGTCAGTTGCATTGACACCTCCCATGGATAGACCACCTCATGTCCATGGTACGGACACCCGAATAAGATATCTCATTTGTTATATTATCATTCCGTTCATCTGTTATGGTTTTCTCACTACTTGTTTTTGTCAACGTCTACATGTACTTGTTGGTAGGATCCGGGATATGCTACGTATCCGTGGTTATGGGACGATAGAGGAGATGGAGTAGGAGCTGCAAAGGATTGTTGTTGAGGCGGTGGGTCAACAACCACCACTTGATCCTTCGTAGGTCCGGGTGTCGCAACAATGACATTGATGACGTTTATCTTTTATTTTGCGATGGTATTTTATATTTATTTGGAGTATGTATGAGATTTTGGTTAGAATATTATAATATTATGTTGTTATTAATTTTAAGTTTACCATCTTCTGCAATATTCTTGAATCTGCTTCGCTGCAAGATACATACATTTTAATTTTTTCAGATTATTCCAAATCTTTTGCACATAAGACCAAAACTAGTATGAAGTACCTATAAAGTGATAAGTATATATTTGCATATATTAATATGCTATTATGATAAAAGTATATGAAACTTACAAAAGAAGCGTCACTTTCTTGAACAAGAATTCAAATTTACAAAAGAAGCATCAACCTCAACACAGTCGGTCTGCGTTGAAGTTAACCAAAATTCAACGCAATCGGCCTGCGTTACGTTGTGCATTTATTCTTTTTGATGTATACGTTGTGCATTTATTCTTTTTGATGTATGCATTTATTCTTTTTGTTGTCGTGCATATATGATCCCCTTAAACATTTATTTGGTCACAGAAGACAAATTTTATCTTTATATTTAAACAAACAATACTACACGCACTAGTTTTTCGGGCCGGGTTTAAAAATAACGCACAACAAGCTCTAAACCCCTACGTTGTTCTTCCATGTCACTGCTATTTCAGCTAACAACGAAGTACATGGGAGCTTGCACATTGGCCGCCTGCTAGCAATCCGGCGTGACTGAGCAGCAGCAATCCCACTCTCAACCACCTGTCGCAACGACGTCCATGGGCGTTTTTTTTTTGCGTGTAAAAAGTAGGAATTGTTGTATGTCACGAAATTTCAATTGTAAAAGAGATCTTATTAACCGTGTGCCAAAAGTATGTGTACAAGGGCAATCGATACCTATAAAGCTAAAAAAATCAAAGATCCTATTACAATAAACAAATAAATATAGGTTATCTACACATTTTAAAGCTAATTATACTTCCTTGACACATTATAATGCAGCGTTTATGCCTCAGTTATGCAATACTTTTTAACAAACTATAACATCATAACACTAATCAATGGAGATAAACACATCCACAGTAAAAATAAAGGATCAAGAATGAGCATGACCAAAAATCTAATAGATTTAACCTGAAAGAATGGCCTGATGATATGTGATCAGTTTCAACGTGAAATCCTCATCGGTTGAAGAACCTTCCACACGTCTGCCACAAGGTCTGGTCTGCTCTCTCTTTGCATCTCGCTGCACCCCAATGCCAAGAGGGCCAACTGCTGTGCCTGTGAAAGGGGCCAATCTCCAGCTGAAGGGTCCAATACTGCACCAAGATCACCTGAATCCATAGCATACTGCACTTCCCGTGTTATTCCGATTGCTGATTTGTTAGTAAGCAGACGTAGTATTATGATCCCAAAGGCATAAACGTCATACTTTGGGGTGAGTTCTCCTGTTGACACGAAATCCGGATCCATGTACCCGAAAGTGCCTTTCAGGTCTGTTATTGTATTTTTACTGTCGGAGATTGTCTGACAGATCCCAAAGTCGCTGAGTTTGCAACAAAAGCGGGCATCTAATAGAACATTGTCAGGCTTGAGATCACTGTGTACAATGCTTTCCGGTTGACTAGAATGGAGGAACATAAGTACAGAACACAGCTCCACAACTATTTGTATCCGTGCCTCCCATGGTAGCGATGGAGTGTTGTTCTTGCAAGAGAGCCGATCCTCAAGGCTTCCATTGGGAAGATACTCGTAAATAATGGCTGAAGCTTCACGGCAAACTCCAATTAGAGTCACAATGTTTGGATGTCTCAACTTGCTCAGAGCGGCAACCTTCAATCAAAGGAAAGATTGTTCAGCCATTACACGTCTACGTAACCATTAATAAACTAGACAGCCTGAATGATTCTTACCTCCAGATTAAATTCTCGGGGGCCCTGTACACCATTCGGATTAAGAACCTTTATAGCCACTTCAGTATGACGGAGGAGGCCTTTGTATGTCTTCCCGAAACCCCCTTCCCCTATTATCCTCATCAGGTTAAAATTATCAGTTGCTTCTGCAATCTCTGAGAAAGTGAAATCTGCAAAGAAGCAAGAAATTTGCGTGGATGTGGGATCAAGTGGAGCATGTTGCCTTCTCAGTCTATCAGCTTCGGCCAATGCATTGTCACGCTCTCTTTCTATCTCATCTCGTTCTGTCTTGTACTCTTCAAGCTCCTTCACCACGAGATTCAATTTCTCTATCTCCCTTTCAAGAAAAGAATTCTGACATAAGACGGTTTGAAGTTCTTCTAAAGCCTTAGCATGCTGGGTCTTTATTGTTTCAAGTTCCTCCTTATTGGCCAGCATCTCCTCAAGTTCTTTCCTTCGCTTTTGTTCCTCATAATATAAAGTTTCTATTCTTTTTGCCTGTCCAAGAGAAAAATGCACCTTTCAAAGTCTGTCAATTGGAATTCAAACCTCTACGAGTCATTCAAGTCATGCTTATCTTGGATAAATTTTTACAATAACATCAAGATTCTATCCAATTTCCAACTGCTAAGAGCAGTTTAAATTTTTAGTTTAAACTCATTAACACACTAAACGTGACCGAAGAGGTTTTCTGAATGATGGAAAACCAAAGGGGTGCAGACAAGTACTATGATTGCTCACTCCAGCCAAGACAAAACTTACATTGGGGGTTTTGGCATCTTACCTTGCGCATTGCATCAACCCACTCCATCTCAGCTTTTTGCCGCCTTGTTGACTCAATATAAGCTTCTTTTCTTGAGCTATCAGCTTCCTTCAACAACATATCAAGTTGATCATACAGATCATCGTTCATTCTGCTTTCCTGCTAAAATATAGCATTACCTACTCAGGTACTGATAGTTAATTTAGTTCGGAGCATACAGAGCATCCATCGAACCATAGTAGTCATGAACCTACCAGTAGATGAGGAGGAGAAGATGAACCAACAGATTTTTCATCAACAGGTGACATTCTGAAGGCCAGTGGGCTACCTCTTTGTCCTGTATATGGAGAGCGGGGTAAAGGTGAGTCCCTGATTCCTTCATCAGATGAAGAAGGATGGCCTGACTCATACATCATTCTTAGAGTTGGCCAGTCATCAGTGTCACGTATGATTCCACCAATACCAACAGATCTTGATTTATATTTGTCTACGTCTGTATCAGAATTGCTCACAGACACAGCAATCACTGACCGAGATTTCAAGGACTTTGACTCTCCTGTCTCGTCATTGGGGTATTGTGGCTTCACTCCTGACCTGTAAGCAAAGTGGTCATATGAATCCAAGTTAACATAAGCATGATGTTGATAACCAACATACAAAAAATTTCTCACGATATTATCAGACAGAAGTGCTCAACGAATGAAATTTGACCTTCAAAGTAATATTGAAATGATACCTCTTTTTGATAAGATATCCCTTGCAGATGAACCAGATGTCACAAAACATGGGTGCCTTCAACCCAACATATATGGCCTTCTTTGACTTCAATTCTATCATATTCCTGCAATGCAATACCAGTACTCAATGACGTCTATTTTGTGTGAAATATTCGTCATTTATATGTCTACCTATCTGGACTTATTTTCTCATCAAGATAACGCGATAGGTAAAAAAAAAAACACTGCATTTATAGCAAAAAAACTTAAAATATTACAGGGTTGCATGCTATATGGGTTGAAACTTGACAAATTTGACAGGCATTAAAGAAACCTTTGGGTCTAGCTAGGGGATCGATCCAACAACTTTATAAGAGGTTGATTTGTATTCGATCTGGGATTATCTGGATATCCGACATTTGTATCTATATAGGATATCACGGATATCCGAAATCCCTATATTTACCTTTAAAGATAAGCTACTTTATCAGATGTTGAATATTCTTTCCGTATCTCTGGCCGAATCAGTAGGATATATTCTACCCGGTCCGAATGATGGGATAACCTATCTCATATTTTACAAAACCCCGATTTGTATCCACTGATCCAAAAAAACCCTGAATGAAATTGGATTCAGATCATCAATTAACCGATAATTTCAAATTTTCCAATTTTTTGGAACGGATTTTCTTGTGTACATAACATAACAAACAACCTTTTACAATTTATGGGACAGCTTTGGAGTAAACCAAAACAAGGTTACAGCATGGACATAAATGAGGTACATTGAAAAACACAGATTAGACATAGCAGCAGATATTATCCAAGAATCGACACCACACTTGACAATTTATTTCTTCTTCATTGGAAACCTTTTGTTCCCCAATTCCCTTCAGTAGCAACTCGAAAGAGCTAGATACAAGCATAGAGAACTCAAGAGCTCCCAAGTTTCAAGGTAATAACTAACATATAAGTTTTATGTTAGTTATTATCTTGAAACTTATCACTCTGAATTTGAATGCAGTTGCAATTCGTGAGTTTTAACTGCATTCAAATTCAGATAGATAAGTATGGCTAAGAAAGAAAATTCCTAAAACGGAAGTTACAGAGTTGAGGAATCATACTTCTTATATCTACTGTCTGCGGCTGCTCCCATAACAAGCCTCTCAATCCTATTCTCGGATATGAGCCTAATGATCCCTTCCTCTACAGAATCCGACTCACACACTAGCTTCTCTACAGTTATCTACAAGCAAGGTAAGAACAATGAGGTAATTCATGAGCCTGAACAAAAGAAATTTGTTTGTCAGGTTGAGAAACATTTACCCCTGCTACGGCACAAAGCTGAATATATTCATCAAGGGCTTTATGCATTTCCATCCTCTCTTGTTCATGGTATGCCACGACCTCCTCTTTTCCTACTTGACTCACTGGAAACTTCCCTCCCACTGCAAGTCATTATGAGGATTATAACCACCTTAAGAAAGTGAATTAAATGCAGGAAACAAAAATCCCGATGAAAATACAAAAAAAAAAAAAAACACAGCAAAAGCTTAAATTTAGTAAAAATGGATGACAGTATATTGAAGACGAGAGGGTTTTGAAGCATTACAAACGGGAATCAATTTGGCAGGTGTGTGTACGTGGAGTATCGATAATTTCTTGCGTCCAGAATTCTGTAGAGCCCAAATGACAATTAATTTGTTATCTTTAAAATCTGTGCCCACTGCCACAAACAGCTTGTCATCGGCAATGGTAACTGTGGGTTTCTCCTGAGCCCTAATTGACACTTTCTGTGATGGAGAATTGATCTCAGGATATATTACTCTTTCAGCTCTAAATCTAGACATGTCAGTTCAGCAATACCCACAATTGAAAAGACTTAAACCCTGGAGATTGGGGCAATAATAATAATAATCGTTAAGCTTCAAAGAGGACAAAAAAGGAAATCATGGAAGATGGGAATAATTGAAAAGGGAAGGTGGAGCAGAATCTCCAAAAAGGGGTTTGGAGAAATCAAATGATTGCAGTACTCTTTTTTCATCTAAAAAGACTATGAAATGACTCGAGTAGAAGAAGCGACGATTAAGGAATCAAGAACTTCTGGATTTGAAGAATGTAGATGTTGGTACAAAAGATTGGTGAATTGTGGAGGCTGGCTTGACCAAAAGAGGAAGGGTCGTAGAAAAAGACCTAGTCTCTCTACAGTTGGGATCTTCCGAGATATTCAGATATTGCAATTCCAATTAAAATAGTCAGGAGACTCTAACTCTACTCTTCCCTCCACAAACATTGATTTTTTTAATTATTAATTTATTTTGATAAACCTTTTCACTTATTTTGATTCAAATATATCAATTACATCAAACAATTCCTATGTTGTTGAATCTATTTAACCATCGTAAAAAGACGATGACTGAACTTGTGGCGATGACACTTTAAAAATGTGATACATCAATGACACCTTAAATTGTTAATACATTATGTTTGTGCTTATACATAAATGACACCTTAAATTGTTAGCACATTAAGTTTGTGATAATACATCAATGACACCTTCAATTTGGGCATGTCATAATACCTTTAATATTTAAATTAATTTTATATAACTAAACACCTACAATTCGGGTTTTTCTTTTAAACATGCACTTATTTATAATAATTAATAACCAAACACATCCAACGTTCACAAACAAAAGTTATTGATGTTGCGTATTTATAGAAGATTTGTTTATCTACTTATCATGATCCGAATAATGTATCACGCGAGATGTATTGTTGTTGTCTGAATTTTGGTATATCTTGACCGACGAACTACCACCCGACTTGCCACCAATCCGAAGAATTGAACATTTAATCCACTTGGTGTCCGCCGCGTCTTTGCTCAACCGTTCCGCTTATCGTGCAAGTCTGGAAGAGATCAAGGAGCTACAACGTCAAGTACAAGAGCTCGTAGACCAGGGACATGTCCGTGAACCTGTGAGTCCTTATCACCTTGTGCAGTGCCAGTCATCTTAGTGCCCAAGAAGGACGGATCTTTGCGGATGTGCATAGATTGCCATGTCATCAATCAAATCACCATCAAGTACCGTCATCCGATCCCGCGCCTCGATGACATGTTGGACGAGTTCCATGGCGCCACCATCTTCTCCAAGATTGATCTCCGGGGCGGTTATTACCAAATCCGGATGAGCGAAAGTGACAAGTGGGAGACGGCATTCAAGACGAAGCATGGCCTCTATGAGTGGCTTTTCATGCCATTTGACATCTCCAACGCTCCGTCCACCTTCATGCAACTCATGAACCATGTCTTGCGCAGATTTTTAGGCATATTTATTGTAGTTCATTTAGATGACATCTTATAGTTTTTAGTAAGTCTTTGGATGAACAGATCGGGAACCTGCACCAAGTGCTTGAGTGCCTTAGACAAGAGCAATTGTACGTTAACTTTGATAAATGTGTATTTTGCTCAAACACCAAATTTTTCTTGGCTTTGTTGTGTCTAAGGAAGGACTACGAGTGGACGAATCCAAAGTTTGCGCCATTCGGGAGTGGCCTACTATGGCCACCATGATTCGAGTATTTCTCGGCTTAGCAGGCTTCTATCAACGCTTTGTCAAGGACTTTAGCTCGATAGTGGAACCATTACTTGAGCTTACTAATAAAGGCATCACGTTTGAATGACGTGTCACCAATGCTCGAGCATTTGATTCGATCAAAGACCGTCTTTGTAATGCGCCACTACTCCTCCTAAAATTTTCTAAAACCTTCGAGATGGAGTGTGACGCATCTAATGTGGGCATTGGGGGTTCTCCTAGAAGAGAATTGACCCATTACCTACTTTAGTGAAAAACTTTCCGGTCCTTAACTCAATTATCCAGCCTATGAAAAAGAACTATATGCTTTAGTTAGTTGTCTAATGTAACACCCCAAATTTTACAACTTAGGGAGTTACTGGTTAGGACCGCACAGTGGGTCCCGACCTTAGTTTGACAACAACTTAACGTGATCTTACAACAAGGCACAGATAAGGAAAAACCAGAAATCATAAAATAGTTTTTATCAATGCATGAATGTGACCAGATCAACTACAGCCGGAAAAGTAATAAAACAAAGTACGAAAGGAAACAATGTTCAACTGTAAAACCCACAAATGCAAAAACTGCAAAACGTCCTAAAGTACGACACCCCGGCTGACCACTACCATCTGGATCACTCGGCATCTGCTCTAACCTGTGTCATATCTAAACAACATATCCACAGTTAGCTAACTAACCAAATATAAGCAAAATGATAACAGCACATACACAAGCAGCAACAAAATTAAACAAACATCATGCTGGCACTCAACCAATTATTATCTATTATTTTAGTGATTCACATTATTCAATTTAAGTTGTGGCACGAGAACTATTATTAGTTCTCGCCTCCGTTCCTTATCCAACTGGTGTAGGTCTAGCTGACTTCCTTTGGTAGCATCACTACAAACCATGTGTGGACTAGTCCCGAAAGAAACCCCCAGCGCCCCGCGAGCTACTGAGCAGAATGCCACCGCCCGTTACTCTTAGGCCAAAACATAGGTCGGTAATTATATATCAAAACCTATCTCTCTAACATGTCAATCACACACCACCATCATCATTTATACTCATATTTAGTAGTCAGCTAAGTAAGCCCAAAGGACTTACCTGTTATAACGCTCGACTCTTTATAAACCACTCGCTCTGTAAACTGTAACCACTCAGTTACCTGTCAAAGGCGATAAGTGTATTAGCACACTTTTACGTAGATAGAAGTCTAAAACTTCTAAGATCAAATAAGGTATTAAGACGTACTAGTTACAGTACTAGTTTTAGGGTAAAACGACCATTTTACCCTTGGTTCCGATTTCCTCGAAAACCCTAAAATTCATGTCTAAACTCCAATTTGAAGTTCTAAAAATATATCCTAACTCCTAGAATTTTATTTGGTTCTAAACTGACATTTTTCCTATGTTTCTATTTTCCGGAAGAATCGAAAAAGGTTTAATTTCGGCTCTAAATATAAAATTCTTAACAGCTTATAAAATTTCCGAATTAAATCTCTAGATCATCTATGAGGTTCTATCTAACCTTAGAAGAAAGAATTTCTCCAAACTGTTCAGCCGATATTTTTATAATAATTCACAAAGTCGGTTCCTTCACTCTAATATCCTATACTTAGCCAAAATTCAAGTTTACCAAAACTGCTCAACTACCTAACTTCGGGAGCTCATAACTTTCAATCCGACCGTTCATTTCTCCCAAAATTTTAATATGCTAAACTACATATATCCGTCTACAACATATCCAAAATTCAACGGTGGATCTTTATCCAAACGTTTTATAATTGATCGACAAGATGGGCTGTTGGTAACCTAAAAGCTGAAGGAAATAAAATGAATTACAGCAGCCCTTTTATTTATGTTTTTCATACTTACAACAGTCCTTTGTTCCTATCCTTCGGTCTATATACCCAGCAGCTACACAAGGTCAACCTAACCTATGTTCAAGTCCGACTACAGCAGTTCATCATTCTAACATTACGGAAATAGTATACATACATAAAATTATACACTAACTTCTAGAGGCAAGGATTGGGACTGCAGAAAGACTCACCTCTTCAACCTCTACTGGCTGAGGCGTCTTCTACTACTACACGGATTGGCCAACTCTTCCAGCCTTGCTACTGTCACGGAATGGTCGAGACGGAGTTGTTATCGCATGCATTCATGAACGACTAGATTAAGAGGTGAAGATGAATGGGAGATTAATCCTTACCGAAATACACAGAATTCTGCGGGAAGTACGTTGCTTCTGGACTGGACGTGTGCAGAAGGCAAGAAACGCAGAAGTGAAGTGGAGGCTGGGGCGTGGGTGTAGAAGGATGGAACGCAGAAGTGTTGTGTGCACCGGCTGGGACGTGAGGCAGCTGTAACGTTGGAGGTTTCGATCAGCAAAAGAGGGGATTGTGTCTTCTGAATGTGGACGTGAAAGGGAAGGAAGGTGAGAGATTCTTCAGCGTGATTTTAGGAGCCTTTTATGGCAACTGCATCAGCTCTCTCCCAGCATTAATCACACGTTGAAACTGTTATACACAGCTGGGCTTGCTTCTCCTTTTTGCTTCCGGTTGGGCCTGCGGAATGGGCTGGAGTGTGCTGCTGGATTGGCGCTGGCTAGAGTGACGCTGGGCTGAAGCAGGCGGACTGGGCGGACAAGCAGCGGGGCGACTGGGCTGCTGGCTGGAGCGGACAAGCAGCTGGGCTACTGGGCTGCTGGCTGGAGCGGACAAGCAGCTGGGCGACTGGGCTGCTGGCTGGAGCGGACAAGGCTGTTGGGCGACTGGGCTGCTGGCGCTGGGTTGTCAACAGCCTGTCTGGGCTTGTCACAGACTCGTCACAGCCTTGTCTGGCCTTGTCACAGACTCGTCACAGCCTTGTCTGGCCTTGTCACAGCTTCGTCACGGCCTTGTCTGGCCTTGTCACAGCTTCGTCACAGACTTGTCTGGACCTTGTCACAGCTTCGTCGCAGACTTGTCCGGACCTTGTCATATTCTAATTTAGGGCTAAACTTATTATTTTATGTGAAGGTAAGCTACCTAATATGATAAATTTTATAAAGATCCTATCATTTTATGTGAAGGGGAAGCTACATAAAATGATAAACTTTTAAAGGATTCCATCATTTTATGTGAAGGAAATCTACATAAAATGATAAATTTTATAATAATGTGTCTAACTAAGTAAACGGATATAGATCAACTGATCGAGATCGGGTTTATTACAAAATAAACGGAATAAAAATTTCGGATATTACATCTAAATACGTGGCAACACTACTTGTGTCCGAAGGAGTTCGTAATTCATTCAGTTTGTATGGCTCTTTCGTACATTACTGTGTAATTAGAGTTGAAAAAATAGTGTCAAAAATGTTACTATATAAAAAGTATATATTTACATCAAAATCATCATCGCAAAACAATCCATATAAAAAGTGTATATTTACATAGAGATATTTTTAGTGATTTATATAAGGATCTGGATTTGGTTCACGTCCAAAGTATATATTCCCATCTGATATTACAGAGCGTTGTCGGTGTGACACGTGTCAAATTTTTTAACGAACACTTTTTGTTCAAATTTTTTGTTCAGTTAGTTCAAATTATATTGTATAGAGGTTTCATACATTTTTCAACTAATAGTATAAAAATTTTGAATTTCACCGCCTATTCTTATTTTTCAAACATGCACTTTTTCGTTCAAATTTTTTTGTAGATTTCATTCAAATTATTTGTGTAGTTAGTTCATATTATACTGTACTAATAGTTCATATATTTAAATAATTTTTTTTCATAAGTTCAAAATAATGCATGTACTAATAATATAAAATATTTGAACTAGTATAACACTCGATTTGAACTAATAGTATAAATATTTTGAACTTAACAAATATTATAATAAAAGTATTCTAATAAACATAACTAACTATAGAAAATATCATAACTAATAAATTAACAAAACAATACATGAATAAACTATTGAAAAATATCAAATCTAATAATATATAAATTTTGAACAAATTGAACTAAAATTATGAACCGAAATAATAAATATTACAATTTTCTCATGAAAATTATAAAAATGTCAATGGGTCCCCTTTTTAAAACATATTTTCAAAAGGACAAAATTTTCTCGTACCTTCTAAAAATTGCAAAAATGTCACTGCACCTCTCCTAAATTATTAAATGACGTGGATGAATGTAAACCGTTGTATTAAGTGAATCAACGACTCAAATTACTTCGTAATGTCTTACCACAAGCCTTATTTTTACTTGAATCATTCCCTCTATATAAAGGGAGTCATTTAGTTTTTTTTTAAATAATTAAGATAAGGTTATTTTTTAAATAAATTTTAACATATTTTTACAGAATATTAATTTGAGTGATACATTAACTTACTTTTGATTGTAAAACAAAAGCAAAAAAGAAAGTAGAAGAGTTTTAGTTTGTAGAACTTGTGGGTCTTTTCCTATTTTTTAGGTGTTTCGACAACAGGGTTTAACTAAATTTACTCCCCGTTTGGTTGTAACTCCGGAAACGGAAACAGATCTAGTTCATATGTGTACCTTGTTCGGAAATTTTTTTGGAATCATTTATTTTGGTTTCATGCAAAATGCACTTACTTCCCTCAATTTTTTTGTTCCCCTATAGGGTATTAAAAGTAATCAAGTTATACTACAATTACTTCAAACCACAAGGAATGATTCCAAAAAATATCATGAACAAGGATATACTTATGGACTAAATTCATTCCATTCCGTTTCCGTTTCCAAAGTTACAACCAAGCGGGCCCTTAGTTTGTATTTTTTAAGTTGAAATTCAAAAATTATCAAATATGAAACTAATTGTAAAGATTATGAAAATAACTAATCAAAATAAAGTTAAGCTAAGAGGATTTAAACCTTACTTTTTCTCACTAACATTTTATGTCTCGCTTTGTCAAATTAATTAAGAAATTAAAATAAATAAATAGAATAAAATAATATATATATATATATATATATATATATATATATATATATATATACACACACACACACATAAGGTTTGCCTAGTCAAAATAAAAAAAACACGGTTGCAAAAAAGACCATCTTAACCCACAGAACTACGCGCTTCCACTCGCGGTGGGAAACGACTCTTCTCCCTTACAACTCCATGAAAACCCTAGCCATCAAATCCAAACACAAGCGTCTCTGATAGAAAAATCTGAGAAACAGAATCAAGATTCGAAGGTAGCATCGGGTAATGGGAGACAAAGGATCGACGCTTTGCTTGAGAGAAATAAGGAAGATGCCAAAAAAACGTTTAGCGACAAACAACAACAATCGAAAGTGGAAGGTCAATCGAAAATGGAGAGTAGAGAAGATAGATACCAAGTTCAAGTACATCTCCCGTGGGGATTCGAGTTTGTACGATCTCTTCCTGTTGTGTTGGCTTTAGCCGCTCTACTGGCTCACACCCTTCAAAAGGAAAAGAAGGCAGAAAATGGTTTTACGTTCTACCTATCGACGAAGGGGGAGTAGCGAAATCTACTCTGCATCGGTCCAGAGATCCAACGTCTCGCTCTCGGGCTCTCCGGACCGTTGATGGGGCTTTCCTTGATAGTATCCTTACTATCCTGCGGCCGTCAACCTCATCACGAACAAGTTGCCTGCCATCTCTAGTCATCTTGACTGTAGATTGGTGGGATCGTAGAATAGGTAACCTTTCTTACCCTTCTCCCCGAAGGACCATGAATCCCCTTATTGTCCTAGTTCTGTGAAGAATCTATATGATCTCTTCAGTTTTCTGAAGATCAGCAAGTTAGTAAAACTGACTGAAGTGAATATTAGTGCGAATAATAGGAGTCAAGTCCTCATAGTAGAGAGCAAATTGATGTTGGAACTTTTGAAAGAACAAATGGATATTGGTCAGAAGGAGGAGAAAATAAATCACTTGAACAACTATATGGCCCGGAAAAAACTAACCATCATAAAAATTATTCAGGGAGCAAGCTGTATTTTGATCTAGGTATGGATCTTGATCAAAGCTTGTCAAGTGTTCTTGAACTGCTTGAAAAGCAAAGTCTTGTGTTGTTGCTTATGTCTACCTGCAGGACCCTACTAAGAACCCTATTGAAAAGTGGAACAATCATTAAGCTGCGGTTTAGCACCAGTTGGGTTTCTTTGTGTCACTTCCTTGATGACTTTTTTGGCCGGTTTAAATTCTGCTCCTATGAAAAAGTAAGGAATACCATAAACAGACCCCTGATCTTGAGCACTCCTTATTTGAGATGCAAGATGAATATCAACATCATTTACAACCATGTCTTTGTTACTGCAATAGCTAACCATGTGTATGAGAATAAGTTTATGAATAATTTTTGTCTACCCATATTAACAACTTCTTGCTTTTTCGTCTATTGTCTGAACCTTACTATGCAAAATATTTGCTTGAATCTAGTCTATACTCATTGTTTTCTTCCTTGAGTTAGAATACATGTGTCAAGTCTCCATTCTTATAGATTATGTGTTGTACTCTTTGCCTCAAGCTCTCAAGAGAAACCAAGAACTTGTTGGCAACCATAAATCACTACTGAAAGGGGTGATGAAAGGATGGAACAAATTAAGCTTCACTAAAACTAGCCAACCAAAGTAAACAACAGATCTTATCAACCAACACGAAGAGCAAAATAAATCCAATGGTCCAAAGAAAAAGATACCAATTTGTGAACAACTTCCCTTGGATTGGAATGATACTAACGTAGTACAGGGCTACTCTTCCATTGAGGAATTTTTTTTTTACTCATTCAGCTTGGTGTTCGCTGGCGCAGATGATAAAAATGCTAAGCGACATGGAAAAACACGATGAGCATGCAAAAATGAAAGATAATTAGAGAAAAAACAAAAGAAACGGTAACAACAATACGAAGATAAAAAACAATAGTAGGATAGTTATGAATACAACCTACCAAAGTCGAGAAAGAAAACATTGTTATGTCCATAAAAAACATCACCGACAAGCTGAATCAAGCAAAATATTACAACTCTATGTGGGTAGTAAGACGCCCGCTAAGGAGAAAAAATACCGAACCAATAATAGGGTAGGGATGTTGCGTCCACTACCACCCATCGCAAAACATAACTTATATATGAGAATCGCCTTCTGGAATTGCAAGGGTATGCGGAAAAATAAAATTTTGGATTGACGTAAACCTAACGTGTAAAAACGAACATATTCAGATGATCATGTTGACTGAAACTAAGGCTAGCATTGAACCTGACGGCGCTCTATGGAAAAACGCGGGATTCGATAAAATTTTCTTCATCCCCGCCACTGGATTTTCCGGAGGATTGTGTATCCTCTGGAAAGAATACCAACTACAAAGTGAAAAAATTGAGATACTTAAGTCCCATGGTAGATACTTAGTAATCAATTACACTAATCTCCTTTTCTTCTTTTGAAACAAATATCTTTTTCATTTATGCCCCGCCTAATGAGCAAAAGAAGAACGAATTCTGGTCACAACTAACAACGGAATTAAATTCAACAAACAAACCAATCCTAATTATGGGAAACTTTAATGAACTTCTAGAATCTTCTGACAAAAAGGCGGAGCTCCGATCTCAAATAACAAGTTCGGCAGATTACAAAATTTCATCCAACAGTGTAACTTAACCGATTTACCCACCAAAGGCAATGAATTCACTTGAAAAAGGAAAAAAGAAGGAAAAGATAACACGTACGGAAAACTAGATAGAACCATGACATCTCTAGATATCCTACAAGAATATCCCGGAATCCATACTAGAAACCACACTTTCACCACCTCTGATCACTGCATGATATCCGTCAACCTTCAAAACGTGTCCATAAGTTTTAAAAATAAACCGTTCAGGTTTGAATCAATATGGATGCAACGACAAGATTACGAGATACTAATAAAACAAACTTGGAGAACACAATTTCCGGGTACCCATATGTTCAATCTAGTTAAAAAAAACAAATCTTCTTAAACAAAAGTTAAAACTGTGGAGCCGTGAAAAATTTGGGAACATCAATAAACAATTAAAAACCGTTGATAAAGAAATCGAATCCCTTCAAAAACAAATATTTTTGACCTTCAATCAACAAAAGAACGACAAAATAAATGGACTAAACAGAAAACATGAATGCCTTCTAGATTATCAACATAAATATTCGATGCAAAGAGCTAAAACAAATAGTCTACGCTTGGGAGAAAAGAACACGAAGTTTCACCATAGAAAAGCGACTGGCAAAAGGAATAGGAAAATAATTGCCACAATTACCAAAAACGATGGCACTATCGTATCTAAAGAAAATGAAATTAA
Source organism: Fagopyrum esculentum (assembly GCA_033239045.1). Lineage (NCBI taxonomy): Eukaryota > Viridiplantae > Streptophyta > Magnoliopsida > Caryophyllales > Polygonaceae > Fagopyrum > Fagopyrum esculentum. The sequence continues at coordinate 60,860,085 of BSUD01000001.1, forward strand.
CGATGAATTTATTAAGGACTACAAATTGCGTTTCCAGACCTCGACAATAGACCAACATAATCTTCAAAAACAATTACAAGTCATACAACCAGAAATAAACCGATAATGACAATCGAGATCTAGTAATGTCATTCTCTACTAGGGAAATTTAAATGCAATTTTTGAAATTCGTAGTGATAAATCACCAAGCTCTGACGGTATGACAACTGATTTCTATCAGAAGTACTGGCACATTATCGGGTTTGCTGTCACCAGGGCGGTGAAAAGTTTCTATAGAACCGGAAAAATCCTCAAACAAATTAACCACACATTCATTGCACTCTTACCAAAAAATGATAACCCATCAATTACTTCCCACTATAGACCAATAAGCCTATGTTCGACAGTCTATAAAATTATTGCCAAAATTCTAGCAAAGAGACTTAGGGCTCGTTTGGTTCCAACTCTGAAAACGGAAACAAAATGGAAACGAATCTAGTCCTCTTGTATACCATTATTCATGAAACTATATGGAATCATTCCTTGTTGTTTAAAGTAATTGTAGTAGAATTTGATTAGTTTTGATACCCTATAGGGAAACAAAGTGGGGGAAACAAATGCATTTTACATGCAACCACAAAGAATGATTCCAAAAAATATTCATGAATAAGGTAAACATATGGACTAGATTCATTTCCATTCCTCTTCCGTTTCCGGACTTATAACCAAACGGGGGGTTAGTCTAATCCTTCTAAAGCTGATACACCACCCTTTACAAAGTACCTTTACCAAAAATAGAGCAATTTATGATAATGTCCTCATTAACATGAAATCTTCAATGGATTTAGAACAAATAAAGGAAAAGACGGCTTTATGGCAATTAAACTTGATATGAAAAAAGCCTATGATAAAGTAGAATGAAATTTTCTTAAGGTTGTCCTTGATAAATTTGGATTTGGAGAAAAAAAAAAGGAATTGGATCATCGAGTGTATCTCAACAGTCTCTTACTCCATATAAATTAATGAATTCCCGATAACAGTATTCTCCTTACAAAGAGGTCTCCGTCAAGGAGACCCCCTTTCGCCGCTTCTTTTTAATTTGGGAGCAGAGATACTGACTAGAAACATACAAAAAACATGTAGTGAAAATCCAAAATCTATAGGATTCTCCATCACAAAAAAACGGATCGATAATTCCGTTTTTAGCATTTGCGGACGGCATAATAATCTTTACAAAGGCAACAACTGATGCAAGCAACAAAATTCTATCGGTCTTAATGGATTACTGCGCAATTTCTGGTCAAGTGATAAATTAGCATAAATCTTCTTTTCAAACTACTAATAACTTAGAGCCAAACAATAAAAGAAGGATTCAAGCACACTTAGGCATTACAACATCCACCAATTTAGAACAATATCTCGGTTGTCCGGTCATTAATGGGAGAGTCAATAAAGACATCTTTAACTCTATTATTCTTAAATCAAAACAACAACTTTCAAAATGAAAAGCAACGTCTCTGTCACAAGAGGGGAGAACAACATTAATAAAAGCAAATCTTAATTCTAAACCAAGCTTCCTAATGCAGGCATTCATGCTTCCTACAAGTAAGTATCCATAACGAACTAGACCAAATTAACAAAAACTTCTTTTGGAATAAAGGACCAAATTACCATCCACTTATCAGTTGGGATAAGATTTGTAAACCGAGATCGCTGGGAGGAACTGGAATTAGGAAAGCTGAAGACATGAATAAAGCGTTACAAATGAAACTATTATGGCAAATCATGGCTGATCCGAACAATATTTGGGTCAAAATAATTGAAGAAAAATATTAAAAGGTTCATGCCTTGGAATTATAAATTGTGGAAAAAATACATCTTGGCAATGGAAGAAATTAATTAAATTTGCAGAAGAATTTGACAAAGGTCTTAGATGGCGTGTGGGAGATGGTAGAACGATAAGATTTTGGAAAGACCAATGAATTACAGAAAAACCACTTCAAGACCTGGTGACAAATAAGCCTCGATAAATTTAACAGAACTAGTTTGTGACTGTATTACAAACAAAAGATGGAATCATCAACTCTTAAACCAACTAGACACTCATCTATGACATCATCTTAAAAATTTAAAACTACAACCTTCCCAAAACCGATATTAGAGACATAATATATTGGGCAGCTAATGAAGAAGGATGGTACTTGACATAATCTGCTATGGAGATGATCCAACGACGAAAAGTTGGAGTAACAAAGGATAAAACTTGGATATGGGAGATTAACATAATGCCAAAAATTAAAAAATTTCAATGGAAACTAGCACTAGACGGGATTCCAACAAAAGAAAATCTTGAGAAACAAAAAATTTATGTTGTGATGAATTGCGTTTTTTGTAATCATCATACAAAAAGTGCTAAACACCTTTTCTTTGTGTGTCCAAACACGTTGAAAACAATAGATAATGCAAAAATCATAACAATATTGCATAACATTGACACAACCAAAAATCACATTATTGATATTCTTAGTGAACTTACAGAGAACATTTTCCCATCGGAGATAAGACCATTAGTGGTCATATGGTGGAACATCTGGTTGACAAGAAATCAAACAATATTCAATAACAAAAAGGCACCGCAGAATCTAAAGCCGAGTGCACTAAATCAAATAAATGATTGGGAGAAAGGCAATACAAATCAGAGTAAGAACGACATCAAATAACAAAGACTAAAAGAAAAACCAAAGACATCAAATGGAAAAACCGAGGGAGGGATATGTCAAACGTAACTTTGATGCCTCTAGAAACTTGTCGAACCAATATGCTTTTGGTTATATCATTCAAAATACTCTTGCAGTCCCTTTAGCTGTAGGGAAGGGAAAATGCATTGCCGAATTTGCATTAGAGGCAGAAGCTTTCGCTCTTCGGGAGGGCCTCCAAAAGACCGCAAGCCTAGATGCTACATCCATTGAGATTGAATGGGATAATACACGGTTGCCCTCTTTGAATATATATATATATATATACTCCGAAGTCCGAATCCCGTCATGAAGATTATAAAATAAAAAAAGCTTGTTAATTTGACAATTAATTTCAGCCCCACCCTCCACTTTAAGTTGAGCTACAACATTGCCATTACAGCGGTCAGCGAAAAATAAATAAAATATCGTCTTCCAGAATACTTTTCCCCACTTTAAGATGGTTCTGTTTAGGGAGCAACGCAACCTCGATCTTCCTCCCAATTTCACCTTTCTACTAATCTCCTCATCACCAAACAAGCTCCTCATCTTCGCACCAACCTCCCTTAACAAAATATTGAATTAACGCTTCATTCTCCCCACTTCCATTGCTGTTGAACGCTTGGTTTTGGTGTTGTAAGGTGGGATAAAACAAAATGGTGGATACAATGAATTCACGCCGCCAGGACTTGGATACCGGCTCTCACTTCACATCATTCACGCTTCATCCATCCACACCCGCCGGAGCTGCGGTGGAGGATAAGGTGTTTGTAGCCGTCGGTACGGAAGTCAAAGCTAGTAAGTCAACGCTTGCTTGGGCATTGCAGAACGCTGGGACCAACAAGCTTGTTATCATCCATGTTCATCAACCTCCTCAAACCATCTCCATTCGTAATCTCCCTTCCCTTTTCCTCAATTGTCTCTTCCCTTTTTCTTCTTACAATCCTGGATTTTCTCATTTCGCACCGCATCAACCAAATTATATGATCTTTGTGTTTCATATAATGTAATTCACTTCATTTTTAGGCTTTATTTATCATCACCACGATAAAGAGGCTAAATGTTCGATTGTTGCCGAGAATTAGGTTACCAATAAATTCAACATATTACTCTCTTCACCTGCCTGCATTTCTTTCACATTTCAGTTGGGGGCAAGTTTCCCATTAGTCAATTGGGACAAGAGGAAGTGAAGGCGCACCTCGAAATCCACAGGCAACGAGTCTCCAAAATCATGGACGAATATGTTCGATTGTGCTCCAAAGCAAGGGCATGACTTCTTCTATTTTCTAAGTTATAATTTCCTGAACCCGTTGTGGCATCCAGTGTTATGACCACTGCTATGTTTCTTGTTGCAGGTGAAAGTAGAGAAAGAATACATGGAAATGACATCCATAGAGAGTGGGATTGTGGAGCTTATAAAAAAGTTCAAGATAGGCAAACTTGTTATGGGAGCAGCAGCTGACAATAAATACTCGAGGTATAAGACTGCTGAATTTTGTTTGTAATTTGCCAAACTAGTGATGATAATATGATATGTTCCATGAGGTTTTGTTCCTATTTTTATCTACTTTCCATGTGATAGTATGATATGTATGTAATCAGTTGTAGACAGTAAATCCAATTTACTCTAATTATATTTATGATAACCCGTCGTATGATACTATAAGCAAAGCCGTCTATGAATATTCATGACTATACATACAAAATGTAAAGATCATCTTTTGGAGGCTTGTGTGATTGAGGTTGGTTTGCCTTGGCATTGCTGCAGGAAAATGATAGAGCCCAAGTCCAAGAAGGCTGTCTATGTTCGTCAGCATGCCCCTCCTTCATGCCATATTTGGTTTGCCTGCAAAGGGCGTCTTATCTACACTAGGTATATACTCTCCCACAATTTTTAATGTATTTTTGGGAACATCTGTGTTATCTGGGAACATGCTCCTGAAGCTGTGTCATCCAAAGGGTTTCCATTAAATACATTTGATATGCACATAGTATTTTCTTGTTGCCTGTTTAAATGATATGATAATTTGAGTGAATGACAATTTTTAGGGTTAGCAAAGAGGCTCATTTTGTATTAATAATATAGGCAGAAAATCATCAATCATAGTACATTGTTTGATTTGTTAAGAGGGGCTACACATATTTCCATTGTTTTTGTAATGCATTCTCTTCTTCTCTCTGCCTTCAATCAGCCAATCCCATTCTAGATGGCATATGAATGGGTTTCATCAAAGGTCTCAAGTCTGATTACTTTCATTTCTGTCGTCTCCAGCTAACAAGTACAATCAGCTAACATGCAAAAATCATATTAGATGCTAACATATGAAGTTCATTGATTGTGCAGGGAAGGTACAATGAGTTCTATTACAGAAGAAGCTGTAACAGAGCAGAGACTGATACGTCTAGACTCGGATGGAATCGGAAACAGCACAAGTAGACCTGCTTCTTGTGATTCTAGTGCATTCTCTACACTTTGGGGAAGATCTGTAGCTGGGGAGAGCAGTTTTGACGAGCTGGATCAGTCATCGACGATGAGCATCAGATTGTCACTTGGCTTTTCCCCACGTTCAGAAGCTGCTGGCAGTTCACCTTTCTCATCCATGAGAACACAAGATAGAGAACTTGGGTTGGCTCTTACACCCTGCAATGACGAGCTTCATGGACCAACTGTTTTTAATGTACCGGTGAGTATAAATGTCGTGTGCATGGTATTTAAAGGGTTTGATCAGTTACTGGCTACATGCAGATTTACAAGTACCATTTTCCAGTTCATTTGATTTTCATGGGTTGTTGAGTTGTAATGTCCAGGCAAGTAGTATGGATGACCACCTGTACGAGCATCTGGAGCAAGCCATGATAGAGGCCGAGACTTCCAAACGACGAGCTTTTGAAGAGTCAAATAGACGGCAGAAGGCCGAGAAAGACACACTAGATGCAATCCGTAAGGTATGGTTACTTGTTCCCTGCCCCTTTACTAGTAAGCGTCAGGGTAGGCTGATAATGATGTATCATACTTTGAATATATATCACATATTTGACCTCTGACTAGAGTCACCGGGCATACTTTTCAAAGTTGTAATATAATTTTGCACGGTTTAATTGTGGTCGACTCCAGGCAAGGTTGGCCGAGAATCTATACTTTGAGGAAATGAGGAAACGGAAGGAAGTGGAAGAAGAACTGGGCAAGAGCAGGGAGGAGGTGGAGGACATCAAATATGAGAGAGATGAGGCGTTGGAGAAACTGAGGGTCGTCTTGGATGAGAAAGCGTTGCTTGAGAACAGGGTGGAGAGATCGGATGGAGTGGTGAAGGAGATGGAAGAGAAAATCATCTCTGTCTTACGGTTGCTCGAAATATACAAGAAGCCATAGGGTTCGTCTTGGGGAAACAAGTACGCTCAGTAATGTAGGGATTGTAGTTTGTGAATAACCAAAATTCAGTTTAGTCTTAAGCTTCTTCATATTTGGCCTGTTTAGTTAAAGATTAAGGTTTTTTTTAAGTTTCGTGGTTGAGTTTGGAATAAATTCAAAGTCTTTAGCTAAAGACTAATATATTACCCGCACCTTGTGCAGTTTTTGAATAATAATAGTTTAGATTTTCTAATGTGTTATTTTATATATATATATATATATATATATATATATATATATATATATATATATATATATATATACTAGGGGTATTCCGCGTGCTACGCACGCGGAGATTGGCTCAAGTATAACTACTTCTGCATTACTTGCGAGACTGACAACAAAAGTTAGCATTATTGTTATAGAAACAAATTCAGACCAAGTATGAATTAGTTGAAGTAGCATAAACCTTGGCTGTACTTGGCTGACCCCGAAATACAGTGTTCGAGCCATATTGTATATGGCAGATCTACCATGAGATCTGGTGAGAACAAAATCATTTTGAGAAGCTTCAGCAGTGATCAAAGGCTTATTAGGAAGATTAGATACAGTGAGTCCATGTAACTGAAATGATGAAAAAGCGGGAGTTTCGTAGCTGCTTGATTCCATGAACCTAACGCAGGCCGGGACACCTTTGTAGACTTGCTACCCATATATGCTTTTGCAAGCTCAGCTGGAGAAGAAACATGATCATCGTTACCAATACTCAGTTGGTCTAGCGGGATGTGGTGCTAGACTCCTTAAGTGGTTAGCTTGGAGATTCGAGTTCAAATCCTCCTGGCGGCATGTATGCAAAAATAGAAGAACTAAGCTAGAGCCTTCAAATTATTAAAACACAGGAAATAGAAACAAAATAAGGAAGATCTTTCATAAAACTAATATAGAGTTTGGAGCAAGAGTGACAACTAAGCTTACCAATGGGTCTTGCTCTGAAGATCGTCCAGAAAAGCTACTTTTTTTATTCTCTTAAGGGCAGCATCTGTTCCATGCCACTTCCCATGTAAAACAGTTCCATAAGTACCAGATTCTAATTCACGGAGATCTTCAAGATCAACATTCTTTATGATCTATGAATAAGAAACAAATATTAGGAGCCACTTGGTGACAAACTGTAAAAGTTCAAACAGTACAAAGAAATGCAAGATCTTTAGACTATCACGAGTAGGCAAAATCCAACAAAAAGGTGATTTGAAGTAATTGCAGTAATGACTGATATAACACATTTAAAAGGAAGCTAAAGACACTTTACATTGAAAGAGCAAGTTACCACAAGGCAGCCTATAGGGATAGATCAATCACAATAGAAGAATGAAAGACCTGCAAACCATAGATGCCGGCTTCCATTTTAGTTATCACAAATTCATTCACAGTTTCATTCTTTTGCATATTACAGCTATCTACATCCTGTCCCAGTACAGACACGTCAAACCGTTAAATGGGCTAATGATGCAGAGGAACATCCATATTAGCAAAAAGTAATACCTCACAGTCAAATTCAGAGACAACACCCTCTCCCTTCATACATGGAATTGCAGTTCAGCAACAATTGCATCTAAAATACGTGGGATAAAAGATGATGAGCTGGCTTCAGTGGTTTCCCAAGAAAGTGAAAACATAGTGGACGAAGTTGGACACAACACGGAGGAAAATAATCCATAAAAAGAGCTGCTATCAAGAAAAAAAAAGTCATTATATACAATAAGAAAATATACTAATTACTTTTTTTTGAAGAAACCCAAAATTAACTCATTGTGTATAGCTATGAGGATTCAAGTAATATTTATTAACCTTTTCAAAGACAAGTACAAACATCATGCAACATTTGAGGATACTTGAAATAGCTACTAATATTGTAAAATCCAAGATTAAATATACACTTATATATGTGTAATTTGAACAAAATAACACCAAACTTGATTGGAAAAATAGAGGGGATAGTACCTTTTTCATAACAACATCCTTGGTAATAGCCTTAAACTTCTCCTGTGAACCTTGTACGCACAAGTTTCAACTTTCAACATGAGTTCAAGAAATAGAGAGAATGTTTTCCTGAGAGAAAACCGGAATGTGTAGCTTCCCCTCCTAAATTTTCAGACCTTATGTGCTCACCTTTACTCTTTGCCAAAGCAACCCTCCACTTCTATCATGGCTTGTCCATAAGCCGAACCGGATATTGAACATTTAACAAATTCCATCGAGTTGCATGTCAATGTGTCTATCTTATCAGAAAGTATGGTATCATCTTGGCCAAGTTCCTCATTCAAATTCGGCGTGCGAGCATGTGTTGGCTGATCTGTCTCATCATGATACATATCTTGATCACGGTTTATCAAAACACTCTGCAAAACCTTCGCAATCTAGATGGATACATACAATGAGATAGCAATTAAATACCCATACAACATGAGCCCGGTCAAGAAGCGGAAAATGCGGCTAAGGCTGGTCTCTTGTCATCATAAAACATAGTGGCTTTATAGGATCGAAGATACCACCTTGTCAACTTTCCATCATGGATATCTTTCTACGTTTCAAATCCAAAGAAGAAAGATTCAATATAGGATATCAGTGTCAAAGTACTGAGAAGAACTTATATAATCTTATCCATTCTTCTTTCAGCATAATTCAGCAAACGGAAGTCAATGTACAAAACTCAGCAGGAAAAATTCAGCACATGCATTCATTTGAAATCAGAAAACACATTGAACTGAAAAAGTTCAGCAGACAGAAAAGAAAACATCAACAAGCGCACATGATTGCCTGACTGGTTGTACAACATGAAAAAATCAACATGCATGCATGAACTACAATAATGTAGAAGTTCTCAAGTTGTACAATATATTAGTAAAAAACAAAAAAGACACAAGTGATGTCGTAAATTCAGAAAACCAAAAAAGAAAATCAGCAAATGCGCAAGTGCATAATTTCAGCAAACACACAAGACTGCCCAAGTGGAAAAGTCAGTAAAATACTAAATACATTCAGTCAAAAATCAATTTATACTCGAGGTGTGTAGCTGGAAAAACAGCAAATACACAAGAATTACACAAATTGCAGATACATAAGTCTCAGTGAGTCGAAAAACGGCAAATATATTCATTTTGAAAATCAGTTTTGCGTAAAGCTATGCAATAGAGAAAAAAAATCAAGAATTCAGCTGCTAAGAACTAAGGTAACAATATATGTTACCTTAAAGTTTTCCCTCTACAACTAACAAACTAAGCATAAATAAAACCTAAAGCTTTATCGGGATCTATGCCAGCCTAATCTTGATAACTAAGCACATGATATGAAAATTAAGACCAATACACTTTCTTAGTAAAAATTCTCAAACTACAATGATTTACAAGTCTACAACAACTGCAAATTTATATATGTCAATTTATCTCTCACCCTAAAGTGTACTTGTTTGCCTCTATACCTATACATTGCTGCTATTTATTTATTATTAGATTTATTGGTATGTGAATCTCATACAAACATGCCATGCTCCTTGTCTTTTATCCTTCTTTTTCCAGTTTATTTCCATTCGATCATGGGATGATGAAAAAAAACCTAGTGTGCCTACTGTCGAATCTAGGACATTCGATTGCTTTTGTGAATCACTACACTTCTGAGCATATCCCTTTTAATTCGAGGATAGCTTTTACTGATACGTATCATTTTATAGCATGCACGAGAAATTTAAAATTTCGATAATGAACCGTTATCCTCATTTTCAACTTGATCGCCTAAATGTTGTCACAATAATGTGTTCATGTGATTAGAATTTGCCATTCGCAATTTGAGAGTCCTTAAACATTAGAGCCTAACTATAAATTACTAATGAACCAAAGGTGTTTGACAAAATGTCTATGAGAAACTCATACATTATGTTGTGCTTTTTTAACATATAATCCGACTTTATGTTGTGTTTCACGGGGTATACACAAGAATTCGGATCAGGTGACATATAATTGGAAGTCAACGCAACTCAGCTTCCTTGGTCAAAACAAGCAACTGAGAATTCGTAACCCAAAAACATTTAGCACGCAATAATTATCCGATACAAATTTAATACCAACAAAAACTTAAATCATAAGCGGCAACCTATTATTGCACTAATCAACTAATACATAGTGTTCACGTATCATCATGCTAGTTGGAAAAGAAAAATGAAAGCAAGGACGAAATATCCAATTTACCCTTTTCATTTCGTTAGAGGGACTCAGAATATAGCCCATAACTAAGAACAAATTATTATTTGGTGCTAATCTATAAACACACATTAAGTTGAAATTTTTATATTCATAAAACAAGAGAATCTATATACAGTTTAAGCTGAACTTTAGATTCATAATACAAGGATTTTATCTATAGTTAATGACATCATTTTTTTCACAAACATACGTGCAAACCTTCTCAAACATCAAATTGAGACAATTAGTCATAAATTAAGAATTACAATGCTTTACATTATTGGGAAGCAAGAACAAATCTTACATGAACTATGAAACAGTCAAATCCATGGATCAAAATACTTGAGCACGTACAATAGTGGGCAAAGGAAGATGATAAATCCAGAAATGAGTATTGCCACCTGTAGTAGATAGGAGACTATTACACTACAATCATAAAATACACCATTTTATATTGGAAGAGAAATGGTCAAAGATTGGTTGCTGATTTGAGATGCAGGCATTGTAATGGAAGAAAGTCAGTTTAGATGAGGGACATGAGAAAAATTACCCTAGTTCTGGCCAAAACATAAAGAAACGATATTTTCCTTATTCCATCAACACCTTGGCCGATTCAACCTCCGTGTGACCAATATCCATGGCCAATCAACGCCAAAACGAAAAATTCTACAAAAAAAAACAATTCAACGCATTGATAAATCAGACGGATGATCCATTTCAACTGACCAATAGGTCCAATACTAATAACTACATAAAACGACCAAAGCTGCCGCCATTGAAATGAATCTATAACAAATGAGGAATATTAAACTATTCTCTGAACTTACAAAGGATGAGAATGGAGCGACCGATGGAGCGAAGAGTGAAATCGAAGAGTATTGGAAGTCGTAGTCATGGAAAAGCGAGAAGAAGAAAATCGGTGCGGTAAGAAGAGATAACATTAGACGGTAGAACATGAGTCAAAATGGGTGTTCACGTAATATAGACACGTGTATAGAAGACAAGTTATAATAGATGTACTGTATGAGCTATTATTTATGGGCCAGGTGTAATGGACAGTCCAACCGTTAAGTTGAAATTGGATTAAGAAAGTCCAATTATGAAAGGGAGAAAGTAAGTTGAAATCACACTAACGTAAGATGCCTGATATACTGTAGATAAGGCAACCTTGCCTTTTTTATATAGTAATATATATATATATATATATATATATATATATATATATATATATATATATATATATATATATATATATATATATATATATATATATATAATTGAATTGATAAATAATTATATTATGTTGTGATGGAAAAATGAACAAACTTTTTATCTATATACATATATTAAAGCCAAAACATTTCCTTCAACGTGGTTCATCCTAACTTATTTTATGTCAAGTGTCATTTTCTTATAATTTTGATTTTTTTTAAAAAAACTATATATACATTTACCATATTTAAATTAGTCAATAATGTAATAGTATAATTATCCAATAATAGAAGTTATATTTATCTACTTACCATACATGTCTTTTTATATATCTATACATATACATAAACATAGTTAAAATTATAATAATAGATTTATTATTCTATGAAAATAACTTTATATATATAGTTACACATATATTTATATATACTAAATATACTTTTTTATTTTATGTATAGATACTAATGTATTTTAATTTTATTAAAAAATTAAAGAGATTAGTTTTATTAAACTTCTATCAATTAATATATATACATATATTAATGCAGAAACACTTTGTGTCACGTGTCGTGATCTTATAAACTTCACACCACGTGTCATTTTCTTGCGCATCTTAATTTTATAATTATAGTAATTAACAAATCGATATAAAAAAAAGCAATAATATAGATAATAGATACATTACTTCCATTTATAATTTTATCACAATCTTCAATATATTCTTAAAATATCCTTTTCATTATTTTTTTAAAAAATTCTCACTTTTAATTATAAAATGATTAGATTATTTATTATTCTAACTTTAACATATAAATATATAGTTTTTATATTAATTAGAAAATAATCAATAACTTAAAAATGTATAAATTTTTATAATATAATTATTACATCTTTTTTTTTTATGGATATTATTTAAAACAACCTAAGATAATTTTGTAATTGAATTTTTTAAATGTTCTCTACTTTAACATTTATATTTTAATTTTGAAATTTATTTATATTTTTCTTTTGAAAATTTTTATTTCACTTTTATCAAATTTATAAAATAGTCTACTAACATTAACTAAGATATGTAATATTGTCTAAATTAGTCTATTTTTATTGTTTATCTGAAATTATAATTAATCTAATTATAAGTTTTAATTAATCTTTCGTTAGTTAATTAAAATCTGTTACATAAATTTTTTTATAAAAATTTTAAAAAATATAAAATTTCAAATTATATCCGTGCCTTGGCACGGGAACTACACTAGTACATATTAAAAGAGAGTGCATGATTTGTTGACGTGACACGCTGTGGGAGCAGCAATCAAATGGAGCTCCCACAATTTTTTGGCCAATAAATCTTTATTTTTTAAGTCATAAAATCTTTTTTTTCTAAACCAACATACTGCTCTTCAAAATTTTACGTAACTTTTTTTAGGAAATTCTCCAAGATTTTATAGGCCAATAAATCTTTATTTTTTGTGACAAAAAATATTTTTTTCTACACTAACCGTGCTATTCAAAATTGTACGTAACTTTTTTTGTTGGAGATTCTCCAAGATTTTATAAATTATAGCCAAATCTCCTTTTTATTATTTTGAATAATTATTAATCAATATAAAAAATCTACCCAAATCTACATTTTTTACTTTCTTATTATTTTAACCTATTATCGGCTGCTTTACTATTCTTCTCTTAACTTATTATCATTCTCATTGATTCGTTCTCATAGAGGTATGTGCTTGATTTACTTTGTTTAACCTATTATCATCCTCATTGATTCGTTCTCATAGAGGTATGTGCTTGATTTACTTTGTTTATATATAAATAGTTTGATTCTCAACTTATCATAATCATTGTTTAACTAAAAACTTTCAAAACTGATTAATCTGTAATTTAGATATTCGTACAATAATTGTTTGTATTTTATTTTTATATAATTTTAAAATAAATTAATTTTTTCATAATCTTTATTTTTATCTAAATTTTAGGAATTTTTGGTAAATTCTTAAATATTTTGTAAAATCTACTGTTATATTTTTTAAAATAAAAATTTCTAAATTTCAAATTTATAAACAAGGCTCCTCACTATTTTATATTTCCAATTTTTTTTATTTGTACAACAATTATTTAATCCGTTTTTACCTTAAATTTTAAAAACTTGATTCGAAAACAAAATAGATTTAAATCTCAACTGATTGATTTATGATTTAACAATTTACAATTATATTTTTTAAAATAAAAATTTTTAAAATTCATATTATTAAACAAAATTTCTCATCAATTTATATTACTTTATAAATTTTAGAATCAACCGTTATTCAACTTTTGAATTAATTTTTTAAAAATTGAATTAAAAACAAACTAGATTTTAAAGCATTCGGATTTTTTTTTAAAAAAAAGGTCATAGAATAAAGGAAACAATAAAATTCGGATATTTTGTAAAATAAAAAATTTTAAAATTCATATTATTAAACAAAATTCCTCATCAATTGAGACTAGGTTAAGACATTCATTCCATATAATCATTTACAAAATTAAAATTGTTCAAAGAAAAAATACTTAAAAAAATAAATTGTGATATTAAATGTAATTTAATCATTCATATCCTTATATTTCAAAACACACATGTTATTTTATAAGTGTTAATGTGTTTTTTTATAAATATACCCGCACAAGGTGCGGGATATAAACTAGTTACATTTATAGATAAAAAAAGAGTAAAGATATAGCATAGTTCTACATATATGGAAAATTTTGAGTTATTAAATAATTTGTTGGTTGATAAAATATTAATAACTCAAATACTAATAATTAAATAGTTTTTGTAAGAAGATTTATAAAATATTTGTGTGGTTAATTGTGAGCTTTTCATTATAAAATACTTACACTACCCAAAAAAATTATTATGTGAAAAGCTTATAAAACTTTTAATCTGATAAATGATTTGTATATTAAATCAATTAAAGTATTAATTTTTTTTAGATGTATGATATTTCAAATCCAACCCATACAAAATTAGACAGTCATGATGAAAATCATAACTATAGTTGCATTTTTTTTTATTGTGACTGAATAACAATCATGTGTAGCATAACTTTCAAGTTTCAATATTGATTACATGTCATTATTGAAGGAATTCAAGCTTTAATTTTTTCCCCGATTAATATTTAGAACAATTATTTTCGGTTTGAATTTTTTTAATTAATTTAGAGATTTGAATTGAATATTTTAATAACTTCTTTGCGGTTAATATTCATATTCATTTACTAACATTTCAATATTGAGGTTTGAATTGAACATTTTAATAACAAATTCTTTGCAGTTAATATTCAAAATTCATTTACTAACATTTCAATTTTGAGGTTTAAATATCTATTATAGATATAGATGAATTTGTTATCTTTTAATTATTCACAACCTCTTCATGGAGTTAAAATTAATTTATTAAAAACGTTATACAATGTTAATTATCAACATAAAGCAAGAGAATTTGAGGTACATGAAATTTTACAATTAAATTTAGACTGGATAGATCTACTAAGAAAATGAGAAATTATTAAATTAATAGCATTGATATTATTTGAATAGATATAACTTAAAAAATTAATAAAAACTGAAAAAATAATTAAATTTGAAATGTACATTAGCATTGATATCATTTTATATTTTTATTATTAGAACAATTTATATTGATAATGATTTTTTTAAAATTGACATAAATAAGATTTTGTAAATACACAACAAATTGTTAAATCATCGATAATATCTTAAAAAATATTCGTCATTATCGTTTTGTATATTTTTTTAATTTGACATAAAGAAGATTTTGTAGATATTTTTTCTACAATTAAATTTTAATTTTTTTTAATGACGTTTACTATAACAAAATTCAAAGATATTTTAAATATATTTTAACTTTAATTAACGACTTTACTAAAATATTTTTTTATAGATTTTAAAAACCACTTTTTTAAAAAAAATTAGGGGTTGGGAGAACCGTGGCTTGACACGTGGCAATAGAGGCTCCTGCTTTAATATATACTAGTGTATTACCCGCACATTGTGCGGAATTGTTTAAAAAAATATTTTAACCATATATCTTTAGGTTAGGTTACTATTATGCGATGATAATTTAAGTTTAATTAAATAATAGATATTAAAACATGTTACATAAATAATCATGTAATAAAAAAAAATATCATGTAAAAACGCATTAAATAAATATTTTAAATCAATATTTTTTTTTTCAAAAAAAATCTAAAAAGTTTTGATTTCCTATTCTCAAATATTGTAAAAAGAAATACTTATGATTCTCTATTCTCAAATATTCTCAAATATTTTAACTATATATGTTTAGGTGAAATGATTAGGTTTGTTAAATTTTTGAATTTAAAGTTGTTACGTAATTAACAATAAAAAATTATTTAAATATTGTTACCCAAGTAAATTTTATAGATAAAATAAAATTGAATTTAATGGATATTCGGTTATCAAAGAAGATACGAATTATTTTGGATTTTTAAAAAATTATAAAAAAATATTGAATTAAAATAATTTTCTGATTATAGAATCTGTATTTTAATTACTGAATTAAAATTTTGGTTGGGATGAGGTTAATTTCTGAGAGGACACGTGGCAAAAATTGCTTCTCCCTTAATATATATGATAAGATTATAAAATCAAGTTTTGAGATTCAGGTTTTGATTAATATATCAATTCGAGTCCTACCCCTCATATTATCTCCATCCGTTTCTCCTTTTGCTTCCTCATATCTTCCCGCCGTCATCTTCTGAGAAAAAACAACAAAAGTTTTCTCTACACATTTTCCCCAAAGAGTTTCAGCATCTTCCTCAAAGGGCAACAAAAGCTTTCTCTACATATTCTTCCTAAAGAGTTTCATCATCCTCCTCAAACGGCTCTAGACATGGGTCCGGTTTCGATTAAACCGATGAACTGGCAGTTTGGTCAAATCGGGGGTTTAGGTTTGCCAGTTTGACCGAACCGGCGGTCACCAATTTAAGTATAGGTTTGACCTTTTTTTTTTTAAAAGAGCCGTTGGTTGACCCAATGACTATAAGCCCGCCAATGGCTCTTTTTGAGTGGGCCTCACATTCCAGGCTCAAAGTTGTGTTTTTATTTTATTTTTATATTTTTTTAAAAATTATTATTGTTATTTGTTTTAAAAAAAAAATTTCAACCTCAATTTCTATAAATACCCTACCATTTTTCCATTTATCTCACACCAACATTCTCATCTCTCTCTTCTACTACTACTCTCAATCTCGATCTCATATTCTTGATTTCTCGAATCTCAATTCTCGATTTCTCAATCTATTCTAATGACAAACCCGAACGAAAAAACTCCCGCTTTCTTTCCTAGCACCCAAGAAAGTGAGACTCAAATGCCCGCTATGCCAAAAGGTCAAGGTGAAGGAGCTTTCTGACAAGTCCCTCTACCGAAAATGCTTACATCCGACATCTTCACAAAGCATTACAAGAAGGGTGAGGTGGTGAATGATTATTGTCAATTCTCGTGTAACTATTGTCCGAAGGTGTACAAGTGGAGCGCGAAGGGCGGCTACGAGACTTTGCAAACCCACATGTAAAAAATCCCTCCTTTATTTATGTATAATCACAGTGAAGAAAGTTTAAGATTAGTCAACCTAATATGTTTTCAAGTTTTTCCATTTTCTTATGCGGAATATGAAAATGTACGAGAATATAACACCACTTATCTTCAACCTTCTTTTAAACTAACTTCTCGTAAAACCATTTCCAAATTAATTTCTAAATTTTATGAACAAAAGAAACAAAAAATTCTTACAATTATTTTCACATCAAGTTTCAATTTGTAGTGATATTTGGAGTACATTATCACAAATACATTTTTACATGGGCATTACTTTATTGATAATGATATGTTTTTGCATAAATTTGTTATTATTGCATTTCGCCATTTTAACGAAAGGCATAGTGCCACTAACATTGCAAATTTAATAAAAATGGTTTTGCAAGGATTTAATTTATAAAATCGAGTTTTTTCACACTCTTTTGATAATGCATCCGCTAACACCGTCGCCGTAAACGATTTGGTGGGGGAAACGGGACAACTTATACGAACTCCTTTTACTCACCAAAGATGTGCATATCATATTTTAAACTTAAGTGCTCAAGATGGACTTAAAATTTTATGTGTTATGTTAACCCCCATCACCAACGTAATTGAACATATTTGGCATTCAACCGACTTAAGAAAAAAATGGAGATCAACGTGTTTAGAAAATAATGTTCATCCTATTGCTTTTTCAAAAGATATTGGAACGCGTTGGAACTGAACCTACAAACTACTTAGTCAAGCTCTTTGTTAGATATTTTACAATCATTTTTCGCACAATACATTTCGTGGTCTATGTTATATGTAGAAACTATTTGGCAAACTTGTTATGATATTTGTAATATTTTAAAAAATTTAGTGATTCAACTAATATGACCGATATGAAAATAAAATTGCTTATATATTATACTAATATTCCCCTAGTTTATTGATGACATGAATTATGACCTATTCTTAGGCATTTATTTATATAAATTTTCCCTTAATTTTGCATGCATAGACATACATTCATGGCATTAATGGTTATATTTACCTACTTTGCAAGAATAGAGGTCTACACAGAGTTTTATTGCATTCGTAGGTAAATTGGCGAATTATGGAGCAAAAATGGCACATTTAAGGATTAAGCCTTGAAGCGGGACAAAAACGAGCATAAAAGGAAGTTAGGACGCACCCAAAGTATCTTTTGATACCGTCTGACGCGCCAAAGTATCTTTTGATACCGTCTGAAGCGCCAAAGTATTTTCTGAAACCTTCGGACGCGGCCCAAAGTATTCTATGATACCGTCAGGCGCGTCAAAGTATTCTCTGATACCTTATGATGCGGCCTAAAGTATCTTTTGATACCAGCGGATTCGACTTCTTTTTAGCCCAAATATTTAAGGTTTTATCTTTAAACCTTAGGTTTATCCCTACATATATCGGAGAGCCTTCAACATCCAAAGAGGGTCGATTTCTCTAAAGGGAGACTTAGAGGGAGTCAAATTCTCCAAGGGACGGTGACAGCCCCAGGATTTGGATCTCCAAAGAGAGGGAGGCTTGAAGATTTTATTGCGTACAAGGAAGATATAGGGAAGGACGCACTTTCCTATTTTTGGAGTTGGAAGATCTTAGGGTTTACATTTGAAGGCGGATTGACATCCCGTTCTTCATTGTCTCTAGAAATTTTGTGAGATTTTTCTGTTCCTTTGATTCTACATCCATTGAACGCGATTTGCGATTATTGTGTTTGATTCACATTTGTTTTGAGTTTATTATTGAGATTTCTAGGTTTTACCTTTTCTCCCTTTCAAATCTTGAATTTGATATCATAATGACTGTTGTTGGCTAAAACCCTTTAGCAATTCTAAGGCGAAGGGTTGATAGTTGTGGCTTAGATGATGATAGATCGATCATAAACAGATTGGACCTTGAGAGTTAGAGAGATTTCGCCGACGAGCCAGAATCACGGTGTGTTCTTGAGTTCCACGGCCGTGGAATCTCAAGATCCACCCGTAATTTTCTCTAGTTTACGAACCTTGCTTTTACTTTAATCCAAAGTTAAAGATTTTCTTTAACTTAGTCTTGACTTGCCTTTTCTAGGTAGTAGTGAAGCCTCAACAACCTCTACTTCGATTTCGAGTGTCACTGTAACACCCCGAATCCGCGGGACTCGGGATGCTACGGGTTGGGACCTCACGATGGGTCCCGACCCTTAGCTTGACAACAATTTCACCGGATCTTTCAACATGGCACAAATAAAGGCAAAACCAAAATTCCTTTTAATGCAAATGATAAGAAACCCGAAGGAAAACAACAAAAGACTTCAGCCGATAATCAACACCAAAGATCAAAACGCCATACACACGGCATACCAACATAATAAACGAAGAATAAACATAACCCGACTTCAACCAAAACCCACTCCTAAAATGTACGGAACCCCGACTGCCCACTCTTCCGGATCTCTCGGCCGCTTTCCTAACATGCAAGGCAATCTACAACAATCGGTATAAAACCGTTAGCTAATATTCGAAGCATTAGAATCAAGGTGAAAGGCACAAACACAAGTAAATCAACATAACACACAATAAACATCAAAGCACACAAGTCTGGTTATTTATCTTTTTATTATTAAGTCATATCCCATTCTAATTCAACTTAGGTTGTGACACGGGAGTCACCGAAACTCGCCTCGATCCCTTCTTCCGGCAATGGAACGGTCGGATGCCTCCGACCGTCTAACCAGCACGGGCCAGTCGCCGAGATCCCCCTAGCTCTCACGGGGAGCCAGGCAGTGATGTCACCGCCCGTTATCATACACTTGGGCCAAATAATATAAAGGTCGGTAATCCTATTTTCGGTTTAGTTGTTATAAATAGTAACATAATAAACACACACCACCCAACACACAATAATGCTAATACAAAGAATACGAGCTAAGTAAGTCCGAAGACTTACCTCATCCCAAAGATAATCCCGCTATATCCCGCTCTCAGCTTCCCGCAGGAAGACACTCAACGCCTGTAAAAAGGCACACAATCAACATCTCTCTCACATGCTAGAAGTCCTTAGACTTCTAGTCCCAATGATCTCGCAAGATCATAACCCATAACCATGCTAGGATAACAACTCTTAGTCTTCACGATCTCACAAGGTCATAACCATCAAACCACATGCTAGGATAAGCCAAACCTAAACTCCAAAATCCCACAAGATCATACAACCCCAACCTCGAGCCTCAAAACGATCACAAGAACAACCCTATAACTTAAAGCCTTATAACAACCTCACAAGATAACCAAACACCTCAAGTCTTAGCACAATCATAAATCCTCAAAACTCACCTAAGGTTCATAACCACTACTTGGTATTCACTCTAAGTTATGTTATATCCAACCTAGCATGATACTACTAAACATAACTAGATCGAGGGAAAGGAATACTCACACAACGTCAAAAGACGGAAGTCGATCTACGGATGTCGAGATTGGAATCGTTGGCCTTTATCGGGGCGCCTCTGGTCCTAACACCAAAGCTAAACAAATTTAGCTTATATGCTAAATTTGAACGGAATAATGAACATATATAATCTAAGGAAAACCCCACTTTTAAAACCCAAGTTAAAACCATAAATATATATTCCGGGAAAATTGTATTACATCATAAACCCAAGGTAAAACTCGTTTTTGAAGCCAACGTTAAAATCCCATAATTTAATCTTTGAGTCATAACCCGGAATTAATCCAACATGAGCACAATATATATGGTATATATAAATAAGAATATAATTCAAGTAAATCCCAAATTTAAAACCCATAGAAACATTGTCAAGGAAAATTTATGAAATGCTAGAAACTTGTGTCATAAGTTGTAAATAAATCTTTGGGCTATTTCTTGTAGTTTAATTCCAGCAGGGGTAATATTTCAAGATTCCAAAAGTTGGGTTATAAACTACAAATTCAAACAATGGGTCACAATTTGCAAATAGCTCAAAAGGGAGGGGCCCGAATTAGAAAGCCCTAATAAGGCTCTTCAACCTTCAGCAACGCGATAGAGGGAGGCGAGGAGAACGAGCACCAGGCGGCTGCGCAGGCGGAGGAAAGGAGAGGCGGCAAGGGCGCTTCTCCGGCGAGGCGTCGCTGTCTCCGGCGTGGCACAATCTGGGAGAAGGGAGTTCCGCGGTGGCCCGAGCTGGCAGTGCTTCTCCGGCTTCGAGCAGGCGGCATGGATCCATGTCTCTGGTGGTTGGAAGCAGTAGCTCCTTGCGGTTGCGGCTCGATAGAAGGATGGCAAAGCAACTCGAGGACGGTCGCAGGCTTGCAGCGTGATGAGGGAGGGAGAGTTGATGCTGCTACAAGTATGAGAGGAAACAGTTGGTTGCAACGAGATGGACGAGATCTGTTGTGCAGGATGAAACAGAGGGCCGAGAAGACGAGGTGAGGCAGGGCCCTCTGGTGGTTGCAAGCGCCGTCTCACCCTGGCGGCAGCAAGGCGTCCCCTTGGTGTCAATAGAGGGACCAGAGAAGAGGTGAGAAGAGATGGATGACCTGCTGAGTGAGAGAGAAGGGCCAAAGATTGGAGATAGGGTGAGAGAGTGAGAGGAGCAGGAGCCTGTGGCGAGAGGGAGAGATAGAGGGAGGGCTGCAGAGGCGGCTAGGTAGTGTGGGTGTAGGGCATCAGCGGGAGCGAGGGGTCGGGATGGTGAGAAACGAGGGGTCGGGTGTGGCGTGAAGCGAAAACTCGCTTATGGCCTTCCTCTGCTGAAGCGTCACACGCAGGAAAGCAGCACAAGGAAAAAAAAGAAAAATAGAAGGGAAGAAATAAAAGGAAAAAGAAATTAAAGAGTAAAGAGGAGGGCTTTAAAAATAATCAACTCGATTAACATTCGGAACGGGATTTATCTTTCCGGATCGGTAAATTCCGATTTCCGACAAAATTAAATTAATAAAATACGGGAATACATACATGTATCCCAAAATAATATAATACCCGGAAAAGTTATTTTTAAATCAATAAAATATACTTTAAATAAGAACTCGAGCGATAACCAATCGTTGGAAGGGAGAAAAGCAAATTCGAAACGCACCCGAATAAGCGGGGCGTTACATCAGATCCCCTTAAAACAAGTTTCGTCCCGAAACTTGTTATACGCCGTACTTTTCAACTCCTAAGGCCGAGGAAAGAAGTCTCAAACTAAGAAGGCTTAACCCTTTTAATCTATACACACCATCTTCTCAAACTACCATCGGAAGATATAACATGCCATATAACACATCCCACACGGGGCACAAACATCATATAACATCACACATACACATAACTCAACAAAGGGAAGAACTAGGTCTAACTCGTCGATTCTATCGATGCTACTAAAAAGAAAAAAAGAAAAGAAAAAAAAAACGTAAAACTCAATCAAAGGTACTATCCTTTGTCTTCCAGTTAGCCTTATCGGTTCGCCATCTACCACGAGATACTCATGACTGAAAACATGTCTCGACTCATGTGTGTACTCTCTCGATTGATACACACGAGACACCGGGTGAACACTCTCTATTCTTGGGGGCAATGCCAACTTGTAAGCCAAATATCAACTCGTGCCAAGATCTCAAGAAAAAAAAAGGTCATGATATGTCAGAAACTCAACTTCCTTACGGGTCTTTCTGAATGCAACATTTCTATTATGTTTCTCTTTTCTTGTCTCTAACAAAGAAGATCAAATTTTCAATTTACACCGTTGGCCTTAGTTCTTATCAAACCAAACTTGATTTTACGTTTCCTCAATAATTGTTGCACGCTCCAAGTAAGGAATGAAGTACTTTACTTCCCACTACTTCTACTAACAAGGCATGTATGTTGTTACTTCTCACTTTTACATCAGTACTTAACCCATACCTTGTCTTGAAGAATCACTTGTAAAACACCAAATCCATCATACCTCGAGGCAATGTCAAAGCAATTGTCCAACGACTCTTTTATTAACTCATAACAACTCTTATGAGCCTTGTCCATTTTCAAAACTCCTTTGTCTTCCAAAGTAGGTTTGCCATTAATGTTGTTACTTTGGAGGGTCTCTCCACAAATCCGGGATTGACCGGCACATCCAAGAAAGCTTGAAACTTCTTTCACATCCTTCAGGATTGCCATCCCGAGACAACTTGCCATACAACTTTTCTCTTCTTCGAGAGTAGACCAAAGTATCTTATCCGGGGCATTAGTAAGCCCATAAGGAATCGCTACAACTTCTAGTGGCCATGGTTTGTCTAGAATGCCGTATTTACAAAATTCAATCTCGAATTCTCAATTGGTGGCAATCAGACCTTAAAACATACTTAGAAGAGACTACCGACCTTTGCAACCAGTCGGGTAGATCCTCTATCCGTGGTGAGGGATACTTGGTTCTTCATTTTTATCTTGCTCGGCTCATTATAATCGATGTACAAACGAAGATAACTGCCTCTCTTTTTGCAAATTGGTGTTCTCCATAACAACTTCAAATCAAGAGTTTAAGATATATTCCCATATGAACTTCAAATCAAGAGTTCAAGATAACGTCTGGTGTTCTCTTTGGCAGTGCATTGGTTCTAATGAACCTTTATAAACAAGTTCTTACAACTGGTCGTCAAATGCTTCTTCGACTCACGCATCTTCACAAGTCATCCTATACGACGCCTTGGACATCGGAGTTGCTCCAAGATCAACCTTAGTGGCAAAATCCACATTCCGATATATTGGAATCCGTGATATCTCAAGTTCCATCTTTTCTCTTCCCGTCACATATCGTAATAACCGACACATCCTTATCACTTTACAAATGGTCATGACATAATTGATCTACCCCGATCTATTGAAGTGACATCCTTTCGACTCTTAAATTGTTCTATCTTTAGCTACAATGTCGACCATCCTCTTTCAAAGATCCTTCATCTCCTGAACTCGAGAGACTTGCTCGAGTCTTCTAACTCTTGAAGCGTTGGTTAAGGAATACTTCAATTTAATCTCCCTTTTCGCTTCGAAGGAACGACGATAATAATATTTCTTGTTCTCGCACATATGTTCAGTTACGAAGGCCCTAACTACAAGACTTAATCATGCCTTATAACAAAACGCCAATCCGACCGTAGAGGTTCTAACCTCAATCTTTCACATACTTCTCGTACATCTCTTGTCGACATCAAACTTCAAAACTTCGTTCTTCTCTTACTCTTGTTGGTCACCTTATGCATCTCTCGGTATTCCATGAACAATTTCACAACTGTACCGGTATGCCTTGTGGAAAATGCTAGAAGAAACTCCCCATCCAAAACCACTAAAATATCAAACTCATTACATCTCCAGGTACTAACATCATAACTCTAAGCTTGCAGCATTGCCCTAATCTAGGTCCTCTCTTTCACGCCATAGCCACCATGGCTCTTTTGTGTGAGTCTGAAATATTTGACTCAGCTTTTACTCGCAAAAACATACCATCATTTCATTAGATCAAACATACCATGCATCCCCTTTACACACGACAACAATAGAAGCCTCACTTTCTTCTTGTTTCTTCTAGTTCTCTTATCCTTAATCAAACTTTAAAAATTCTGATCCGTATCATCCCCCCCTATGCCAATCCCATGACCTAAGAAGGTCGCATAAGATTGTTACAATCTCCTCCTCGGAAGTCTTGTTATAAGTACTTGCTTGAACTCGTTCTGCATTATTTGATTTAAAACAAAAGCGCTCTGTTGACGTACTTCCATACCATTGACATTGGTCCACCGCGAATACTTTAAACTCTTTTTGTCGATACTCTTAATGCCCATAATATTGTTTACTTATCCCCTCTACACTCACCAATAGACACTCGAACATGTGCGTTCTTAGTTGTCCCCGCTTAACTGGTATTTGACTTTCTCCGAAGTCAACGACTTATTATTCTACTACGCTTCTCATGTTACCTTCTCATGAAGGCTACCCTCCTCGGGGTACTTTACCTTAAGCTCAGTTAGTTCTTTCCCCGTTCCATGCTTTCTTCCTCTTCCATAAGGTAACCATACTTTTCTAGGCTTCGCACGCCGTATAACTCACCTTCATAAGCTTAACTACTCTTCCTTGATGTCTTCCTCTTGGTTGGTATCTTTAGTATCTCAATCAAAGCTCTCTGTTTCGTCTTTCATCTTCTTGGGGTCATCATTATACACACTTTCTCCTTCTTAGCGTCTCTTAGTCTTATCATCATAATTGAAACCGGTCAACTCCACGTGGATCCCCACCATGCTCTTCTTCTTCTCATAACTCTAGTAATGTTGAAATTACTTTCTTGTAACTCGTAGACTTAACTTACGGTATCTTGAATCTTTAGCAAATGTTTAGATCACTCTTCTCGTCTTGACTCCAATGCTTAGGAGCGTGTAAGGAAAGCTTCACATCTTCATGAAATACCACCTTTAATCTTGTTAGAATGTATCCATCTCCTTCTCGATTCGCATCTAAGTTGTCCACGCGTCTTCTTGAAGAACTTAAGTTCGTTATCTGCATTGGTCTCGTCATCGTTCGATCATGGCTTCTTTAGAACCGCTTCTACATTTTAATGTTGCTCCCTTTTCTTGTATCGCTTCCATCTTGATTCCTCTTAAGTTGTCTCGAGTTTTCCTCCCACTTGTTCATCCTTTGTTTGTGTAATCTCTAATCCTCCTTTTCGACATCCTTTTAAAGGAATGCGAGAAACGCCATGGTATTCGTCCGAACATAACGGTCAAACTCGATACTTGAGCTTATTCCTCCTCGTATGGACACTATCCTATGTAAAACGACGTCCTCCAAGGGCGATGATATCGTAATAGCATCTCAACTAAAAGGTCCTATATCTCCATATGCTACTATATGTAACAGGAATACGTATCTATAACTATAGAAGTCCTAAGTCCATATTACTACTAATATCACGCATTCGGCATTCCATAACAACAATACAAGGTCCAAAACATATAATCGTTCACATATACAACTATATACATAAATCATGTTCATCATGCAACTACAATCCACATATAATAATAGTCCAAAAACATCCTAAGTCCACGTTACATATCTACATATATACGTATATATATATATACACTAAAAATCCAATAAACTATGCTGCCGAGATCCGCGGAAGAAGTGGTGGTCCGTACATTCTACCCCGACTCATGCATGTGATTTTGAAAACGAAAACTCAGAACCCGCGGGGTTCTATTTATTCCTTATTCGGCCTTTAGAAGATTGCGAGTGCCATTGTTGTCAACCTAGGACTCTGATACCACTTTTGTAACACCCCGAATCCGCGGGACTCGGGATGCTACGGGTTGGGACCTCACAATGGGTCCCGACCCTTAGCCTGACAACAATTTCACCGGATCTTTTGTAATACCCGGAAATTTATTTCCGTTATTTCTTCGAGTCAATCGGTTTACGACCAACTCGATCTATTAAATCATGATTTTGGTATCATAATTTGATCGAACTTTATCATTTTATGTGAATATTTTTAATCACATAAAATGATAAAACCATCACCATTTTCCTTACTTTACAAACCTTGAGAATATAAGCCATCTTGACAAAGCCATGACAAGGCCATGACAAGGGCTTGACAAGGCCATGACAAGGGCTTGACAAAGCCATGACAAAGGCTTGACAAAGTCTTGACTATTGCAGCCCATGTTGTCCAGCCCAGCTTGAAGAACTCCTATATCATCCTTGACGTGGACTCCTTGCTGCCGCCCATGCCATCCAATCTCGCCTCAGCCCATGCCACTTCTGCCTTCCGCCAGCCCAACAAGAAGGGGCCCTCTACAGCATTCTTGGAAGGCATCTCTTGTCTGCGTGAAGCTGAGCTGGAGGAGGAGTTATGATGATCGTAACAACTCCCTAAAATCACGCAGCAGGTCTTCTCTCTCTTCCGGAAGCACGTCCAGATCCACTCTCCTGCAAAATCCCCTCTCTCACGCCAATAGCCCTAGTCGACTGGAATCGGTTGCCTCCCTCTTCGATTCCAACACAGGCGCAGCAGTCAACGTATTGTTTCCCTCTTCGAACTTCCAGCTAGGCGCATCAGTGACGACCCTGTAGGTGACTCATCGAGGTGGGCTAGATCGGTCTGTTACTCCCTTCTCCCACCATCGTCAAAAAAGGACAACCTCAAGCCGTAAGCCCTGTCATCCTCGCCCACGATGCTCTCTTTTCTCTCCTAGACGGAAACGATAGAGACATTAGAAGGCCTGTCGTCAACCCTTGCAACGAGATCCGTCTTCACCAGCTGCTGAAGACTCGTCCTGGTTGCTGCTAAAAGAACACAACCTCCTTCACCCATTCTCCACTGCAGTGCCAAGTAGGGTAGCCTGAACCATTGTCCTCCCCAAGTACGTACCTAAACAGCCGAGTTTGGCTTGTCCTAGGTACAATCGAACACTACAAAGTCGGGTAAGGTTGATACCCTTCTCTTCCTTGCACTTACATCCATGTATTCCATACCTAATGAGTGCCTTGTATGTCTCCTAAATCTACCCAGAACCGCCATGGAGAAGCAGTGAGGATATACGCGTTTTCTGAGTTTTTAGGAAATGACGAGCAGTCATCTTTGAGTCCAATTTTGGGTAAGCTATACTCTTCCTTTTTGGCTAGTTTTCGGATATGTTATAGATGGTATTTTAAAGTAAATCATACTAAAATTTCAGAGGAATCCATGTTATGGTTTGAGAGATATGGGGTTTCAAAGTTCAGTTTTATAAATGTGCTGAGTTGAGAAAAACAGCATGGGATGCTGTTTTGTGAGATAGTTTTGAATAGGCTTTTAATCTCTGTTAGGCTTGAATTTTTGATATGATATAGTTGACATCTTGTTGTAGATCATATTAAAATTTGGGAATAATCGGAGTTACGGTTTGAGAGTTATTGTGTTTCAAAGTTGACGTTTTTATATATGTGCTGAGTGTTGGGGAAAACAGCAAGTGATACTGTTTTGTGAGATGGTTTTGAATAAGCTCTTGATCTTCGTTGGACTTGAATTTTGGATATGATATGGTTGACATATTGTTGTAGAACATATTAAAATTTGAGAGGGATCCAGAGAGTGGTTTGAGATTTATGATTTTTTTCAAAGATGGAGTCGTAAGCAGTTTTTCTGTTGTGCTGAAATTCGGTTTTGTGAGATAGTTTTAAATAGGATTTTGATCTCTTTTGCGTCTGAATTTTGGATATATTAGAGATAAGATTTAATAGTAGAACATATCAAAATTTGGGATAAATACAACGATTAGTTTAGGAGTTATGATTTTTCAAAGTTAAGACAATGTGCCGCTTGTTAAGTGTTGTACCCAACTTTAGAAATTATTGTAGAAGCGATGCTTTAACAGTTTTAAGAAATTCTTTCTCCTATGAGTAGATAGGATATCATAGATGACCTAGGGAATTATTTCGGAATTTTTATAAGATTATTCGAATTTTATATTTGAAGCTGTAGTTGGACTATAGTGACTTTTCGAGAAATAGAAAATGGGTGGTTTTTCTAGAATATGGTTAGTTAGTCTCAAATAAGAGTTTAAACATAAATTATGAAATTTTTAGAAGTTTCGGGACCAGGGGTAAAATGGTCATTTACTTGTATAAGGGTATTTTGGTAATCTCTTGTTGATCGATTTTTATATCTTAGAAGTTGGAGACTTCTAAGAAAGTGAGATACATTATTGATTCCCTTGTCTGGTATAACAGGCAATTGAGTTCCTACGGTTATATACCGAGTTGAGATTAAGAGAGTTGCGACTTGACTCAGGTAAGTCCTTTGGGCTTACTTAGCTGACTTCTAAATTTGAGCATGAATGATGATAGTGGTGTGTGGTTGAGATGTTTAGAGTTATAGGTTGTGATAGATATTTACCAACCTATACTTGGCCTAAGAGTAACGGGCGGTGGCATTCTGCTCAGTTAGCTTGCGGGCGCTGGGGGTTTCTTTAGGGACTAGTCCATACTCGGTTTGTAGTGATGCTACCGGCGGAGGTCAGCTAGACCTACACCCAGTTGGATAAGGAACGGAGGCGAGAACTGTTAATAGCTCTCGTGCCACAACTGTAAAATTGAATAAGATGAATCACCTAAATAATAGATAATAAACGGTTGAGTGCCAACATGATGTTTGTTTATAATTTTTCTGCGTGTGTTTGTGCTATTGTTATTCTGCTTATTTTTGGATTGTTAGCTAACGGTTTATCCGTGTTGTAGATCTGTAGAGATAGACAGTTGCAGAGAGATCCGGAACGGATGGTCAGCCGGGTCCACGTACTCATTAGATGGGGACGGGGGAGTCTTCCATACGTCATGCATGTTATGTATCTTTATATATGTTTGTAAGGCTGTCACATGTGTACCTTCATACCATTAAAAATATTATGTTTTTGGAAATTGTTTTAATTACATTTGTGCCTTGTTGTAAGATCTTAGTAAAGTTGTTGTTAAACCAAGGTCCGGACCCATTGTGAGGTCCTAACCAGTAGCTCCCCGAGTTCCGAGAATTTGGGGTGTTACAACATGGTATCAGAGCAGGTTGGCAACAATGGCACTTGAAATCTTCTGAAAGACCGAATGTAGAAATAACCAGAACCCGAAAGGGGTCTAAAACTTTCAAAATGAATTTTTTTTCTTTAAAATCATGTGCATAGTCGGGTTGTTGGGTTAGTAGTACGTCGGACCACCATCACTCTCCGTGTATCTCTGCAGCTTAGTAGATGAGAAATAGTTTGTGGACTTATAGTATTGTATGTTTATGTAGGTTATATGTATATCTATATGCATGTAACTTTTTAGTACTTTAAAGGATAGGAAATATACTTTAGTTGAGTTATCATCATGCGATCATCGCCTTATGATAAAATTTTAGTAGATCTTAAAGAGTATCTCTATAGGAAAATAATAGACTCCGACCTCGGAGTAAAGTAATGTGTCCTGACATACATTCTGGCGATTCCTACAATCATTTGAAGAACGAGTTGACATAAGGTGAAGATTAAAAGATGATTCTTAACCACGAGAATAATTAGATAAGAAAGAATATCAAATAAACTCAGATAGAAGTGATAGAAGTCCATACAAGGAATTTAGCGGTGGGAAGACGAGAGATGAAACTCAAGAATATACGTATGGACTGAGAAGAAGCGCAAATTGAAGCGGACAATATCGGAATACAAATTAAGTGGTGTCGAGTACAACTACACTTGGCGGGTTAAATGACAGTGCAACAAAGGTGGACGACGACATAGGCAAGTATGGGCCTGAGAGTACAAAGAAGATATGGTGTTGACCTCGATGTGAAGAATTAAACAAGTACAAAGACAGAAATTGAAAAATGAGTTTACAGACGAGAAATAAATTTCTTCATCATAGAGATGGCTTGACTTCTTTAAAGATTCAAGAATTTTGAAAGAAATCATGAAGCAAGTATCAAATACAAAAGAAGTTTGAAATTTCGACAACATATTTCTATAAAGGTGGAATCACAGAACTACACCAACCAATTCGGAAGAATGTGAGAGAATGATATTAGTGGACTCAAGGGTCCGCAATAATTTCTCATTTACAAAGAGATTTAAGTTACCAACATTAACGGTTCATACCAGAGAACCGCAAATAGATGATGACTAAAGTAAGAAGAATCGCGAAGACACGCTTACAAGCTAATGTGGAAGACTTAATGAACTCATTGACGACAGATGAATGCTAGGACTAGACTCAGAAGAGTATAGTGACCTCATAAGAGAACAAGAGAAGTGCAGACTGTGGAAGAAACTAAAACAGTATTAACAAAGAAACTGGAGGAGATAGATTTTCACCAAGTCTATCAAACTTCAAAAGAGATAGAAGAACAATAAGTCCGTGATCTTATAGAAGGTCAACTACATACCAGTCAGTAATAAATGAGACATAACACGTGCGGGTCAACCAGTGGTAACTGGTTATCAGATAAGGAGGATAACCATAGACTGATGAAAGAATTTTATAGACGTCTAGAGGACCCTTCAAGAGATCAACGGCGACAAATGTGAAGCTAAATCGATCCGCGTGCTAGTACCTTAATAATAACATGGAGTGAGTTCGAGCAAGGAACCCTAATTAAGAACTTAAGAAGAAAGACTAGACGGTCAGAAAGGACCCCCTTTATGTCATTGAAGACCAAGGGAAGCGTGTGAGGGATTTACTACCTACTGGCTAGGAAAAGGGTGCATATCACAGTTAGTACAGATGGATTATAAAAGAAGAACTAGAGGAGTAAGAAGTATATGATTTTGATAAGGTTCTATGTCAATCAAGACAGAGTGTGTGTAGCATTCCCTACTAGATAAACCGCAAGTGGATGGAAGTTAAGGTCATGAGAGTTGTGTAGACTTGATTACAAGCTATATTGGAAGACCTAGAAAAGACCATTGATGTCAAATGGACGACAAAGTTGGACTTGAGAAATGGAGTTAACTCACGGAGGAACTGGAAGTTTGTAATGTCGGACGAGCAAGAGAAGTATAAATGGATGAACTCGAGTAAGTAGTGCTCACCAGGAAATTCAACGGCAAAAGAGGTATGAGAAAAGGAAGTCCAGGAAATTGAGTTAAGTTAATTATAGACCGACCGACGTCAACCAAGGACGTGCAAGTGTTGTTTGGTAATTGACGAGTTATGTACCGTTAACGAGAGATATTTATGAATGTGGTCTTACGAGTAGCTTTACCGATGTCTTGGAGGATTTCCTCAAGTAGGCAACGACAACCTTCTTGGATGAGTTAAAGGCATAAAGCGAAACGTGTTAAAGATTACTTCTTGACTGGTTAAAATTAACCTTCGGTCGAGTCAGGGAGTTTGGATCCGGGTTACAAGAATTAAGAAGGTAAGCGGAAGAAGTTGCTTTTTAATTGTTGTTTTATTTTCTTAAGGCGAGTAAGGAAAAATACTTGGTACTCCATCCGGTTAGGACATAGTGTAATTAGGAGAAAGAGTTTGAGGTTAATCATTTGGGACTCACAAAATTATTAGAGTAGCGCAGCGGAAGCGTGGTGAGTCCTAACCCACCGAGCAGGAAGCTCAATGGTACAGAAAAATGACGTGTCGAGTTAAGATGATGGTAGTTGGTGAAATGTGCTTGATGAAAAATAAACATGAGATAGACTATGCGGAGTGACCATAAATTTTGTTGAAGAATTGTACCACCATCAAGGTAGACGGGAAGGTACATGCAGGTAGAGGTTATGAAAAGAGATTTGTACCTTATTATGGATCCCAATGAAACATGACAACTTCGTTACATGTCTTCAAATAAGCAGTTTTGGGAATTAATACTTAAAGGAGTATTCGAGAGTGTATTTCCATTGGAGGGAGAAAATAGTTAACGATATTATTAAGGTATTGTGCGTGGTCTGCACTAGAAAGCTCAAGTGCGTAACCACCATTCTGAGTCGAATGATACATAAGAAAGAGAAGTGACAAAGGTATAGTTACAACCTAATAACCGTACATAAAGAAAGCATAATCTCGGAGTGGAGTACGTGGAATTTGTATCGGAATGGAACCGAGTGGCATTCGGCGCTAGAGGGATATTCTCGGTCAAGTAAATATGGGGATATAAGAGTGCAATGTTGATGGTGTGTTAGCAGTTATCGAGTAGTTATGGTCAAACGATGGTGATGTGAGATCACCTTGTGTCTAGTGTTGTCATTGCTGACACATTATATATCACCTAAGATCTTGGATACTGTGTAAGAAATTTGAGTTGAGCTAGAAATCTATAAAATAATATTATGACGTTGATAGAACACAAATATTGACCACCGTTTTGATTGTTAAGTTATATCAAGTTTAAGACCAAAAATGAGCATATGATGACTCTTTAATGGAGGAACCATATGACTGAGTCATATTAGGAGACAAGACCAAGTGAGTTGTGGTAAAACTAGCCTTAAGCACTTAGTGAAGTGCCGGTAGATGTTTAAGGGAATATCCTAGATCGGATACTTGAAACCTTTTTAGAAGACCAGAGGGAAAGAAATTGGAATAAATTTTCTCAGGAAGGTCATCAAAAGATCTAGAGGTGAGTTAGTAAGGCAACCTTGTGAGACCTTGCAAGCGGAATTGAAAGTAATTGACGGACTACTATTCCTCACCCTATTGAGGAGAACAACCCCATTGGTCAACATATTTAGTAGAAGGAATACCTACTAGACACGAGTTAGGTCCTCAGAATGGAGGATCAGACAGTTGGGCCGAATGATACCGGTGAGATATTCGATAACCAATCTAGAACTTGGTAGCAAGCGCTGTATGTACATGAAAAGATTTTTGGAGAAATGGGTTGTATGAAAAGCCGACGAGGCTACTTGAGATATTGTGGATAGTTTGAGACGTCGTAACCTTTCAGAGATCTATACAAAGATAGTGGTAACCTTGAAAACAACTAGTTAGGGCTTGATCCTGCATGTGTGTGCTATTGTTTGACTACTTGTTTATTTCGTGCTTGAGTACTTAGTCAGTGATGTGTATTTTATTGGTGACCTTTGATTGTGAGGTACTTAGATGTGGAAACGACGAAACTTTTGGGGTAATGATTAGATACACTAGGTTTGTACCTTGTTGTTCCTTGATGACCGACCTTACGTTTGACGTATATTAAGTTTCGGGGCGAAACTTTTTTTTAGGGGGTACTGATGTAATACCCGGAAATTTATTTCCGTTATTTCTTCGAGTCAATCGGTTTACGACCAACTGGATCTATTAAATCATGATTTTGGTATCATAATTTGATCGAACTTTATCATTTTATGTGAATATTTTTAATCACATAAAATGATAAAACCATCACCATTTTCCTTACTTTACAAACCTTGAGAATATAAGCCATCTTGACAAAGCCATGACAAGGCCATGACAAGGGCTTGACAAGGCCATGACAAGGGCTTGACAAGGCCATGACAAGGGCTTGACAAAGCCATGACAAAGGCTTGACAAAGTCTTGACTATTGCAGCCCATGTTGTCCAGCCCAGCTTGAAGAACTCCTATATCATCCTTGACGTGGACTCCTTGCTGCCTCCCATGCCATCCAGTCTCGCCTCAGCCCATGCCACTTCTGCCTTCCGCCAGCCCAACAAGAAGGGGCCCTCTACAGCATTCTTGGAAGGCATCTCTTGTCTGCGTGAAGCTGAGCTGGAGGAGGAGTTATGATGATCGTAACAACTCCCTAAAATCACGCAGCAGGTCTTCTCTCTCTCCCGGAAGCACGTCCAGATCCACTCTCCTGCAAAATCCCCTCTCTCACGCCAATAGCCCTAGTCGACTGGAATCGGTTGCCTCCCTCTTCGATTCCAACACAGGCGCAGCAATCGACGTATTGTTTCCCTCTTCGAACTTCCAGCTAGGCGCATCAGTGACGACCCTGTAGGTGACTCATCGAGGTGGGCTAGATTGGTCTGTTACTCCCTTCTCCCACCATCGTCAACAAAGGACAACCTCACGCCGTAAGCCCTGTCATCCCCGCCCACGATGCTCTCTTTTCTCTCCTGGACAGAAACGATAGAGACATTAGAAGGCCTGTCGTCAACCCTTGCAACGAGATCCGTCTTCACCAGCTGCTGAAGACTCGTCCTGGTTGCTGCTAAAAGAATACAACCTCCTTCACCCATTCTCCACTGCAGTGCCAAGTAGGGTAGTCTGAACCATCGTCCTTCCCAAGTACGTACCTAAACAGCCGAGTTTGGCTTGTCCTAGGTACAATCGAACACTACAAAGTCGGGTAAGTTGATACTCTTCTCTTCCTTTCACTTACATCCATGTATTCCATACCTAATGAGTGCCTTGTATGTCTCCTAAATCTACCCAGAACCGCCATGGAGAAGCAGTGAGGATATACGCGTTTTTTGAGTTTTTAGGAAATGACGAGCAGTCATCTTTGAGTCCAATTTTGGGTAAGCTATACTCTTCCTTTTTGGCTAGTTTTCGGATATGTTATAGATGGTATTTTAAAGTAAATCATACTAAAATTTCAGAGGAATCCATGTTATGGTTTGAGAGATATGGGGTTTCAAAGTTCAGTTTTATAAATGTGCTGAGTTGAGAAAAACAGCATGGGATGCTGTTTTGTGAGATAGTTTTGAATAGGCTTTTAATCTCTGTTAGGCTTGAATTTTTGATATGATATAGTTAACATCTTGTTGTAGATCATATTAAAATTTGGGAATAATCGGAGTTACGGTTTGAGAGTTATTGTGTTTCAAAGTTGACGTTTTTATATATGTGCTGAGTGTTGGGGAAAACAGCAAGTGATACTGTTTTGTGAGATGGTTTTGAATAAGCTCTTGATCTTCGTTGGACTTGAATTTTGGATATGATATGGTTGACATATTGTTGTAGAACATATTAAAATTTGAGAGGGATCCAGAGAGTGGTTTGAGATTTATGATTTTTTTCAAAGATGGAGTCGTAAGCAGTTTTTCTGTTGTGCTGAAATTCGGTTTTGTGAGATAGTTTTAAATAGGATTTTGATCTCTTTTGCGTCTGAATTTTGGATATATTAGAGATAAGATTTAATTGTAGAACATATCAAAATTTGGGATAAATACAGCGATTAGTTTAGGAGTTATGATTTTTCAAAGTTAAGACAATGTGCTGCTTGTTAAGTGTTGTACCCAACTTTAGAAATTATTGTAGAAGCGATGCTTTAACAGTTTTAAGAAATTCTTTCTCCTATGAGTAGATAGGATATTATAGATGACCTAGGGAATTATTTCGGAATTTTAATAAGATTATTCGAATTTTATATTTGAAGCTGTAGTTGGACTTTAGTGACTTTTCGAGAACTAGAAAATGGGTGGTTTTTCTAGTTGTTACCTAAAATCATCGTAGGGAGTAGAATATGGTCAGTTAGTCTCAAATAAGAGTTTAAACATAATATATGAAATTTTTAGAAGTTTCGGGACCAGGGGTAAAATGGTCATTTACCTGTATAAGGGTATTTTGGTAATCTCTTGTTGATCGATTTTTATATCTTAGAAGTTGGAGACTTCTAAGAAAGTGGGATACATTATTGATTCCCTTGTCTGGTATAACAGGCAATTGAGTTCCTACGGTTACATACCGAGTTGAGATTAAGAGAGTTGCGACTTGACTCAGGTAAGTCCTTTGGGCTTACTTAGCTGACTTCTAAATATAAGCATGAATGATGATAGTGGTGTGTGATTGAGATGTTTAGAGTTATAGGTTGTGATAGATATTTGCCGACCTATACTTGGCCTAAGAGTAACGGGCGGTGGCATTCTGCTCAGTTAGCTTGCGGGCGCTGGGGGTTTCTTTAGGGACTAGTCCATACTCGATTTGTAGTGATGCTACCGGCGGAGGTCAACTAGACCTACACCCAGTTGGATAAGGAACGGAGGCGAGAACTGTTAATAGCTCTCGTGCCACAACTGTAAAGTTGAATAAGATGAATCACCTAAATAATAGATAATAAACGGTTGAGTGCCAACATGATGTTTGTTTATAATTTTTCTGCGTGTGTTTGTGCTATTGTTATTCTGCTTATATTTGGATTGTTAGCTAACGATTTATCCGTGTTGTAGATCTGTAGAGATAGACAGTGGCAGAGAGATCCGGAACGGATGGTCAGCCGGGTCCACGTACTCATTAGATGGGGACGGGGGAGTCTTCCATACGTTATGCATGTTATGTATCTTTATATATGTTTGTAAGGCTGTCACATGTGTACCTTCATACCATTAAAAATATTATGTTTTTGGAAATTGTTTTAATTACATTTGTGCCTTGTTGTAAGATCTTAGTAAAGTTGTTGTTAAACCAAGGTCGGGACCCATTGTGAGGTCCTAACCAGTAGCTCCCCGAGTTCCGAAAATTTGGGGTGTTACATCTTTCAACATGACACAAATAAAGGCAAAACCAAAATTCCTTTTAATGCAAATGATAAGAAACCCGAAGGAAAACAACAAAAGACTTCAGCCGATAATCAACACCAAAGATCAAAACGCCATACACACGGCATACCAACATAATAAACGAAGAATAAAACATAACCCGACTCCAACCAAAACCCACTCCTAAAATGTACGGAACCCCGGCTGCACACTCTTCCGGATCTCTCGGCCGCTTTCCTAACCTGCAAGGAAATCTACAACAATCGGTATAAAACCGTTAGCTAATATTCGAAGCATTAGAATCAAGGTGAAAGGCACAAACACAAGTAAATAAACATAACACACAATGTACACCAAATCACACAAGTCCGGTTTATTATCTTTTTATTATTAAGTCGTATCCCGTTCTAATTCAACTTCTTTTGTGACACGAGAATCCTCCGAAACTCGCCTCAGTCCCTTCTTCCGGCAATGGAACGGTCGGATGCCTCCGACCGTCTAACCAGCATGGGCCAGTCGCCGAGATCCCCCTAGCTCTCACGGGGAGTCAGGCAGTGATGTCACCGCCCGTTATCATACACTTGGGCCAAATAATATAAAGGTCGGTAATCCTATTTTCGGTTTAGTTGTTATAAATAGTAACATAATAAACACACACCACCCAACACACAATAATGCTAATACAAAGAATACGAGCTAAGTAAGTTCGAAAACTTACCTCATCCCAAAGATAATCCCGCTATATCCCGCTCTCAGCTTCCCGCAGGATGACACTCAACGCCTGTAAAAAGGCACACAATCAGCATCTCTCTCACATGCTAGAAGTCCTTAGACTTCTAGTCCCAATGATCTCGCAAGATCATAACCCATAACCATGCTAGGATAACAACTCTTAGTCTTCACGATCTCACAAGATCATAACCATCAAACCACATGCTAGGATAAGCCAAACCTAAACTCCAAAATCCCACAAGATCATACAACCCAACCTCGAGCCTCAAAACGATCACAAGAACAACCCTATAACTTAAAGCCTTATAACAACCTCACAAGATAACCAAACACCTTAAGTCTTAGCACAATCATAAATCCTCAAAACTCACCTAAGGTTCATAACCACTACTTGGTATTCACTCTAAGTTATGTTATATCCAACCTAGCATGATACTACTAAACATAACTAGATCGAGGGAAAGGAATACTCACACAACGTCAAAAGACGGAAGTCGATCTACGGATGTCGAGATTGGAATCGTTGGCCTTTATCGGGGCGCCTCTGGTCCTAATACCAAAGCTAAACAAATTTAGCTTATATGCTAAATTTGAACGGAATAATGAACATATATAATCTAAGGAAAACCCCACTTTTAAAACCCAAGTTAAAACCATAAATATATATTCCGGGAAAATTGTATTACATCATAAACCCAAGGTAAAACTCGTTTTTGAAGCCAACGTTAAAATCCCGTAATTTAATCTTTGAGTCATAACCCGGAATTAATCCAACATGAGCACAATATATATGGAATATATAAATAAGAATATAATTCAAGTAAATCCCAAATTTAAAACCCATAGAAACATTGTCAAGGAAAATTTATGAAATGCTAGAAACTTGTGTCATAAGTTATAAATAAATCTTTGGGCTATTTCTTGTAGTTTAATTCCAGCAGGGGTAATATTTCAAGATTCCAAAAGTTGGGTTATAAACTGCAAATTCAAACAATGGGTCACAATTTGCAAATAGCTCAAAAGGGAGGGGCCCGAATTAGAAAGCCCTATCAAGGCTCTTCAACCTTCAGCAACGCGATAGAGGGAGGCGAGGAGAACGAGCACCAGGCGGCTGCGCAGGCGGAGGAAAGGAGAGGCGGCAAGGGCGCTTCTCCGGCGAGGCGTCGCTGTCTCCGGCGTGGCACAATCTGGGAGAAGGGAGTTCCGCGGTGGCCCGAGCCGGCAGTGCTTCTCCGGCTTCGAGCAGGCGGCATGGATCCATGTCTCTGGTGGTTGGAAGCAGTAGCTCCTTGCGGTTGCGGCTCGATAGAAGGATGGCAAAGCAACTCGAGGACGGTCGTAGGCTTGTAGCGTGATGAGGGAGGGAGAGTTGATGCTGCTACAAGTTTGAGAGGAAGCAGTTGGTTGCAACGAGATGGACGAGATCTGTTGTGCAGGATGAAACAGAGGGCCGAGAAGACGAGGTGAGGCAGGGCCCTCCGGTGGTTGCAGGCGCCGTCTCACCCTGGCGGCAGCAAGGCGTCCCCTTGGTGTCAATAGAGGGACTAGAGAAGTGGTGAGAAGAGATGGATGACCTGCTGAGTGAGAGAGAAGAACCAAAGATTGGAGATAGGGTGAGAGAGTGAGAGGAGCAGGAGCCTGTGGCGAGAGGGAGAGATAGAGGGAGGGCTGCAGAGGCGGCTAGGTAGTGTGGGTGTAGGGCATCAGCGGGAGCGAGGGGTCGGGATGGTGAGAAACGAGGGGTCGGGTGTGGCGTGAAGCGAAAGCTCGCTTATGGCCTTCCTCTGCTGAAGCGTCACACACAAGAAAGCAGCACAAGGAAAAAAAAGAAAAATAGAAGGGAAGAAATAAAAGGAAAAAGAAATTAAAGAGTAAAGAGGAGGGCTTTAAAAATAATCAACTCGATTAACATTCGGAACGGGATTTGTCTTTCCGGATCGGTAAATTCCAATTTCCGACAAAATTAAATTAATAAAATACGGGAATACATACATGTATCCCAAAATAATATAATACCCGGAAAAGTTATTTTTAAATCAATAAAATATACTTTAAATAAGAACTCGAGCGATAACCAATCGTTGGAAGGGAGAAAAGCAAATTCGAAACGCACCCGAATAAGCGGGGCGTTACAGTCACAACCTTAATCAGTTTAGTTAGTCTTGATCCTTGGGTTACAAGTTTGGGTATTTGAGATTAATTCTTGTCCTTAGATCCTTTCTATACTAAAGCCTCAACAACCTTTATAGAGAGTATTTCTAGATAAGTCATATAAAGCCTTAGAACTTCACCGTACATTGCTTTGCTTTAGTATACCTTTGCAACTCTTAACTCTATCCTTATATCTTTAGTATATCTTGAATCGATTGCCACAACTGGATTCCTGAATCTTTAGGATTGTTGTTTTTCCAATATTTACAAAGCTTCATACATTTACTTGCTTGACAATTCTATAATTGGATTTAACCCCCCAAATCCCTGTGTTCGATACTCTAGAATTCTTGCTTTATTACGCCGATCCGTACACTGCGGGTTCACTTGCTTGATTATAGTTTTATAAATTTAAAGCTTATTTGCACGCACGCTAAGTGGCGTACAAGTTTTTGGCGCCGTTGCCGGGGATTATTCTTGCTTTTTCTATTAAATTTTCTGCTTGAGTGTTCTTGCAGGTTTGTGTTCTTTAGGTACATACGAAGTTCTCGTTCCGACAACGGAACAAAATTTCGCCAAAGAACAAGTTTTTGGGGCCGTTTCCGGGGATTTGGTTTAGGCCAAATTCGGTTTTCGGTTGTCGGGCTTGAGAGCTTTTTGCTTTTAATCTTTTCGGAATGAGTTTTTGAGTTTTTAGGTTCACCAATGGTTGCATGGAGCAATGAACCTGCATTTGATCCAGCCTGGACATCATGGGAATGTGCTAGGGTGAACCATTATCAATATTTGGAGGAGAAGTATGCCTATTATTGTGTTAGCGACGAAAGAGAAAGAGAGGAAGCCATTGAGGATGAGCTTGCATATTGGGATGAACTTAATCCCCCTTATACGTTTTATGAACAACCTCCTCAAGTGCAAACTCCACAACAACCATCCGAGGATGGGACACAAATGATGTTGGAAGAGATATTAAAAGTGTTGGACAGGTTAGAAGACAAACTGAAATCTATTTCTGAATCTTATGAAGCCATGGAAAATTATCCTTCCAACAAGGAAGAATTACAAGTCTTAAGCCTTCCTCCTATCGAACCTGAATCTCCTCTTGAAGTCCTCGTTGAAGAAGAGGAAGAAGTGGAGAACGTCGGCCAAATTACTGAAACTGTGGCCAAGGTTGAAGAGTATCCAGCTAAGTTGGGAGATATTTCATGTGTGGATGATCATCCCAAGATGAAACTTGCCCCAAGCCTTGAAGAACTTTACAAGGTACATTCTCTTACTTCCTTTGAAATTCCTATTAAAATTTCTGATTTTTTCAGGAAAGCACCGGAGAGTTGGAGGTCTCTTCCAAAAGAACCTCCTAAGGTGAAGATGAAACCTCCATCAAAATTGTTGAAAGAAGATGTTCCTTGGACTACAAGGAGTGGAGTTAGCAAGAACTTCACCGTTAAGGCGATGAAGTGTCTTTTGTTCAAGTATGGGGTCATTCACATGACGAAGACCATACATCATCCCCAAGCTAGAGATGGGGAAGCTAAGAGGATTCTCAAGAAACTGATTTCTCGATCTAGGAAAGGATGCGACGCAAGGCTGAATTATGTCCCAATAAAGCATAGGAAAGCTAGGAGGATTCCGGTGAGAATCAAACCGTATAAGCTTGTACGTGGGAGATCTTACCACTTACCGGTGAAATTAGGAACCGGAGATTTCTTGGAAGAGCTCTATGAT
Source organism: Fagopyrum esculentum (assembly GCA_033239045.1). Lineage (NCBI taxonomy): Eukaryota > Viridiplantae > Streptophyta > Magnoliopsida > Caryophyllales > Polygonaceae > Fagopyrum > Fagopyrum esculentum. The sequence goes on from BSUD01000001.1 coordinate 60,901,698, forward strand.
GGATTTGAAGAGCAATCCAAGATGTTCAAGGCGCATTGAGTCATCTAGGGACATAGGTCCAGCTAGCGACGTTAAACCAAGCGCTTCTTGGGAGGCAACCCAAGGTAATGCATTCTTGCTTTTTGCTTTTCTTTTTCTTAGATTAGAGTAGATGTTTTTGTTGTTTTTCTTCGATACCTTCCGGTATGTTTGTGTTTTTGGATGCCAGGAAAAAGGAATGAGCAAATTAGGGAGGAAAAACCGAAAGATTGACAAAACTTGGATTTTTGGCGAGCATTAGAGGATTCCACGGCCAAAGAGGCAAAACCACGGCCGTGGTTTGCTAAATTGGACCGTGGAATGCTTTGTCGAGAGCAACAGAAAGTTCCATGGCCAAAACCACGGCCGTGGAAATTCCCGACCCGAAATTTTTTTTTCTTTTCGGAAAAATTTTCGGCGGAAAGACGTTCCCCTTCTTCGTTCTTTGACACTGATTGGAATATTCAGAATTTCCTATTGAGCTTCTAAAGATTCCCACCACCATCGCCCGATTGATGATTCGCCTTGCATTCACCATTTTACATTGTGAATATTCTTTTCCATCTTTTCTTTTCTTCACATTGGGGACAATGTGAGTTTTAAGTATAGGGTGGAGGTATTTGCAATACCATTTGCATGTTTTATGTCTTGCATCATATGGTTTTGAAAATTTGAAAAATTTTGAAATTTTTTTTGTGCTTCTAGAATGGATATGATCTCTATGATGAACATTGTTTTGTGGAATAGCTATGATGATTTTGATATGCTTGAATTGATTTATGACATATGTGGGATTTGAATACTTTGATAGCATTTCATGCATGTTTGATAATTCGCTTTCATTCTAAATCATGTTGAGTGTTGAAGGTTGAAACCGCATATAAGTTCTTACACTTCTTATTGAAATGATTAAGACAATTCGATTTTCTTACTTCTTTCTTTGATCACTTAGCCCCTCAATGACAATAATTGCCTCCTTTACCTATCCGGGAATTAGGAAGAGTTGAGTTTTGGCATGTTTGATGTGGGAGGGCCATGAAAGCAAAATTTTGCATTCAAAGAATAGAAAAAAAATTGTAGGTTTGGGGAAGTCAATCATGACGATGAGTAACTCGTCACCATTCACATAGCCGGGTGTTTGTGTCTTGTCAAAGTCGGATTGAGCGATATTCCTAACGAATTATGGTATGTGCATCAAGGGTTTGAGGCATCTCGAAATTGAGAAACGCCAATCTCCTAGGCTTCGGTTTTTGTGCACCGCTGTCCATACTTCCAAAAGTAAAGTCGAAAAATAAAGAAAAGAGCAAAGCTCTAAGTTAATGTTGTTGCAAAATCAAATGAAAAAGTAAAAGAGTTGGGTTATTCCTTTTCCCGGATTCATGCACCACATCCCTTATAAGTTTCCCTCCTTTCCGCATTCTAGACCTTTGTTTGAAAGACCTAAGATCTTTGAGTATGTTGTTTGACTTTGTGGTCTAAATTGGATTCCTCATGATTGATTTTGATATATTGCAAGTTATGATGCATGCTATGATTTTCTTGTAAAGTGTCATTATCCTTTTCATGATATATTTCCTTTTGATCATATGATGTTCTTCATTAGTTATGAAGCAACCATTGAGGGTGATCTATGAATAGAAGCACAACCGAAATATTGTGGTTTTTCTTTATTTTTGCATATTCATAATCCATATCATCTTTTATTTTAAGTTTGAACCTTGCTTGGGGACAAGCAAGAGGCAAGTATGGGGTATTTTGATGACATGAATTATGACCTATTTTTAAGGCATGTATTTATATAGATTTTCCCTTAATTTTGCATGCATAGACATACATTCATGGCATTAATGGTTATATTTACCTACTTTGTAAGAATAGAGGTCTACACAGAGTTTTATTGCATTCGTAGGTAAATTGGTGAATTATGGAGCAAAAATGCCACATTTAAGGATTAAGCCTTGAAGCGGGACAAAAACGAGCATAAAAGGAAGTTAGGACGCGCCCAAAGTATCTTTTGATACCGTCTGACGCGCCAAAGTATCTTTTGATACCGTCTGACGCGCCAAAGTATTTTCTGATACCTTCGGACGCGGCCCAAAATATTCTATGATACCGTCAGGCGCGCCAAAGTATTCTCTGATACCTTATGATGCGGCCCAAAGTATCTTCTGATACCAGCGGATTCGACTTCTTTTTAGCCCAAATATTTAAGGTTTTATCTTTAAACCTTAGGTTTATCCTACATATATCGGAGAGCCTTCAACATCCAAAGAGGGTCGATTTCTCCAAAGGGAGACTTAGAGGGAGTCAAATTCTCCAAGGGACGGTGACAACCCCAGGATTTGGATCCCCAAAGAGAGGGAGGCTTGAAGATTTTATTGCGTACAAAGAAGATTTAGGAAAGGACGCACTTTCCTATTTTTAGAGTTGGAAGATCTTAGGGTTTACATTTGAAGGCGGATTAACATCCCGTTCTTCATTGGCCCTAGAAATTTTGTGAGATTTTTCTGTTCCTTTGATTCTACCTCCATTGAACGCGATTTGCAATTATTGTGTTTGATTGACATTTGTTTTGAGTTTATTATTGAGATTTCAAGGTTTTACCTTTTCTCTCTTTCAAATCTTGAATTTGATATCATAATGACTGTTGTTGGCTAAAACCCTTTAGCAATTCTAAGGCGAAGGGTTGATAGTTGTGGCTTAGATGATGATAGATCGATCGTAAACAGATTGGACCCTGAGAGTTAGAGAGATTTCGCCGACGAGCCAGAATCACGGTGTGTTCTTGAGTTCCACGGCCGTGGAATCTCAAGATCCACCCGTAATTTTCTCTAGTTTACGAACATTGCTTTTACTTTAATCCAAAGTTAAAGATTTGCTTTAACTTAGTCTTGGCTTGCCTTTTCTAGGTAGTAGTGAAGCCTCAACAAACTCTACTTCGATTTCGAGTGTCACAACCTTAATCGGTTTAGTTAGTGTTGATCCTTGGGTTACAAGTTTGGGTATTTGAGATTAACTCTTGTCTTTAGATCCTTTCTATACTAAAGCCTCAACAACCTTTATAGAGAGTATTTCTAGATAAGTCATATAAAGCCTTGGGACTTCACCGTACATTGCTTTGCTTTAGTATACCTTTGCAACTCTTAACTCTGTCCTTATATCTTTAGTATATCTTGAATCGATTGCCACAATTGGATTCTTGGATCTTTAGGATTGTTGTTTTCCCAATATTTACAAAGCTTCATACATTTACTTGCTTGACAATTCTATAATTGGATTTAACCCCCCAAATCCCTGTGTTCGATACTCTGAAATTCTTGCTTTATTACGCCGATCGGTACACTGCGGGTTCGCTTGCTTGATTCTAGTTTTATAAATTTAAATCTTATTTGAACGCACGCTAAGTGGCGAACATTTATCTTATTTTCGCCATTTTTGATCCTAAACTTAAAATTGATGGTGTTACCGAATTGTTAAATGTCTATTATGAATGTTTTGGTTTAATTTCTTCTATGAACACAATTACCATTATTCTTGATAGTATTGAAATTAGTAAATTGCTTTTTTATTTGAAACAAGTGCTAGTTCTTCCGCCGAACCGACTCTTCTTCTTCTTCTTCTTCTTCTTCTTTCAAAAGCTAAACAAATTTTAGCTAAAAGAACAAAATTGGAGGCACAAGTATGCATTCAAGATTGGAAGGGCGGAAAAGCGGAATTTCAAGATTATCTAACAACTTGTTTTAGTTTTGATACTGAAACTTTTAACATTTCGGATTGGTGGAAGAAGTTAGCCCCGAAGTATCCAACATTGACCAAAATTGTGTAACAACTCATGGCCGTGCCCGCATCAACGGTGGCCTTGAAGCAAGCTTTTAGTCAAGGAGGAAACATGCTAAGTTACAAGAGAAGTCAATTGAAGCCCGAAAAATTGGAGGCACAAGTATGCATTCAAGATTGGAAGGGCGGAAAAGCGGAAACAACGGAATGCCCCAGTTTATGACTCAAGATTGGATTCCAACTCCAATGATCTGGGCGCCACTTCCGAGTCCGGGGTGGAAAGGTAAGGGGGTAACGAAAACAACTCGGAAGTCCGAAAAAAGGTAAACAAATGTAAGAGAAATACGTAGGCTTTGATTCCTCTTAACCCCGAGAGGATACGTAGGCAACCGGAAAACCGGTTCAAGCCTTTTCCTTTTATTTTTTATTCAATTAGTAATTTAATAAAAAAAAGAGAGCAAACTCGATTTTTTTTAAAAAAATTACTAACTAAAAAAACCCGAGAGCAAACTCGGTTTTTTTAGTTAGTAATTTCATTTATTTAAAAAATCCGAGTTTGCTCTCAGTTTTTTTTAATTAAATTACTAATGTATACAAAAATTACTAATGCAAACTCGGTTTTATATTTAATGAGTAAAAGGGGTAAGTAGGCTTTTATTGTATAAATGTAGATTAAATAGGCTTTTTTGTTTCAATGTGTATTAACTAGGCCTCTTGTAATTTTGAGAAAAAGATAAAATCTAAAAAAATTTAAGATATTTTCAAAATTAAAAAGGAAAATGAGAGTGATCCCCTACAATTATTCAAAATTAAAAAGATTCTATCCCTTAATTTTTTAAAACAAAAAAGGAAAAATGAGAGTGATCCCCTACAATTAAGGAATTAGTTTTAACATTAAAAGATTCTCTCCCTTAATTAATATTGCTTATTTTTTTTCAAAGAGTCGCTTATTTGTTAGCATTAAAATTAATTACATAATTTTATGTACATAATTTGCGTGCGGAATTATGTACATAATCTGCGTGCGGAATTATGTACATAATCTGCGTGCGGAATTATGTACATAATCTGCGTGCGGAATTATGTACATAATCTGCGTGCGAAATTATGTACATAAAAGTACAGAATTTGTGGGGACCACTCTCATTTTTATTATTTAATTAAAATACAACCATATTAATTAAGGGAGAGAATATTTTTAATGAGAGTGGTCCCCACAATTAATATTCACTTATCTTTTTAATTTTTAATAGTTATTTATTCTTTTTAATTAAGGGAGAAAATCTTTTTAATTAGAGTGGTCCCCACAATTAATAGATTCTTTATAATTTAATTTATTTTTATTTTTAGGGAGAAAATTGGAGGAGCCTAGATTGTATCATGGATACAAAAAGGGCTTCCCTACACCAATTTTCTCATATTTAATTAAAGTACCGATTCAAACTCGGTTAAATTTTTTTTAATAAAACAAGTTATATACTTTTAATTATTTTTATAAAAAAACTGGTGCTAAACCGCCAGTTCCCAATACCTATGTCTAAAGGGCTTCTGAGAGGGCTTTCGGTAGAAATTTATCCCATTTGAAATTCATGATGGTTGTTACATATTCTCAATACAAACTCAAACCCCCAAATCGAAACCTCCCTCCATTCAATCATCTTGTTTTTTTTTACTTTTAGATTTGTATTAATGGTTGAATTCTCAAGAGAAGATCGGTCTTGTTTATATAGTTGATATAAAGTATGTCCCTCTATTTATTTGGCAAAATTTTAATTCTAAAATTAATTAATGAAAAGGAATAAGGGTAAATTGAAAATAGAAAAAACCTATAAAATCTCCCTGATGCCAATTACGGTTTGATCGTCTCCTACGTTTGTCCCTGCCGCCAATTAGAGTTTTCAGATCCCGACGAAACAATTGGAGGAAACCGGAACTATTACCGTCATCGTCGGAGGCTCCCGTTGGGACAAAAGTCCGCAACTATTGCTCGAGTCGTGCAAACGCTTTTAGTGGGGCGAAGATCGAGGAGATTTTCTTGGCGACTCTGTTGCAGAAACCCACTAGAGTAACCCGTCAGGAACAAAAGAACGCCAAGGATCTTATCTCTCTTATCACTCACCGGAGTAACCACTTGAAAATCCCGATAAGCTCGATGGCAAACTGGGCGCATTTGCTAGTCGAATTAGTATTATTCGATTGCAGACTAGATGCAACCCTAAATCGGTGACCGCTGCCCAAATTCGCACCAGTCCAACTCCACCGCCCTGCTTCCATTTCCTATAATTATCCGATGTTTGGCCGCCCGGCTACTTGGCTTGGCTGCCCGCCTGCCTTGTCTAGCTGCCTTCCTCACTTGGCCGCCACCGCCTCTGAGGCATTTCAGAAAACCCTATCAGGTTTCTCTGATTTCAGGATAAATTACAATAAATAACCCAAATTTTGTATTACATTATTAGCCCAAACTTTTGAAATTTGCAAATTAGCACCTAACTGGACAATTGCAGGAAATGACCCAGTTTTTTAAAAGCAGGAAAGACCCAAAATATTGAAAGTTCACAAATTACCCCGATTTGTTTAATTATAAAATTTGACCCAACTTTATAAATATGATATATGACCAATATATTTGTATAGTTATAATTGGGCTTTGTGTAACTCGAACTTTTGGGCTTGTGCAACTCGTTTGAACTTGTGTAACTCAACCTTGTGTAAACAACAGACGGACTTGTGTAATTGAGAAATGACCAATTTTGTTAACTACATAATTTAACATTTTAAATGACATTGTGTATTAACATTGCGTAATTGAAACTGTGCATCAACATTATGTATTAACATTGTGTAATAATGTTGTGTATCAACAATAGAATACACAAGTTCCATTAGTCTAGCTGGTATAAGGATGAGAGGGAGGGTATGTCATCCAAAGTTTGAAACTCACTAACAAACATATTTGTATTTTTAAGTGGGTATGGACTTGAGTAAGTTGAAAATACCAATTAAGCATTTCAATTAATCTTTATAAATATATAAGAGGGGTCTAGTTTGTCACCTAATAAACAAATGAGTCTATTTGACGCTGCATTAGGGCAAAAACGCCTATTTGACCAACTCACCCAATTCTCAATTCATCTACTATCTATTGATGTATCGAGCAAATTGAGAATGAAGGTCTGTCAAGAAAATGAACAAATCAAGCAACCATAGTTGAAGGAATGGAAACGATCCATATGAGCAAATGGAGGGTCAAAGCTTTTCTTCTTTGTCTTTTTTGAGGCTTCTTTGATATGAACTAAAAATCATTTCCATTTGAATTGATGTGTACATGTTCGCCCTAAAACGTGCGTGCAAATAAGCTTTAAATATATAAAACTAGAATCAAAGCAAGCGAACCCGCAGTGTACGAATCGCTTAGTAAAGCAAGAATTCCAGAGTGTTGAACTCAGGGATTTGGGGGGAACAAATTCAGTTCGCATTTCGTCAAGCAAGTAAATGTAATAAGCTTTGCAAATATTGGGAAAACATCAACCCTAAAGATCCAGGTATCCAATTGTGGCCATCGATTCAAGATATACTAAAACTAAGGACAAAGTTAAGAGTTGCAAAGGTATGCTAAAGTAAAGCAATGTACGATGAAGTTCCAAGACTTTATATGACTTATCTAAAGACACTCTCTATAAAGGTTGTTGAGGCTTCAGTATAGAAAGGATCCAGGGACAAGAATTAATCTCAAATACCCAAACTTGTAAACCAAGGATCAAGATAGGCTCAAACGGTTAAGGTTGTGACACTCGAAACCGAAATAGAGGATGTTGAGTCTCACTACTACCTAGAAAAGACAAGTCAAGGCTAGGTTAAAGCAAATCTTTAACTTTGGATTAAAGTAAAAGCAAGGTTCGTAAACTAAGGTAAATCACGGGTAGTTCTTGAGTTCCACGGCCGTGGAATCCTAAGAACAGACCGTGATCTTGGTTGTCGACGAAGTTTCTCACACTCTCAGGGTCCAATCTGTTTACGATCAATTTATCATCATCTAAGCCACAACTATCAACCCTTCACCTTAGAATTGCTAAATGGTTTTAGCCAATAACCATTGTCATGATATCAAAAATCAATTTAAGAAGAATGAAAGATGAAAACCTTCGAAACTCGAATATAACTCAAGTCAATATCAAATCCAAAACACAAAATGGAATACTCAATGAATTCAGAATATAACACAAAACCTCACAAGATCTTAGTCAAACACGAAGAACGGGATGTCAATCCGTCTTCAATATCAAAACCTAAGAAAAGAGCGCAACTTCCACCATACACAATCTTCGGGAATCCAAACTGCCGGTGCTTCCGCAAAGTTCCTCGCGAAAACCCTAAGGCGAACTCTCCAAAGCGAGGTCCCCGAAAATTCCCTCCTTCCGCCTTTTTATCTGTAGAGAAAGAGGTATCTTCCAGCCCAAATACGTAGATGATGTGGCAATAAATGATTCGTCAAAAGATTGCCTAAATCACGGTCTCAAGGAATTCCATGACCGTGGTTTAGAGCGTGGAATTGGATTACGGTCCCTTGTGACTTCCACGACAGTACTTTAGGCCGTGTAACTTACTGGAATGCTCCACGCTCATGAGGTCAAGATCCACGGCCGTGGTTTAGAGCGTGGACTCTTCTACGGCCGTAATTTAGGGCGTGGAAGTGTAGATTACTTGTGATTTCCTTTGTGTCGTGACATTCTTCATCCTAGCTCCTTCTTTAGCTTCCTTGATGTGTTCCTAATCCTTGGATATGATCGAATGCTCTCTTATCTCTCTCAAATGGTCCGGTTTCAACTCTTATTCACCTATAATCCATCACAAAACTAATGTAGACCTCCATATCAAAAATATAGGTGAACAAGCTAACAAATGCTTCAATGCCTTATCCATGAACACAATAATGAATGAAAAACAACTAGAATAAGTGCCTAGAATATCGCAATATTTCATGCTAATAAAATACCCCATACTTGTCACTTGCTTGGCCCAAAGCAAGGTTTTCGAAAGCTTAGAACACAAGTTAGGATGAAATATGCATGCAAAATCAAAAACAAAATATCTTTTAGGTAAGTGTGCTTCTAGTCAATAGATCATTCTCAAACCTTGCTTCATTCATCCTTGAAACACTTATATACATAAACCAAAGAATGTAAAACAAAGAAACATCATGAATTGGTTAAACTTTAGGGCAAACATCATAACCTTCAAGTATTATCAAAATCAAGCATAAGAAACTTCAATTTAGATCACCAAGTCAAATAACATTCTTTTGATCTTAAGGACTTCCAAGTAAGGTCTAGAATGCGGAAGAGAGGGAAACTGATAAGGGATGTGGTGCATGATTCCGGGAAAATGGATAACCCAACTCTTTTTCTTTTTATTTTGAATTGCAACACCATCAACTTTGAGCTTTGCTCTCTTCTTTTTCACATTATTTTTCGACTTTACTTTTGGAGTTATGGACAGCGGTGCACAAAAACCGAAGCCTAGGAGATTGGCGTTTCTCAATTTCGAGATGCCTCAAACCCTTGATGCACATACCATAATCCGCTAGGAATATCGCTCAATCCGACTTTGGCAAGACACAAACACCCGGCTATATGAATGGTGCCGAGTTACTCATCATCATGATTGACTTCCCCAAACCTATAATTTCTATTCTTTGAATGCAAACAATTGCTTTCATGGCCCTCCCACATCAAACATGCCAAAATACAACTCCTCCTAATTTCCGGATAGGTAAGGGAGGCAATTACTTTTATTGTGGGGCTAAGTGATGAAAGAAAGAAGAAAGAAAAATCGAATTGCCTTGTTGGAGGTTTGTGCTAAGTCTCAACGGAACCATTGAGCTTGTTGTCGAGACAAGGTGCAATAAGTTACTCACATGTGTGTCACGATGGTATGGGTTGCGGGAGGCAAGCCAAGTGACCGGCACTTAGAGTAACTAGTGATTACGGGATAAAAGTGTGGAAGCTAATTAAATTAAACTAAACAAAAGGACATGGCTATCACGGCTATGTTGAAAGTTAGTTTAGTTGAGCCTCATGACTGTCATGGCACATTGTCTTGACTCAGTCATGACAATGCCATGACTTGGCAAGAGCGTTATTGGTCTTGCCAACGCCTAAGCCATTTTGCGGCAGAAATTGAGAGCCCGACGCTTTGTGTTTTTGGGACACATTATGTGGGCATTCTTCCGGGCATTCCTCATTATATTAGCTCAAGAAAGTTGTTACAAAGTTTGAGAGATATCCAAGCACAAATGTCTATTGAGCTCCAAGAAGCTAGCTAGAAGGTAGCTAGTGAGCTGCTTAGTGAGCTGCTTGATGAGTTAAGCTAGTTTGAGCTAAGCTCATGTGTATTAGTTGTCCTTGGAGCTTCACCTAGCTATAATGAGTTAGTCAAAGCTCATTGATGAGAAAAAAGTCGGGCCGAAAAAGCTAGCTAAAATTTGGGCTTTTTGATGGCCCAATAGAGTTGAGCTTGGGCCTTGGGCTTGGGCCAAAAAGAGGTTATGAAACCCTAACTTCTCTCAACCGCCAATAACCGTTTGTAACCGCTCTCAACCGCTTTGGTGGCGGTTATTCTCCCCAAAATCGTGCCCCCCTTTGTCTATAAAGAGGAGAGTCATTTGCACTAGAAAAAGAATCCATTTTGCATGAAAAAATTAAGCCATTAGTTCCCAAGTTTTGACAAGGGATAAGATATCTTTCTTTGGCTGATTTGTGCAACTTGGAAGAACAAAATACTTCATTAATATTGAAGAAAGATAGGCATCTATTAGAAGGATCAAGTTTCGACAAGATCTAGAAGAACTCCTTTTACAAACGTAAGACAAGGTATGTTTCTATACTTTAGTCTTTGTGACTTGTTGGTCTTATCCCACTAAGATATTTGGATCCCGGTGTAGGGAAAATACACTTAGAAGGAAAACTCTATATTTGAGTGATTTCAACATTATCCAAGTCAAGTACATACAATATCCTAATAACCGGTTTTGCATGCAATTGAATGTAACTATATAAGGACGTTTGTCTACTCCTTTTGGAGACTACAACTCCTTGGATTTAATTCTGGATATTCAATTAAAGAATATATATAATTATGTTTTGCCAAATTAAGGCTACTTGTCTACTCACTTGGGAGATTACAACACTAAGTTGTTAGTCTACTCCTTAATGGAGATTACAACAACTTGTAAGTCGCTTGTCTACTCACTTGTGAGATTACAGAGTCTTTACCTAATTAAGTTGTTTGTCTACTCCTATTGGAGATTACAACAACTTGTAAGTTGTTAGTCTACTTCTTCATGAAGATGACAACAACTTGTAAGTTGTTAGTCTACTCCTTGGAGATTACAACAACTTTGACACAAAACCGGACACCGAAATCCAACAATCTTCTAAGTGTATTTTATACATTTGATATATGTTTTGCATACATATATATTTTCATAAGTTAGGGTGTGGTTTTGAGAATTGTTTTGTTGACTTGATTATGTTAAGATGGATGACATGACTGTCATGGATTTGCTACCGTCCAAAAAATTGGATGGTTTTGCAAGTATCTCTTTTGTCATATGACAACGAGAGGTGAAGAAGATTTTGACGTCCTTAAAGGTGGACTACATACTTCTTGAGAGGGCTCTCGGGCCACCAAGAATTGGTCCTATCTTGGGCCATAATGGGTTGATGATGACCCGACTACAAACATAGTGGAGTGTTGATAACTACACTTGTAGAAGAATCATTCTCAAGAGCATGTCGCCGTGCATGTTGGATATCTATCATGACTTTGAGTCCGTAAAGGATCTTTGGGATGCTTTGGAATTTGAATATCATGGAACGATGTATGAGACTGCATTCTTTAGGTATGTCATGGAAGATGACGTCCCATGTCCTCTCAGTTTGAGGAGATGAAGGAGACGTTGGCTCGTATGGACAAGTATGGAAAGGAGTTGGATGAGTCTACAAAAGTGGGTATTATCATCCGGAAGATCCCTCCATCCTGGGTTGATTTCAAGCGCACCATGTTGTTGTTTGAGATCGGAGGATTATCCATGAAGGATTTGGAAATATATTTTAAGCAATGGGAGAAAATTCTCTCAAAAGTTCCTAGAGAAGAGAATCCATAAAGGATGATCTTGTAATGTTTGATATTAAGTATATGTAAAGGGCTTTAGGTTTATATGCTTTGTAATTATCTTACTATGTTAAAACTATGTATAGGCTTCAGCCATAGTTTGTAATGCCTTACCAGTATTAATAAAGAATTGTTGTGTGTTTTCGATTTTACACTTGTGTCAAGATCGAATGGAAGCATGGTTGTTTGTCATATTTATGAATGTTTGAGAGCTTAGTTCGATTGCACATTCTACTGTTGAATGTCAAATGGTAAAGCACTCAAACATGATCCTTTTTGACAAGGAAATATGTCTTATATATTATTTATTGAAAGCCAAAGAAATGGTTATGGCATTGAGCCAGATAAACAAGTCAAGATATGCGCAAACTTATGTTGATGCATTAAGTGTTGACATGGACTTGTTGTCCAAAAAGGTGGCAAGTGGAACACTAAATAAGGCTCGTGACATACCTTGTGAATAAGCGAGTGTCAAGCCCAAGAAATGGCTAAAGCCGGTTGAGTAAAGGCGCACGCAAGTGCCCGCCTTGGCTATGACATGCTGCGCAAATGACAAGGCAAACCATGGTCCTAAAGCGTGTCAAAATACATAAGGAAAGACAAGCCATAAGTGACTCATCGAAGTCTCTTAGATTGGCTATGTCAAGGCCCAAGCCATATTGGCTAAGGGCTAACTATTGGTTGGAAACGAATTGAGCAAACTATGTTACTCGACTAGTTCTTGATGATGAACCGGGTGACTCGACCGGAACATGACACTGAATGGAGCGACCCGACTGGCTTCTTCAGGCGATTCGACTGTCTATAACCGTCACGTGGTCGACTTGATGGCCTTGTCAGTCGACTCAACTGGACATAGCTTTTATGAAACCGTCGAGTAACCGCCAAGCGGTTGACTTGATTGGTTTGTCGGGCGGCTCGACTGACACTGTTTAGAACACGCTGACTTGCGTTTTGTTAACCATTCGACCCGGCTGGGATAGTCACCAACCTGAATGGTTTTTGACAGAGATTTGTGATTCTTAGGAATTACTAAAGTGATCGGCTTGATCGGTCCTTGTGATCGTACGATCGATTCATGTAATATGTATGTGTGTTCATGCCTTTGTAGAAACGACTCGTCTTGAAATTCTTTGGGGTCGTGGGACTTGTAGAAGGCTGATATGAACATGAGTAAGACGCTTGGATGATTAAAACGTCGAGTGTGAGTTCGTTGAAAGAACAAAATACTCAAAGAGACATAGAGGTTTGATGACTTTCAAACCTAATATGTTGACTTCGGTTAAAACCATGAAAAGTCATGTTATGCTTTAAAGACATTTTGGCCAAAGTCTAAATAAGACTAAGACATGATTGAACGAAATCATAAAGTTGGCTAAAAGGTCAAACCTCCGTCGTTTGATTGCCTAATACGAACGGCAAGTACGAACCTGACCATATATATGATTTCCGTTGATCAAGTGTTCTTAAAAGAAGGATATATGAAAGGAATTTCTATGAAGAAATTGAAAGTCGATGGACTCACTAGAGTCGAATATGGTGAAACATTGATGCCTACAAGGCACATGATCATTTCTAAGTGTTGAAATTGCTATGAGGGGCTGATCAGATTTGGACAAGTGTTGTGAAACAACAAGGATGGCTTGTTCTAGATATCCAACAAATCTTTGAAAAGGACAACTACATAACGTATGTCATTTCGAAGTTATATATTCTCATATAGGAACTCTCCCTACCCATGGCAATGGCAACAAAGTGAAAATGATCAAAGTTGTTGGTTAAATCGGTTTAAGATAAATCGAGCCAATTGGTGTGTCAATAGCAAGTTGAATTGTACCACACAAGGTAATATCTCTTGCTTATGTTTAGACAACATGATGGTTTTGACACTAGTCAAAACGTGTGAATCTAAATGATTCTATACTTCTGAAGTTTTGATAAAAGACTTGATAATATCATGAATTTTGGAAAAGGGTTTCGGACTAATTCCAATGATGGTCATTATACTCCGATAAAGTATATCCATGATTCAAGTGAAAGATCTCATTGTCAACACATGACATGATTAGTTCTGAGACTTGAAAGTACTCATATATCAGAGTTGAAAGCTTGTTGTCGACACACGACAAGAACGTTCTTTCGGACATTGTCTTGAATCTATCATGACAATGCCATGACTTGGTGGTTAAAAGTCCTTTTGGCCTAAATCCCGATTTCCTAGAAAATCTATTTCTTTGAAATAGTGGTTCTTTGGCTTGGTATGAAGTCAAGGATGTTATGAAAATCGAAACATCTTGGCGTTGAGACATAGTTTGGTTATCGAACTGTTAGACTCAACATATAGCGTCGGTGGTTTGTTGAGAATTCACAAACGTGGCCGAAAGACTAACCAAGATCTTGGCTTGTTATTTAGTACAGAAGATAGCCAAGGGGATGGGTTACAACCTACTAGTTTAACCTCTCGTCGTGGGACACCCAAGTCGCTTATGGCCAAAAGCTATAGCCGAATTCAATGTGGAAAGCCCATTCAGAGAAGTTAGTGAACTCAAAGTTCCATCCAAAGGAGTTCGGTCCTACAAACTAAGGAAAGCTTGAGAGAATTCTCTTAACGACTTCTTTGAGAAATTGCGAGTGTAGGCGCAAGATTAAAAGAAAGTCGGCTACGTGAACGTGAAGTGTCAAGGCTTCTTCAAGGGAGTATGTGGTTGACTCGCCTACGCGTTCATTAGAGGATTAGGACACAATAGCCTTTAAATGTGTCAATTATTTGTAAGGAATGTAAACTCACATGTACTTTGCCTTCATGCACTTAGACAAGTTGAATGGTTCAATCCGTTAGGACACCATGATTCTTTTGTACAGAATGTGCATTTGTACTAAATCAATAAATTCAATCGAAAGATATTTGTGATTATGTGTAGAGTTTTGTTTATTAATTTGCCTAAATTAAGTTTCACGACTTTGCTCAAATGGGGGAGGAATGTTGGAGATTTGTGCTAAGTCTCAACGGAACCATTGAGCTTGTAGTCGAGACAAGGTGCAATAAGTTACTCACATGTGTGTCACGATGGTATGGGTTGCGGGAGGCAAGCCAAGTGACCGACACTTAGAGTAACTAGTGATTACGGGGTAAAAGTATGGAAGCTAATTAAATTAAACTAAACAAAAGGACATGGCTATCACGGCTATGTTGAAAGTTAATTTAGTTGAGCCTCATGACTGTCATGGGACATTATCTTGACTCAGTCATGACAATGCCATGACTTGGCAAGAGCGTTATTGGCCTTGCCAACGCCTAAGCCATTTTGCGGCAGAAATTAAGAGCCCGACGCTTTGTGTTTTTGGGACACATTATGTGAGCATTCTTCCGGGCATTCCTCATTATATTAGCTCAAGAAAGTTGTTACAAAGTTTGAGAGATATCCAAGCACAAATGTCTATTGAGCTCCAAGAAGCTAGCTAGAAGGTAGCTAGTGAGCTGCTTAGTGAGCTGCTTGATGAGCTAAGCTAGTTTGAGCTAAGCTCATGTGTATTAGTTGACCTTGGAGCTTCACCTAGCTATTATGAGTTAGTCAAAGCTCATTGATGAGAAAAAAGTCGGGCCAAAAAAGCTAGCTGAAATTTGGGCTTTTTGATGGCCCAATTGAGTTGGGCTTGGGCCAAAAAGTGGTTATGAAACACTAACTTCTCTCAACCGCCAATAACCGTTTGTAACCGCTCTCAACCGCTTTGGTGGCGGTTATTCTCCCCAAAATCGTGTCCCCCTTTGCCTATAAAAAGGAGAGCCATTTGCACTTGAAAAAGAATCCATTTTGCATGAAAAAATTAAGCCATTAGTTCCCAAGTTTTGACAAGGGATAGGAAATCTCTCTTTGGCTGATTTGTGCAACTTGGAAGAACAAAATACTTCATTAATATTGAAGAAAGATAGGCATCTATTAGAAGGATCAAGTTTCGACAAGATCTAGAAGAACTCCTTTAACAAACGTAAGACAAGGTATGTTTCTATACTTTAGTCTTTGTGACTTGTTGGTCTTATCCCACTAAGGTATTTGGATCCCGGTGTAGGGAAAATACACTTAGAAGGAAAACTCTATATTTGAGTGATTTCAACATTATCCAAGTCAAGTACATACAATATCCTAATAACCGGTTTCGCATGCAATTGAATGTAACTATATAAGGACGTTTGTCTACTCCTTTTGGAGACTACAACTCCTTGGATTTAATTCTGGATATTCAATTAAAGAATATATATAATTCTGTTTTGCCAAATTAAGGCTACTTGTCTTCTCACTTGGGAGATTACAACACTAAGTTGTTAGTCTACTCCTCAATGAAGATTACAACAACTTGTAAGTCGCTTGTCTACTCACTTGTGAGATTACAAAGTCTTTACCTAATTAAGTTGTTTGTCTACTCCTATTGAAGATTACAACAACTTGTAAGTTTTTAGTCTACTTCTTCATGAAGATGACAACAACTTGTAAGTTGTTAGTCTACTCCTTGGAGATTACAACAACTTTGACACAAAACCGGACACCGAAATCCAACATGCCTTAATCATTTCATAAAGAAGTATAAGAACTCATCATGTGATTTCAACCTCGATTTCTCAATATGATTTAGATAAAGCTCTTCACATTATGAAACTTGCAAGAAAGGATAATCAACACATTCAATTCCTTTTCAATTCATTATTCGTTTAGGCATACAATTGTCATCAAAAGCTCAATCCGCAAGTAGGAACTATCATAGAAATCATCTCAAATCTTAGAAGCACAAAACCTTTTTAGAATTTTTCAAAATTTTCTACATTTTTATTGGTTTTTCAAAAACTTTTTCATGCAATGCAATAATGAAACGTGTGACTATGAAACAAAACATGCAAAGTATCATCGATCAAGGCAAGCAAATGTAGTAGAGTTATTACAACACATAGTCATACCCCACCCCATACTTAAGACAAACATTGTCCTCAATGTTCAAAAAGAAATAAGGAAAAGAAAGAAAAGAAAAGTGAACTCACTAGACGGCGGTGGGGCGGCTGAAACTGGCTGTCATGAAATCTCGTCACTGCGGTGGAGGCGGTGGTGGAAACGGGCGAAACTCGGGGCTGAAGTTCCGCCCAAATTGTTGACGGTATATATTCCTCATCATCCGGTCATGCTCATCAGCCCGTACATCTCGAGCGTCCTGGCGGATCTCCAAATTGCCGACTCTTCTGGAAAGGTTGGTAGCCCACTCCAGTAGCTGCTCATACCAGGCCGGTGGCTGGCCGTACCATGCTGGTGCATCCTGTAGGACCGGTGCTGCTGCTGGCTGTGCATACCATGGTGGCGAAGCTCCCATCCACTCCGGTTGTGCTCTATACCAAGCGGGAGGAGCATCCATCCATGTCGGTCTCTCGCTCACACTAGCACGACGAGAGGAAGAAGCACCGAAGGGTCTAGAAGGGCGGGGAGACTGTCTAGGTAAGTCTGGGAAGGTGTCCGGATGATCCGGAAACGTGCCAAATGTCTGCTCATCACCTTCTCCCTCATAGTAATCACCTCCTCCCATATCCTCAGCTGGAGGCTCATCCGGAAGGTAAGGAGACAGTGCTAATCTATTCGCATGCATAGCAGCGAATGTCTCCTTCCATTTATGGCGTCCATCCATAATGGAATACTCTGGGAGCCACGGAATGCCTCTACCTCCCCTATCCTCCCATGGCATACTAGCAGTAGGTGGACCTCGGTGTCTAGGAAAGATAATACCCCTAGTCATAAGGCTATAGAGACCCAAAGGTCTCGCCGCTATCCTAGTACATGCGGAGCAATCAATCCCGAGCTGCGTAGCAATGTGGGTAACCATCCCACCATACCCAATGTTCCCAGCCCTCTTATTCTTAAGCTTACTCATGGTGGAGGCTAAGAGGGTGGCACAATCAGTGGGTCTACCGTGGAGCATGCAATAGAGAAGGAATAGCTCATCGGTCTTTATCTTTTGGGGGGTCTCGGTCCTAGGGAATAGGCACTCGGAAAGGACCCTATGAGCTATCTTCAAGGCTAAGTGGTAGATGAGCTTAGCCTTGGTGTCAGCTGGATGCCAGCGGTCCTCGCTGGCATAAATCATGGCTATGTCCTCCCAGTAGTCCTTAGCGTATACACCGCTAGGAAAACGACCATTAAAGGTCTCATGGAACCCAAAGAAGGCTCTGAACTGTTGGATCAAGAACTCATAATCCGTCTCCAACAATCTGAAAGACACCGTCCTCTCGACGGCACTGTGCTCGAAGGAAATGACAAAATCCCTCGTGATCTCCTCATAGGCATTCGCTCGAATAGCGGAAAAGACAATCAACCCAGCCCTATCTAAAAGCCATGTCAAGTCACTCACCACATTGAGTGGTTCTAGATCCTCAAGCAAAAGATATCTTGGTCCTATGACCGGTTTCTTCTCGATCTTTTTTAAAGCATCAAGGTAGTTTGGGTGTATGGTTGGGATTCTAGGTTGTGGAGGTGATGGTGGTTCACTAGGGGGAGCTTGGGAAGAAGAGGAACTATCACCCTTTCTCTTCTTTTTCTTTCGTGCACTTCTCGAAAACATTTTCTCCTAAGTAGTAAAAATCACGGCCTGTTCTTAGATTTCCACGGCCGTGGAATGCCCAAGGACCGTAATTTCTCTCTGTTTGCACAAATCTCAATCAAAAAATCACCAAACTCAGCAGAACCTGTCCTAGACTAATTTCAATCTCAATCCTATACAATTCCTCTAAGTTCTTGCGAGAAAAAGACTAGAATTGACAAAGTAGAGAAATAGAAGAAAAACCTAGGTTTTTGGATCTTTGAATCCAAAATCCGTCTTCTGTAGGGATTGTTCACTCGATCTGTTTGTTGGATCTTGTAGGTGATAAAAAATGCTTCACTTTAGCATCAAGAATCGTTCGAAACGATTACCGAATGAGGATTTGCGAGATGTGGAGATTTTCGGAGTTTAGGTCGTGGAAGAGGGGCGTGGATTTTGGGATAGGGTTGTTCTTGTGAAGGAAGGTGGTTTATATAGTGGCCATAAAATTTTTGGAAAATCAAGGTCACTCGGGGTGTTCCACGGCCGTGGTTTTGTACGGAACCGTGGTTTCGGTGATTTTTCTCAGACTTTTGCAAATTATGGTCACTGTAGCTTCCACGACCGTGGTTTAGGGCGTGGAACTCTCTGTAATGTGCCAAAATCCAAGTTTCGTTGATTCCTTCTAACTTTTTCCTTTCCCATTTCCTACTCCATTGTTCCTACATCCAAAAACATAGCACACCGGGAGGTATCGAGGGCAAAACAAAACAAAAATGTCTAAACTAATCTAATCTAAGAATGAAAAACGAAAATGCAATAGCTTGGGTTGCCTCCCAAGTAGAACTTGTTTAAGGTCCGTAGCTAGACCGTACCTGCGTTTATTCGAGTGCAGTAGGCGCGAACTCCTTAGCTTGGAGTTCCGGTGAATACTTCTTGAGTCATTGACCGTTCACCTTAAAACTTTCGCCCTTTTCACCCCATACTTCAACTGGTCCATGGGGAAAACCATGTTTGATTAGATAAGGTCCAGTCCAACGAGATTTAAGCTTACCTGGAAAGAGACGAAGTCTTGAATTGAAGAGGAGAAATTGATCTCCTTCCTTGAGGTCCTTTGGAATGATATGCTTATCATGCCAACGCTTCGCTCTCTCCTTGTAGATCTTGGCATTCTCGTAGGCGTTTAAGCGAAGTTCTTCAAGCTCGTTAAGGTCCAAGAGGCGCTTCTCGCCCGCTTCCTTCATGCTGAAGTTCAACCACTTTACCGCCCAATACGCCTTATGTTCCAGCTCTACCGGTAAGTGACAAGACTTTTCATACACAAGGTTGTATGGTGTCGTTCCTATGGGAGTCTTGTATGCAGTCCGGTATGCCCACAATGCATCATCTAGCTTCAAAGACCAATCTTTCCTTTTCTTCGAAACTGTTTTCTCTAGGATTCCTTTAATCTCCCGATTCGAAATCTCCACTTGTCCACTCGTTTGTGGATGATAAGGGGTGGCGATTTTGTGAGTCACCCCATACTTAGCTAGTAGAGCTTCGAATCGTCGGGCAATGAAGTGAGAGCCTCCATCACTAATGATAGTCCGTGGTGTCCCAAATCTTGGGAAAATAGTCTTGTTAAAGAACTTAACCACAACCATGGCATCATTAGTTGGAGAGGCAATCGCTTCAACCCATCTCGAAACATAATCTACAGCTAGAATTATGTATTGGTTTCCACAAGATGATGGGAAAGGTCCCATGAAGTCTATTCCCCAAACGTCAAAGATCTCTACCTCTTGAATGTTGTTAAGAGGCATTTCGTTTCTCCTAGATATGTTCCCTGTTCTTTGACAAGCATCGCAGCAGGAAACAAAGGTTTGCACATCTTTAAATAAAGTAGGCCAAAAGAATCCAGATTGCAATACCTTAGCGCTAGTCTTGTTCGAGCTAGCGTGTCCTCCACAAGGTAGTGAATGACAATGACGGATGACACTTTGCATCTCGTCTTCCGGCACACATCGTCAAATGATGCCGTCAGGACCTCTCTTGAAGAGGAGAGGTTCATTCCAAAAGTATTCCCGTACATCCTTAAAGAACTTCTTCCTTTGTGCATAGGATAGTGCGGTGGTATTTCTTGGAAAACCAAATAGTTAACAAAATCAGCAAACCATGGTTCGTTACCTTTAGTAATCTTGTCGATGCACTCCTCTATGATGTGTAAATGCTCGTCCGGAAATAAGTCATCTATAGGTAGATTGTCGTCTTCTACATGTGGTAGACGACTCAAATGATCCGCAATAGAATTTTCCGAACCCTTCTTGTCACGGATCTCTAGATCGAATTCTTGTAGGAGAAGAAACCATCTAATCAACCTTGGTTTTGAATCCTTCTTTGCAAGTAGATACCGGATCGCAGCATGATCCGTGTATACAATCACCTTTGCACCTACAAGATAAGAACGAAACTTTTCAAATGCATAAACAATAGCTAGAAATTCCTTTTCAGTAGTGGCATAGTTAAGCTGCGCTTCATCTAGCATCTTGCTAGCGTAGTAGATAGCATGGGTTCGTCCTTCCTTCTTTTGCCCAAACACAACTCCTATAGCTACGTCACTTGCATCACACATGACCTCGAATGGAAGATTCTAATCCGGAGGTTGAATGATCGGGGCTGAGACTAGAGCTTCCCGGATCTTATGAAACGCATCTAAGCACTCCTGCGAAAAATCAAAAACTGCATCCTTCATCAATAGATTAGTAAGCGGTTTTGATATCTTAGAGAAATCCTTTATAAAACGTCTATAAAACCCAATATGTCCTAGAAAGCTTCTTATCCCCTTCACCGAAGATGGAGGAGGGAGCTTTTCTATAGTTTATATCTTAGCCTTATCTACTTCGATCCCTCTACTAGAGATCAAGTGTCCGAGTACAATGCCTTCCTTCATCATAAATTGACACTTCTCCCAATTAAGAACCAGGTTAGTGTCTTCACACCTTTGTAGCACAAGAGAAAGGTTAGAAAGACAATTATCGAAAGAGGAACCATAAACATAAAAGTCGTCCATGAAAACTTCCATGATCTCCTCTATGTACTCCGAGAAGATAGCCATCATGCACCTTTGGAAGGTGGCTGGGGCGTTGCAAAGCCCGAACGGCATTCTCCTATAAGCGAACGTACCCCATGGGCACATGAATGTGGTCTTCTCTTGATCGTCAGGATGAATCGGGATCTGAAAGAAACCACTATAACCGTCAAGATAGCAAAAATGAGAATGTTATGCTAACCTTTCAAGCATTTTGTCAATGAAGGGTAACGGGAAGTGATCCTTTCTAGTTGCATTGTTTAGCTTCCTGTAATCAATGCACATCCTCCATCCAGTCACTATTATTGTAGGAAGGAGCTCATTGTTCTTATTGGTGATGACCGTCATTCCTCCCTTCTTCGGAACAACCTGTACGAGACTCACTCACTTGCTATCGGAGATAGGGTAGATGATACCTGCATCAAGTAGTTTAAGAATTTCCTTCTTGACAACCTCCTTCATGGTCGGATTTAACCGCCTTTGAGGTTGTCGTGAAGTCCTAAAGTCTTCTTCCATTAGTATCTTATGCATGCATAATGAAGGCTTAATTCCTACTAGATCCCCTATAGTGTAACCTAAGGCTTTCCTATATTTCCTTAGAATAACCATAAGCTGACTATGTTCATCTTCACTTAGATCGGAACTAACAATTACTGGAAAGGTAGAATTAGATCCTAGAAATGCATACCTTAGATGTGTGGGAAGTGGCTTTAATTCCATCACTATTGGGGTCTCTAGTGGTTCTTGAGGAGTGTCCAATGCTTCCTTGGAAGTTTCTAAGGGTATAGAAGTTGTTGAAGAAAGCTCAAAAGTATTGGTGGAGAGGACGTAATTTTTTTCGGAATCTCCTAAAATTACGGCACCACTGTTACTTCCACGGCCGTAGTTTTGGACGTGGAAGTCAATTACGGCATCTCTGATAGTTCCACGGCAGTGGTTTTGGCCGTGTAACTTACTGGAGTCCTTTGAATAGGTGATTACGGTCATGTTGGTGGAAACCACGGCCGTAGAATAGCACGACTGACCGTGATTCCTCACATCTTCTGACCCATCGTAGAGTTTTTCAAACTCCTCTTCATGCACTTCTTGTAGCTCCTCCAAAGCTTCAATTTCCTCATTGCATTCCTCTTCCTCTCCTTTCTCCGTAATGCTCATAGTGATCACCTTTTGCAAAGGATCTTTGAGTAGAATTGAGCTTACTTCCTCTGTAGATGCCTCTTCATCATGGATGTTAAACATATCCTCTTCAAGAGCTGGCTCTTTCATCAAAGTGGAAAGAACAAACTCTACCTTTTCCTCTCCTATGTCGAAGGCGAGTCTAGCATTCTTGCAATCCACCATACAACCGGATGTTGCAAGGAATGGTCTTCCAAGTATGATCGGGACCGGACTATCTGCAGGAATACCAAGCACAACAAAATCTATTGGAACATAGAACTTACCAAGCTTGACCGGGACGTCTTCAATGATACCGACAGGACGAGTTATGGATCGGTCCGCCATATATAACGTCATCTTCACCGGTTTAGGCTCGCCTAGACCGATCTTCCTGCATAAGGCAAGCGGAATGATGCTAACGCTTGCTCCTAAATCACATAATGCATCATATGTGATATCTCCTACTCCGATTGGAACACAAAATGACCCCGGATCTTTCAGCTTTGGGGGCATATTTTCCTTCATCGTTTTGATGAGATCCGACGATTCAGAACTCATCTTAACTTCTCCAGAGTCTTCCAGTTTCCTCTTGTTAGAGAGGATCTCCTTTAAGAACTTTCCATATGCTGGCATACCTACAATTGCATCAATGAAAGGTATATTAATATGCAGTTTGCTCATGAGTTCAATGAACTTACCGAATTGCTTGTCTAGACGCGCTCTTGCTCTAGATTGTGGAAATGGTAGGGGGGGGGTTGTAAGCTGGAGGAGGAATGTAGATGTTTTCCTTCTCCTTATCCTTTTCCTTCTCTTTTTCGACGGGAACTTCCACAAACTTAGGCTGTGGGTCGGTGGTTGTTGCTCCGCTCCTAGTTATGATAGCCATCACCTTTCCTTTCGGGTTATCTTCCGTCTTTCCTGAAAGTTTTCCTTGATTTCTAGGAACTTCCTTAGCATTGCTGAACATTTGGTTTTCCAAAACCTTTTGGGCTTTATCAACCTTAGTGATGTGACTTTCCAACCCTTGAAGCTTTCCCAAGATCGTTTCCAGCATGGGATCGGGCTTCTCTTTCCCCGAAGTGCTTCCACTATTAGATGTTTGCCCCTGACTTTTCAAAGGAATGGAAGAAGAAGATGGTGAAGTTAGTGAATTCCTGAATTGGGATAAGAATTACCGGAGTTTTGTTGTTGGTTGGAACGCCAATTGTTGTTGTTTGAACTCCTATTGTTGTTCCAATTGTTATTCCGGTTGTTGTTGTTCCAATTTTCCGGTTGTTGTTCCGGCTGTTACGATTGGTGTTCTCATTCCCATTGTGGTTATTGTTGTTTCCTAAATAACCAACATCTTGCTCCTTAAGCTTTGGAAAGCTAGCCTTGATGACTTCCTTCAATTCTTTAATCTCGGTGTTGAGAGAAAAGATTTGAGTTTGAGCAGCTTGTGTTAGCTTTGCTCCTTGCTCTACTCGATTAGCTTCCACTTTTCGGTGAGAGTACTTCTCAGTGACTCGGGCTTGTTTCTCAATAAAGTCCCAAGCGTCATCTTCCCTCATGTCCATGAATGTGCCACATGAAAGGGATTGGAGCTTAAATTGTGTTTCCACATCCAGCCCCTTATAGTATATCTCCAATAACTCCAATTTGGAAATGCCATGGTGTGGACAATCCAATAGTAAATCCTAAAATCTTTCCCAAGACTGAAACAAACTTTCATTAGATCTCATAGAAAAAGCATTAATTTTACCTCTCAACTCCGCCGTCTTGGATGGCGGAAATAACTTGGTTAGGAACTCCGAAGATAGATCCTCCCATGTGTTGAGCCTTCCATTTGGAAGAGCTTGATACCAAGATAAAGCTTTCCCTTTCAAAGAGAAAAAGAACGGCTTGATCTTGTAATTGTTGGTGGTTGCATTCTTTGGCTTCATTGTCTCCATCAAGATCTCAAAATTCTATAAATGTTGATGTGGAGATTCGACACTCGTTCCTCCAAACTGGCTTTGGCGAATGATGGTAATAACTTGTGGGTTAAAACTAAACCCCTGAATATCGTCAGCATCAAAGTTCACACCTAGACGGCGTGGTTGCTGAATTGGATCCATTCTTTGGCCAAGAGTTCTTGGCTCTTCATCTACACGAGCGGCTCTCGCACCCCCAGCCGGGATACGATGATTGGCGGCTGGTCTTGGATTATTCTAGTTCGCATTGATCGTTGGATCAATGTCCTCTAGCGACGGCATGGAGTAGTCGGTCTCTTCATCGGATGAGTCGGTTCTAACCGATCTTGTCGGTTTCCTTCTCTTCTTCTTCTTGGAACCACTCATCTCCAACCTCATTTGCAGCATCATGTCCTTGAGCTCATCAATTTGCAATTGATGACGCTTCGATTCTTCCTTGCGAGTCTTCTCGCTCCATCAAAGTCGAGCTTAGGAATCATCCAACTCTTCTTGGATATCCCTCTCTTTACTTTCAGCCATCTTTCTTTCTTTGAGCTTCTTTCTCAAAGTCTTCTCAAGTTCTTGATCAAGAGGTAAAAGATCTTTGTTGGTGTTAGACCTGCGCTTATACCTAAGATAACCTGCAAATATCACTTAAAAGAGATAACAAATGACAAGAGCAAAGCTCCCAAGCTTGACAACCGATAACCGAATTCGGCCTAACCCAAATCCCCGGCAACGGCGCCAAAAACTTGTTCGCCCTAAAACGTGCGTGCAAATAAGCTTTAAATTTATAAAACTAGAACCAAAGCAAGAGAAACCGCAGTGTACGAATCGGCGTAGTAAAACAAGAATTCCAGAGTGTCGAACTCAGGGATTTGGGGGAACAAATTCAGTTCGCAATTCGTCAAGAAAGTAAATGTAATAAGCTTTGCAAATATTGGGAAAACAGCAACCCTAAAGATCCAGGTATCCTATTGTGGCCATCGATTCAAGATATACTAAAACTAAGGACAGAGTTAAGAGTTGCAAAGGTATACTAAAGTAAAGTAATGTACGATGAAGTTCCAAGACTTTATATGACTTATCTAAAGATACTCTCTATAAAGGTTGTTGAGACTTCAGTATAGAAAGGATCTAGGGACAAGAATTAATCTCAAATACCCAAACTTGTAAACCAAGGATCAAGATAGGCTCAAACGGTTAAGGTTGTGACACTCGAAACCGAAATAGAGGATGTTGAGTCACACTACTACCTAGAAAAGACAAGTCAAGGATAGGTTAAAGCAAATCTTTAACTTTGGATTAAAGTAAAAGCAAGGTTCGTAAACTAAGGTAAATCACGGGTAGTTCTTGAGTTCCACGGCCGTGGAATCTTAAGAACAAACCGTGATCTTGGTTGTCGACGAAGTTTCTCACACTCTCAGGGTCCAATCTGTTTACGATCAATCTATCATCATCTAAGCCACAACTATCAACCCTTCACCTTAGAATTGCTAAAGGGTTTTAGCCAATAACCATTGTCATGATATCAAAAATCAATTTAAGAAGAATGAAAGATGAAAACCTTCGAAAACTCGAATATAACTCAAGTCAATCTCAAATCCAAAACACAAAATGGATTACTCAATGGATTCAAAATATAACACAAAACCTCACAAGATCTTAGGCAAACACGAAGAACAGGATGTCAATCCGTCTTCAATATCAAAACCTAAGAAAAGAGCGCAACTTCCGCCACACACAATCTTCGGGAATCCAAACTGCCGGTGCTTCCACAAAGTTCCTCGCGAAAACCCTAAGGCGAACTCTCCAAAGCGAGGTCCCCGAAAACTCCCTCCTTCCGCCTTTTTATCTGTAGAGAAAGAGGTATCTTCCAGCCCAAATACGTAGATGATGTGGCAATAAATGATTCGTCAAAAGATTGCCTAAATCACGGTCTCAAGGAATTCCACGACCGTGGTTTAGATCGTGGAATTGGATTACGGTCCCTTGTGACTTCCATGACCGTACTTTAGGCCGTGTAACTTACTGGAATGCTCCACGCTCATGAGGTCAAGATCCACGGCCGTGGTTTAGAGCGTGGACTCTTCTACGGCCGTAATTTAGGGCGTGGAAGTGTAGATTACTTGTGGTTTCCTTTGTGTCGTGACATTCTTCATCATAGGTCCTTCTTTAGCTTCCTTGATGTGTTCCTAATCCTTGGATATGATCAAATCCTCTCTTATATCTCTCAAATGGTCCGGTTTCAGCTCTTATTCACCTATAATCAATCACAAAACTAATGTAGACCTCCATATCGAAAATATAGGTGAACAAGCTAACAAATGCTTCAATGCCTTATCCATGAACACAATAATGAATGAAAAACAACTAGAATAAGTGCCTAGAATATTCCAATATTTCATGCTAACAGTACACTTCTTCAACAGTCATGAAACCTTGCTTGAAGTTCTCTGATATTTGTCTTACTTCCCTAGCATGATGTTGAGGTATAAATCTTGCTCTCATTAATTCTTTCATTTGATCCCAAGTGTTGATGTCCGGATCTAGCGTTCTTCTCCTTTATTTGACGAGATGATCCCGCCACACTAAGCATAACCTTGAAATGCCAACGCAACAAGTTGAATCTTCCTTTGCTCACTAAAATTGTGGCAAGACCAAATTTGCTCGATTTTGGTCTCCCACTCTATGAAGGCGTCCGGATCGCATTTCCCTTCAAAACTTGGAATTTTGATCTTCACCTTGCCAATTTCATCATGCTTTTTGTGAGGCCTATAAGGTTCCAAGTCTCGACCTCTCCTAGGACGATGATTACGTTTAGGATAGTATCTTCACATGCCTTCATCATCCTCTTTCTCCAATTCTTGAAATTCATCAATAAAGTTCGGAATATTAGGTGTATGGACATTAGGATTCGGATATCTCATACTTGGCCCTTACGGGGTCTTGGAAGTTTTGGTTCTGGTGGAATAGGTGGATTACGTGAGCTTTTCCCACCACAACAGCAAATCTCGGCTGAAATCTCGGTTGTACAAGAGCGAGATTTGGGGTAAGATTTGTTCCCGGGGTGAGTTTCCTGTCTCTCCATTCGTTCAGTCAACGTTGAGACTATGGCAATTAGTTGTTTCATCATATCAATGGCCTCCGGACTTTAGGAGTCACTTTTATGTGATCCTCGACGGCTACCATGCTTATACATCTACACAAGCACACAAAGTAACAACAAACTTATAACGTTAGTGAAAACGAAAGTCCCTTACTTTTTTTCTCTCACACTCACACTCTATTGTGAATCTCAAGCTAATTTGATATAATTGTCTTGGATGGATTAATGCTTCTTTCCAAATCAATGACTAGCTTCAACTAGAACTCTTTGGATGACTTAAATAGGCGACTTGGCTCGGAAGAAGGTTCTTGTGATGGAAGATAGTTAAGGTAAACCTGTTGGAAGTCTCTTCACACAGTTGACACAAGGTGGAAAGAATATTGCAAGTAGACACAACTAGTATGATCAAAAGTAGAGATACTAACTAACACACCTAAAGAAATAGACTCAATGTGTTTAGAGTAGAAAGAGGCAAGAAATAGGCACACAAAAGATTAAGAGGATAGTTTTACGTACCTTGAGCTTGTGCAATTAGAGGTAATGTCGGGCGAGATTGTTGTCTCAAGGTCAAGATTTGTTCAAAGGTGAGGTGTTGTGGCTATGAACTAGATCAAGGATTGTACACAACTTCTTATTTGGATGTCCTCTTGAACTTGACACACTTGAATTTCTCAACTTCTGCCTCAAAAAAATTTCGATAAAATCACGACAATAGTGAATCTCGACCTAAATCTCGGGCGAGATTTTGTGACAGGGGGTCGAGATTGTCAACCCGTTTACTGTCAATGACAATCAATAGATATGCTTTGGAATATACTCCTCCCTTGTTGCCTTGATGATCCCTTCTCAGTTGGATCGCAACAATTCTCAATCGAAAGACTCCTTCCAAACATTAGGTATTAATCGATGATATGAATCGTCGTTGGAAATTTGTTTGGAAATCTTCCGTTTTGGGCTTTCTTGTGGAGCTGGGGGATGGATAGATCGAGAATATGAGACTGTTATAGGAGGTTATAGAAAGAGATTTGGGAAAAGATATTCGGTTAGGATTTTGAAGATATGATAAGATCTCACCTACTAGATAAGATTTCAACAATAAGATCCCTTCTAAATCTCCTTCCTTTTTGGATATGCAGCTAGATATGATCAAATTTGACTCAAATCTTATTATGGATCTCGCTAGGATAGGGGAAAATCACGAAAATTGTTTACCAAGTAATGTAAAGATCTCGGCTTGAACAAACAACCGCGGGCGAGATTTCGTTGGAACGCAGACAAGATTTTAGTTTCAGGGTTCGTTGGCTTGTGTTTGGGCTATGGCGTTTCTCTCTTATCCAATAGACACAAGTCAATGCACGTTAAACTCTAATAATCTCGCAAAATAATAGCAACAAAGAAAATACTCGATTTTTATATGACTCAAAGAAGACTCGAATAAAAATACTCAAACCTTTATTTTATGGTTGAGTTGAACATCAATCGATTAGCTTTAATACCACTTTGATACGGGGTTGATGCCGCAGTTTCCCGATCTAGATTGAAGTTCACGAAGACAGTGAGAGAAGCAAATCTCGGGCGAGATTTGTAAGGTAAGGCTGATATTTGTGAAACTCGAACACAAAGAACGTGAGTTTATGGAATGATAATAGAAAGATAAGAAGATGAATAATAGAATGAATTATGGAAATTTATAAAGATATGAACTAAGATATTCTGACAAAGAACCTTGACCAATTGGATCAAAGCCCCTTCACAAAGAGCTTACCTTAACCCTCCCTTCTTTAACGTTACACAAGCCTTCACGATAAGACAAGCACAAGGAGGAACTAGTTTGACTAGTAGCACCAATATTCAATAAGATTAACACACACAAAAATAACCTAGCAAGGACTCATAACTATTCAATCAAATGCTCTTTTTTTGATTGAATTGAAATGAATAAAACACAAACTTCATAAACAAAGCAGCGACTATCTCACAATATTGTGAAAATAATAATCAATCAAATCTACCTATGAATCTCGACTTATGGTTAATTATAGGCGAGATCCTCTAGAAAAACAAAAAAAATAAAGATAATCCTAAAAGATAGGATCAAAAACCAAAAGATACCTTTAAAATGTTTAGAGCTTTAAAGGTATAAAAAATAAAAATATCCAACAACTAGAGCTTGAAAGGTATAAAAAATAAAATATTCAACAACTAATAAGATCTCGATCGGATCATATGAATCTCGACAGAAGCAAATCTCAACTGAAATCTCCGGCGAGATTTGGTTCTCAAGGCTGAGATTTCAACTAGCTGGCTTAAATCTAAATTTAGCCATATTTCTTGGCTCCTTGATCATCTTCACTCTTGTATGGCTCCTCTACAATAGATGTCAATGTCACTAAGGAAGACTTAGACACAAGTAATGTCTCCTTAGATATACACGATGCCAATAAGTTAGCAACCTCTTCTTGGAGGGCTTTTAAAGATGGCAACTCCTTGTCCTACAATGCTCTTACTCTCGCTCTAGTGATTAGTCCATGTGTAGGGGTTGTTGGAGATGGTCCCACATCATAACCCCTCTACACAACAATTTGTCCAATTTCTATAAAATATCCCTCTATCAACGCAAACCCTAACCCAAAATGCCCCAACTTCTCAAAAGTCCAAGAAGCCGCAAAAACCAAAGAGAAGACTCGAAAAAGGGCTAGAAGGAGTTTGTCCATCATCAAATAGGAAGTTTAGAAGCAAGGAGAAGTACGAATCTCTCATGCTGCATAAAACTGCAAAATAGCGGTATGTTCTTCCTGAATCTCGGTCGAGATTTTCAGCTATCTTACCAAGATTTTTGTTCTATTCTCCAAATGGATCGATTAAGGCGCACTAAGGTAGTCACCAACCACCCCGGCTCCTCCTGAAGTTCGCAACAACCACCACCATTGCCTCCAAGGCAAACTCCGGTAATTCAATCCAAGCACGAGGTGAAGTTCAATCGATCTTAAGAAACTTCAAATTTCCGCCCTTAGATATTTGGAAATAGATGATATATTGTGGTGCATTGATGATTAGGGTTAACATTAAATTGATGATTGGTAGATTCCACTGGGAATACTTCATAAACCTTAGAGAATCGACTTTTGATGAGATAACCCAGGAATTTTTGTGTTCCTATGATTTAATCAAAGAAAAAAATTATTAAATTTAATTGATGAATAAGGATTATGAGATTTGCATGGGTGAGTAGATTTGGGAGCATTTTTGACTTACCGGATAGTGAGCATGCTACCTTCTTTAAGAATAGTATCAAACTTAGTAATTTTTGGGAAGAGATTGCAAATGTGGAATCTTGCCATGAAAGATGGATTGTAGGAGATTCCAAAGCTAAACTCATTTACAACCTTTCCTTTCGAGTTATGGATAGGGTATTGAGTGAGATATGTTTACCCGACCTAAGTCTACCCAAAAGGTTAAGGCCGCCAAACTCTTTATTTTGTGGTGTATGGCCACTGGTTCTTGCCCCAACACTTCCACCCTTATAACAGATAATTTGAAGAAAACTAGAAATAAAGATAAGGGGGCCGTCTGTGTAGGTGGGTTGATCACCACCATTTCCAAGGCTTTGGATGTCATTTTCTCGGGGTGTAATCTAGTTGCTAGTCTCCGACCACTTGGAATATCATAATTTGTTTCTTGAGGCATGCTCATTCAAAGGGGTAACAACATCTTCAACATGTCCATGCCTTGGGACAATGACTGAGGCATACCATGCAAGAGAGAATACACCATAACCGACAAAAGAAGTTGGAAGTCGGTTTTTGAGAAGCTTTCAAGTGAAGAAGAATAGGAAGAAGATGAAGAGGAAGATGAGGCTCAAGCTATGGATACCAGGACCGATCGTGGAAGCCCCAAGCATGACCAAGGAGGTGAAGATGATGATGATTCGACCACGGAGAGAACATACATGGGAATTGGACAGTTTGAGGTACCTATGAAGGGTGCGAGAGCATCCACTTCAGTTGCACCTTGACACGGTTACCAGCGCCGGAACGATTATCAAGAGCTCCTTAACCGGTTTGATAACTTGAGCACCCAATGGGATGACCATGTCTCCTCATCTAAAGCATACATAGATGAGAGATTGACGGCGATGTCGGCTAGGCTCAATGGCATTGAGGATGCTCAACGGAGACAAGAGGCACGGTACTCCTTTTCCGATGGCATGACGGGAGACTTCCACCACCACTTGTTTGGTTCCCATTATTACCCGGATCATCGCCGCTTCCACCTTCACATTCTCCACATCCATGAGCGCCGGATTACCAAGAACTGCCTTTTACAACGTGAGTATCCTTTTTCACTTCTCTATTTATTTTTCACATTAGGGACAATGTGAATATTAAGTATGGGGTGGGGTATTTGCATTAATTTTGCAGGTTTCCTTATCCTTGCATTGCATTTAGATGGTTAGTTCATTTTATGTCACATGCATACATTAGTTTTGCATCCAATCAATAACGCTCTCTTTCTGATCTACTAGCAAAAAGAGTAGGTCGTCGTCTTTCCGAGCGGTTTTAGGGTTTTTTCATGGCGGAGGCTCCTCCTCTTGCGGTGGTACTCCCATCAGAAGGAACGGCGGGCACTGAGATTAACTCACTGGCAAATGCTCAACCGATCACAACTGGAGATACGACTATGACAGAATCGATCGTAACACAAACCGATCAGGAAACTCGAGTAGTTCCATCAACGGGGCACAGTCAATCGAACTTACCTCTAGATAATCCTATAGTAGAAGGGGTACAAGGCACTAGAACCCCAAATACTAATTTTCCCAATGTAGAAGTGGTGGGTTCTTTCGCCATAGGATCAACATCATCAACATCTACTAAGAAGGTTGCTCTGGGCGCAAATTGCAGTACCCCTTCAATGGCCGATGCTACTCAGAAACCTAATAAGTCATGGAGTGAAGTACTGGGAGGGGTTAAGCATAAGGATGCGAGCTAGGATAAGATCACCAGAGACTCTATTAATGGCCGTATCACTGTTAGCTTCCCTTTCGGAGAAGAAGGTGATCCGGTAATAGAGATTGAAAAAGAGATTGATGTTGATCTTGAAGCAAGATGGACCAATTCTTTAGTGTTTAAAATATTGGGTTTTCCAGTTGCATTTCCGGTCATGGAGAGGAAAATCAAGGAAATCTGGAAATGCGGTGAGAACATGCAAATTATGGATCTAGATAACAACTAATTTCTGGCTAGATTCAAGAGTGAGCATGAACTTATGATGGTGCTTACGGGTGGTCCATGGTCAGTGTTTGGAAGATGTCTCATCATGAAACGTTGGAACCCGGACTTTGTAACAACTAATCCCATAACGTCGGCTCCAACTTGGTTGAGGATTACTAGTATTCCGGTCCAATGGTATCATGAAGTCATCATCTGGAAAATTTAGGAAGGAGTAGGGTTGCCCATTACCATTGATCCTAAGACACTTCACTTTAATAGGGGAAGATTTATACGAGTGTGTGTGGAAATTGATCTTAGCAGACCTCTCAAGAAAGCGATCTTCATCAATGGTAAACGATGTCCGATTGAATACGAGGGTCTCGATATCATATGCTTTAAGTGTGGTAGATTCGGGCATTACGCGTCGCACTGTGACTACAGCGAACACCCAAGTAAGTAGGATAGAGAGGGGGGTAATGGCACTGAAGAAATTGAGAAAGAGGAAAGCAATGCTAGCACCATCAAAATAACTGCTACGGAAGGGCTGTCTTCATCGGAATCCATGGAGGCGGATAATTCCGGCTTTGGACCATGGATGCAAGTGGCGAGAAGATCTAGAGGTCAGAAAGGAAAGTATCAACACGAGATTAGCACAAAATCAACCGTGACCTCTATAAGGAAATCCAATACCCATAACCAGGCTAGAATCACTCAAAATAAGGGGAAAGCGGTTATGGACGGTGGAAGAAACACGCAGCAACCTAAAGCAGTAGCCGAAGGAATTATTAAACTCGTGGAATCCAAGGGATCAGATCATGGGCCTTCTTCAAGTGGGCCTGAGAAAAATAATAGACAAAATATTGTTGCAAGCCCAATGACCACTACAATCTCTGCTAAAACTGTTGGGGCCCAAATTCCACCTAAACACGCTACATCACAAACAACACATGTTGTTGGAGGAGAGTACGTTGAAAATAACATTACACGTAAGACTACTACTAATACTCCTATTTTCTCTGCAGCTGCAGAAAACAGTGAAGACGCGAATGGGAAGGAAACCAGACAGAAGAGGCGTAATAAAATGAAGAACGAGGCGAGACGGGCAGCGTGGAGAGCGAAGAAGCAAGAAGAAGCTAATGCCGCACCAAGCTCCCTAAAACGACAGTGACAATATGAGCAACCCCTACCTACCGATCTGATGCCAAAGTCCATTTCTACTCATTCTGGAGGGAAAGAACGAGGTGAGAGTCAAACAGAAACCGTGGTGGGGGTGAGGGATAGTTTATCTATGCGGGAGCCCATTCATCATCCAGAATCTGCAGAAACACAAGCTAATAACCCTCCTGTGCATGCTGTAATTCCCTCCTCAGGGGATGAACTTATGGTAGAAACAGACGTAGAGACGGTAAGTGAGGAGGTTAAAATCCCTGGGTTAGTATTCTTCCTCAGTTTCTTTACCCGTCCTCTTTTAATTTAGTTATCATGAATTGTCTTTTTTGGAACGTTTTCGGAGCCTGCAAGAGCGGGTTCCGTAGAGCTATCAAATATTTGTGTAACCATCACAATGTAGATGTCCTTGCTATTTTTGATCCCCGCACTTCTGGGGCTAGGGCACAGATTATCTGCGATCGGCTTAATTTTTCTGGTTGTTTTCGTGTGGAAGCTGTTGGGTTTGAAGGAGGTATATGGATCCTCTAGAAGAGTGATAAGATTAATCTTAGCATTGTGAACAATCATAAAAACTATATACATGCTCGTATTAATGAAGGTACAAGTTCCTACAGTTTTATTGCAGTTTACGCACCCCCAAATGTTAGTCGACGTCGGGAGTTCTAGAACGCTCTAGACAATGAACTTGCCTCTATCTCGGATCCCATTATCATGGGAGGGGATTTTAACCGTATTCGATTCCTTTATGA
Source organism: Fagopyrum esculentum (assembly GCA_033239045.1). NCBI lineage: Eukaryota > Viridiplantae > Streptophyta > Magnoliopsida > Caryophyllales > Polygonaceae > Fagopyrum > Fagopyrum esculentum. The sequence goes on from BSUD01000001.1 coordinate 60,936,611, forward strand.
GAGAGTTGGTGGTTCTGGCAACCTTCATGCCAATTCAAGTTTATTCAACGATCTCATCTTGGTACATGGCCTCATAGACCTTGGTTATACGGGAGCATATTTCACCTGGGATGATGGTAAGTCGACAAAAAGGAAAATATTCAAGAGACTAGATAGAGTCTTTATGAATCAAGAGGGCCGAATGAAGTGGAGCAACGAGCATGTCAGACACCTTTCTAGGTTCTCTTCTGACCATTCTCCGATTCTTTTATCGTTGGATGATAACCTTCCTTGCAGGAAAGAGAGACGACCTTTCCGGTTCGAGGCAGCTTGAATGACCCATAACCATTTTCACCCTATGGTGTAGATGTGCTGGTCTAATAATCCGGAAGCGAGTAAGGCTATCTCAAATCTCAAATCCTCGCTTATTATTTGGAACAAAATTGTCTTTGGTAATGTGTTCCGCAGGAAGCACGAAACTGAAGCCAAGTTAGCAAAGATACAAAAGCGAATCAGCTGGGGCAGATCTGAACGCCTCTTACAGGATGAGCTGGCACTGAAAGCTGAGCTAGAAGGTATTTTGGAGCAGGAGGAGACCATTTGGTTCCAAAAATATCGAGAGCAATGGCTTGAGCATGGAGACCGCAATGCAAAGTTTTTCCATATATCGACGGTTATTAGGTGAGGGCATAACAAAGTACTAGGACTAGAGATAGATGGTGAAGGATGGGTGGAGGGTCAACAGCGTCTCGAATCACATGCAGTTAGCTATTTCAGGAACCTTTATAGCCTTGAAGATACACCTTCACTTCCTGACTGTCATTTGGATACGTTTGATTTTCCTGTCATTACAGATGGGGATTGGGCCAACATTCAGTAAACGGTCGAGATGGAAGAAGTGTGGCAAGCTATAAAGAGTATGGGCCCTTATAAATCCCCTGGTGTTGATGGCTTCCAACCTGTATTTTTTCAAAAATGTTGGAGTATTGTTGGGAATTTCATAAAAAATGAGGTGACCCGTTTCTTTGAGAATCAGAAACTTTACGCATGAAGCAATGATACACTCATAGCCCTTATTGCCAAAGTTGGGAAACCAGAGACCATCAATCAGTTCAGACCGATTGCTCTATGCAACGTCAGCTACAAGATTATTACTAAGGTTCTTGTAAGGAGACTGCAGAGTATCATAGGTAATCTTGTTGGCCCAACCCAAGGGAGCTTCATTCCGGGCCGTCTTATTCAAGATAATATCATCCTCATGCAAGAAGTGGTTCATTCAATAAGTAAGAAGAAGTCTGGTAAGCAATGGATGATATTGAAGCTTGACCTTGAGAAGGCTTATGACCGTTTAAGGTGGGATTTCATTGAGGACACTATCATTGAGGTGGGCTTCCCGCCTTCTTGGGCTAGAATGATCCAAGAGTGTGTGTCAACGGCTAGAATGCAAGTGATCTGGAACGGTGAAGTGACTGAGCAGTTTATTCCAAAATGAGGTATTCGTCAAAATTTTGTAGATGTTGATGTGGAGATTCAGCGCTTGTCCCCCCAAATTGATTTTGGCGGACAATGGTAATAACTTGAGGGTTGAAGCTAAACCCTTGTGCGTCATCAGCATCAAAGTTCACACCTAAACGGCGTGGTTGCTGCGTTGGATCCATCCTTTGGCCAAGAGTTCTTGGCTCCTCATCCACACGTTCGACTCTCACACCTCTAGCTGGAACACGACGATTTGCAGCTGGCCGTGGAAAGAATGGATTCACATTGATCGTTGGATCAAGTTCCTCTAGTGGTGGCATGGAAGAGTCGCTATCTTCATTGGATGAGTTGGCTCTAACCGATCTTCCCGGTCTCCTTCTTCTCTTTTTCTCCTTGAGGTTGTTTATTTCCAACCTCATTTGGAACATCATGTCCGATAGATCATCAACTTTCGTTTGATGACGATCCATTTCTTCCCTACGAGTCTTCTCACTCCATTGGAGTTGAGCTTCCTTTTCCGCCAACTCTGTTTGGTAATCACGATCCATTTCTTCCCTACGAGTCTTCTCACTCCATTGGAGTTGAGCTCCCAAGCTTGACAACCGATAACCGAATTCGGCCTAGACCAAATCCCCGGCAACGGCGCCAAAAACTTGTTCGTCACTTAGCGTGCGTGCAAATAAGCTTTAAATTTATAAAACTAGAATCAAGCAAGCGAACCCGCAGTGTACGGATCGATATAGTTAAGCAAGAATTCCAGAGTATCGAACACAGGGATTTGGGGGGTTAAATCCAATTATAGAATTGTCAAGCAAGTAAATGTAAGAGCTGTTGTAAATATTGGGAAAACAACAATCCTAAAGATCCAGGAATCCAGCTGTGGCAATCGATTCAAGATATACTAAAGATATAAGGACAAAGTTGAGGTTTGCAAAGGTATACTAATGCAAGGCAATGTACGGTGAAGTTCCAAAACCTTGTATGACTTATCTAAAGACACTCTCTATAAAGGTTGTTGAGGCTTAAATATAGAAAGGATCTAAAGCCAAGAATTAATGTCAAATACCCAAACTTGTAATCCAAGGATCAAGACTAACTAAACCGATTAAGGTTGTGACACTCGAAATCGAAGTAGAGGTTGTTGAGGCTTCACTACTACCTAGAAAAGGGCAAGCCAAGACTAGATTAAAGCAAATCTATAACTTTGGATTAAAGTAAAAGAAAGGTTCGTAAACTGGGGCAAATCACGGGTGGATCTTAAGATTCCACGGCCGTGGAACTCAAGAACACACCGTGATTTTGGTTCGTCGGCGATTCTCTCTAACTCTCAGGGTCCAATCTGTTTACGATCGATCTATCATCATCTAAGCCACAACTATCAACCCTTCACCTTAGAATTGCTAAAGGGTTTTAACCAACAACAGTCATTATGATATCAAATTTAAGATTTAAAAGAATGAAAGATGAAAACCTTCGAAAACCTTTAATAAATCTCAAATCAATCTCAATCCACAAACAAGAATAATGATGTATAACAGATTCGGAATAACACAAACCAATCACAATCCTTGATAAGAATGAAGAACGGGATGTCAATCCGTCTTCTAATCAAACCTAAGGACAAAGCGTAACTTCCAAATCTCCAAGTCTTTCGCAAATCTCTGTTGCAAAATAGCAATCTCCACACGTCCAACTTGAAACCCTAGGCACGTGCAATAAGCGTAGGCGAAGTCTAAGCGGATATGTAAGCGAAGGTGACGGAATCTCTCTCTTTCCGTCCTTTTATAGGGCAAGATAGAATATGTGTCCAGCCCATTGTGTAAAAGATCATGCTTCAAATTGTACGTTAAAAGATCACCTAAATCACGGTTCCTTGGGATTCCACACCCGTGGTTTAGAGCGTGGTTTAGAGCGTGGAAATTCATCACGGTGCTTCACAACTTCCACAGCCGTGTAACCCTCTGGAATGCTCCACGCTTGTGTTGCCAAAGTTCCACGGCCGTGGTTTAGAGTGTGGACTCTAATACGGCCGTATTTTAGAGCGTGGAATGTAGATTGCTCGTAATTCTCCTTTGTTTTGTGCCATTCTTCATCCTAGCATCTTCCTTAGGTCCCTTATGGTGTCCTCAATCTTTGGACATGCTCAATCCATCTCTATTCTCCCTTGATTCGTTCGGTTTTAGCTTTTATTTGCTACAATCAACACAAAGCTTATGTAGACCTCTATATCGACAATATAGATAAACTAACTCATAATTGCTTTAATGCTTTATCAATGAACACCAATATGGATAAATACACTTAGAAAACGTGCCTAAAATATCACAATATTTCATGCTAACAAATAACCCCATACTTGCCACTTGCTTGTCCCTAAGCAAGGTCTTTCAAAAGCTTTAAAACTTAAGTTAGGATGAAATATGGATACACTCTCAAAACAAAACTTCTTTTAAATGAATGTGCTTTCTAGTCAATAGATCATTCTCAAATCTTGCTTCATTCGTTTATAAGACTTTCATAAACATAATCGAAGAGTAAAGAGTAAAGAGAGCTCATGAATTGATCAAACTTCCATGTAAACATCATAACCTTCAAACATTATCAAAATCAAACATAAGAAACTTCAATTTAGATCACCAAGTCATATATCATTCTCTTGATCTTAAGGACTTTCAAACAAGGTCTAGAATGCGGAAAGGGAAGGAAAACTTTAAGGAATGTGGTGCATGAATCCGGGAAAGTGGATAACTACTCTTTTCTTTTTCTCTTGCGGTTTCCGCAGCACTTTTAACTTAGAGCTTCGCTCTTCTTCTTTTCAATTCATTTTTTCGACTTTACTTTTGGAGTTATGGATAGAGGTGCACAACAACCGAAGCCTAGGAGATTGACGGTTCTCAATTTTGCAAGATGCCTCAAACCCTTGATGCACATACCATAGTCCGCTAGGAATATCGCTCAATCCGACTTTGGCAAGACACAAACACCCGGCTATGTGAATGGTGCCGAGTTACTCATCGTCATGATTGACTTCCCCAAACCTATAATTTCTTTCTATTCTTTTGAATGCAAAATATTGCTTTCATGGCCCTCCCACATCAAACATGCCAAATATCAACTCCTCCAAATTCCCGGATAGGTAAAGAAGGCCATTATTTCAATGAGGGGCTAAATGATCAAAGAAAGAAGAAAGAAAATCGAATTGCCTTAATCATCTCAAAAAAGAAGTATAAGAACTTATCATGTGATTTCAACCTTGATTTCTCAATATGATTTAGGTAACACTCATCACATTATGAAACTTGCAAAAGAAGAATAATCAACTCATTCAATTTCTTTTCAATTCACTATTTGTTTAAGCATGCGATTGTCATCAAAACTCAATTCACAAGTGGTGATTATCATAGAAGTCATCTCAATTCCTAGAAGCACAAAAATTTTCAAAATTTTTCAATTTTTATGGGTTTTTCAAAAAAATTTTCATGCAATGCAATAATGAAACGTGTAACAATAGTATGAACATGCAAGGTAGTCTCGATAAAAGCATACAAAGTGAGTAAGAGTTATTACAAACTATTAGTCACACCCCACCCCATACTTGGAACAAACATTGTCCCTAATGTTCAAAAGGAAAAAGAAGAAAAGAAAGAAAGAAAAAGAACTCACAAAATGGTGGTGGAGTGGCTAAAGCGGTCGATCGTCCATGTCATCACTGAGGTGGAGGCGGTGGTGGAAACGGGAAGAAGCCTGGATCATAGTTCCGCCCAAACTGCTGGCAGTATATGTCTCTCATCATGGGGTCATGATCGTCGGCTCGTGCATCCCTAGCATCTGCACGGATCTCCAAGGCTCCGACCCTATCGGAAAGATCAGTAGCCCACTCTGGCAACTGCTCATACCAACCAGGCGGCTGGCTGTACCACGCCGGTGCATCTGAAGGTGCTGGTGCAGGTGGTGGCTGTGCATGCCAAGGTGGTGGAGCTCTCATCTAATCCGGCTGAGTGCTATACCAAGTAGGAGGATCCGCCATCCAAGTCGGCCTCTCGCTCACACTAACACGGCGAGAGGAGGATCCAGAAGCTCTAGCGGGGCGGGGAGAGTGTCTAGGAAGGTCAGGAACTGCATCCGGCTGATCCAGAAAGGTGCCAAAGTCGTGATCATGTCCTCCTCCCTCAAACTCGTCATCCCCTCTCATCTCCTCTTCTACAACTGGTGGTGGTGGGATATAGGGAGGGGCTACTAATCTGTTTGCATGCATGGCAGCGAACGTCTCCTTCCAGTTATGGCGTCCAGCCATAATGGAATACTCAGGAAGCCACTCAATACTTCTCCTTGTCCTACTCTCCCAAGGCATAGCAGCATACGGTGGACCTCTATGTGTGGGGAAGATGATGCCTCTAGTCACGAGGGCCTGAAGTCCTAGGGGTCTAGCTACAATGCGGGTGCAAGCGGAGAAGTCTACCCCTAACTGTCTAGCGAGGTGGGTGACCATCCCACCGTATCCAATGTTGTCAGCCCTCTTATTCTTTAGCTTGCTCATAGTAGCAGCTAAGAGGGTGGCGCAGTCAGCTGGCCGGCCATACAACATACTGTAGAGGAGAAACAGCTCGTCTGTCTTAATCTTCTAAGGTGTCTCTGTCCTAGGGAAGATACACTCAGAAAGCACTCTATGGGCAATCTTCAAGGCTAGATGATAGATCAATCTAGCCTTGGTATCAGCAGGTTGCCAGCGGTCCTCGCTGGCATAAATCATGGCAATCTCCTCCCAAAAATCCTTGGCGTACACGCCACTGGGGAATCGACCATTAAAGGTCTCCTGGAACCCAAAGAAGGCTCCAAACTCTCCAATAGAGAAGTCATAGTTTCTCTCCATCAGCCGGAAAGAAATTGTCCTGTCAACATGACTGTGCTCGAATGAGACTACAAACTCCCTAGTAATCTCCTCATAAGCATCTTCCCGAATAGCGGAGAAGATGACTAAACCGACTCTATCCAAAAGCCATGTGAGATCCCCTATCACATGCAAGGGCTCTTGCTCCTCAAGCAGTAAGTATCTAGGTCCTATGACCATCCTCTCCTCGATCCTCTCTAAGGCATCTAGATGATCCTCATGGATAGTAGGGATCCTAGGGGGAGGTGGTGATGGTGATGAAGGGGGTGATGGAGGCTCAGCGGGTGGTGCTCTAGAAGAGGAGGCGATGTTGCCTTTCCTTTTCTTATTCTTGTTTATATTGGACACTCTCCTTACAAAATCCATTTCTGTTGAAAACCACGGCCTGTTCTTCAGGTTCCACGGCCGTGGAATGTCCAGAGACCGTGATTCGTCTTGAAAATTCTCAAAATTCAGCAAAATCACACCAAACTCAGCAGCAAGCAGTCCTAGACTAATTTCCGTCCAATTCCAATCAGTTCTCCTAAAAATTCTATCAAAAACAAAGTCAAATCGACGAAGAGAGAGAAAGAACGAAAAACCTAGGTTTTCGGATTTTGGAATCCCAATTCTATCTTCTCCGGTGAATTGCCGCTCGAATCGTTGCTTGGATCTTGTTGGTGATTGGATTTGCTTTAGTTTTGGCCAAAGAATCGTTAAAAACGATTAACGAACGAGGAATTGAGAGATGGGGAGAGATTCGGCGAAATAGGGGCGTGGAATTGGGGTTGTGTTGTGGTGTTTGTGAAGAAACGTGGTTTTTATAGTGGCCGTAAAAATTTTTGAAAATCACGGTCTGTCGGGGGATTCCACGGCCGTGGAAATGTACGGAACCGTGGTTTTGGTGATTTTTCTCAAGCTTTTGAAAATTACGGTCACTGTAGCTGTCACGACCGTGGTTTTGGCCGTGGAACTCTCTGTAATGTGTCAAAGTCCAAGTTTCGTCAATTTTCTTCTAACTTTTCCTTCCCCCTTTCTTCTCCACTGTTCCTACATCCAAAAACACGAACATACCGGAAGGCATCGAAGGCAAAACAAAACAAAACGTCTATACTAATCTAATCTATGAATCAAAAACAAAAACGTAAGTACAATACCTTGGGTTGCCTCCCAAGAAGCGCTTTGTTTAAGGTCCGTAGCTAGACCATATTCGCACTTATTCGAGTGCGGTGGGCGTGAACTCTTCAGCTTGGAGTTCCGGTGTATACTTCTTGAGTCGTTGACCGTTCACCTTAAAGATTTCGCCCTTTTCACCCCATACTTCAACTGCACCATGGGGAAAAACACGTTTGATTAGAAAAGGTCCAGTCCAACGAGATTTAAGCTTACCTGGAAAGAGACGAAGCCTTGAATTGAAGAGGAGAACTTGATCTCCTTCTTTGAGATCCTTTGGGATGATATGCTTATCATGCCAACGCTTCACTCTTTCTTTATAGATCTTGGCGTTTTCGTAAGCATTCAAACGAAGTTCTTCAAGTTCATTTAGGTCCAAGAGACGCTTCTCTCCCGCTTCCTTCATGCTGAAGTTCAACCGCTTGATTGCCCAAAACGCCTTGTGCTCCAACTCTACCGGTAAGTGACAAGACTTCCCATACACAAGGTTGTATGGTGTAGTTCCGATGGGAGTCTAATATGCAGTCCGGTACGCCCACAATGCATCATCTAGCTTCAAAGACCAATCCTTCCTAGTCCTTGAAACCGTCTTCTCTAGGATTCCTTTGATCTCCCGGTTTGAGATCTCCACTTGTCCACTAGTTTGTGGATGATAAGGGGTGACGATCTTGTGAGTCACCCCATACTTAGCTAAGAGAGCTTCAAAGCGCCGGGCAATAAAGTGAGAGCCTCCATCACTAATGATAGTCCGTGGTGTCCCGAACATCCTTAAAGAACTTCTCTCATCATATGATCGAGGTCGTCTAGGCGTCCATCTCTAGCATCGGCTCGGATCTCCAATGCTCCTACTCTCTCAGAAAGGCCAGTAGCCCAATCCGGCATCTGCTCATACCATCCCGAGGCCTGGCTGTACCATCCTGGAGCGTCAGACGGTGCTGGTGCTGGTGTTGATGGCTGCTGTAAGGACCGTGGAGGTGGAGCTCCGTACCATGTAGGAGGCGTATCCATCCAAGTGGGTCTCTCACTCACGCTGGAGCGGCGAGAAGACGAACCTGAAGCTCTGGCTGGACGTGGAGAACGTCTAGGCACATCAGGGGCCGCATCCGGCTGATCCGGAAATGTGCCAAACTCCTGCTCTGCTCCTCCTCCTCCCTCATACTGATCCCTCATCTCCTCCTCCTCAACTACTGGCGGTGGTGGGACATACGGAGGAGCTGCAATCCTATTCGCATGCATAGCTGCGAACGTAGCCTTCCAATTATGGCGTCCAACCATAATGGAGTACTCCGGGAGCCACTCAATGCCCCTCCCCGTCCTGCTCTCCCAAGGCATGGCTGCGTAAGGCGGACCTCTATGGGTAGGGAAGATAAGGCCTCTAGTCATGAAGGCCTGGAGTCCTAGGGGTACATCTGGTATGCGTGTGCATGCAGAAAAATCAATCCCCAACATCCTAGCAAGGTGGGTAACTATCCCACCATATCCAATGTTCCTCGCCCTCTTGTTCTTAAGCTTGCTCATGGTAGCAGCTAAGAGGGTAGCGCAGTCAGCAAGGCGCCCATACAGCATAGAATACAGAAGGAAGAGCTTATCCGTCTTGATCTTCTGAGGTGTCTCCGTCCTAGGAAAGAGACACTCAGAAAGAACACGGTGAGCAATCTTCAAGGCTAAGTGATACATCAACTTAGCCTTGGTATCAGCAGGTTGCCAGCGGTCCTCGCTGGCGTAAATCATAGCTACCTCCTCCCAAAAATCTTTGGCGTAAACGCCATGATAATAAGATTTATGACTTAGGATTAGGTAATCATTTAGATAGATTTCTCACTCATTCATGCACGTTTTGGCATTGGTCATGACGTCTTCGCTCAATTCATGCACATTTCTAGAAAAGACGTCTACACTACCTTTTATCGGTTTTGTAGGTAATTCGGGGATCTTTTAGGCATTAACCGATACATTAGAGGGCCAAGCCTCATGGTGGTACACATCCAAAGCTTTGGAAGAGCACAATTGGAGCAACAAAGGATACAAAGACCACTATTGGTGCAAGCAATGGAGCAACTCATGGCTAGACGATCATAGCATGCTTCTGTTGAAGAAAATCGGACCAAGTGCCAGGAAAATCGGCCGATTTAATCCACTGGGTCGATTTTTGGGCCTTTGACAGCTTAAGCCACATGTCCCACGATCTCTTGTCCGGCCTTGCTCTTGGTGGAGAATATAAGTGGTCTTGCAGGTTGTTGCTGAGCATCTCTCCTCTCCCACAATATCATTCACAGCTCACCAATTTGGGGGAAAAGATTGGAGGAGAAGAAAAACTCTCAAGGATTGAAGGAAGAAGAAGAACACCATTCTAGGAGTGATAGTGAGGTTTTGAGTGACTTTTGAGCGATTTTTGTAATCTTGGATTGAAGAACTATTGCAAGAATTGTTAGGAACGTTTTGAATCTTCATTTAAGAGTTTGTAAGTCTTGCTTCAACTTGGATTCAGTTGAGATTTATTGATTTTACTTGCTTATCTTTCATTATCCATCTATGAACACCATGTATACTTGTTTGATGATTTTGGATCTTGATATGCATATTATTGGCTAGTTTATTGTGATTCTGGAGTGATGGATTGATGGTTATGGCTAGGGTGATGATAGAATGGACTTATATGTTAGTTTAGGATGATTTGTATGCACGAAACCCAAACCAGTCAGAAAAATCGCCTTGTTCTTCATGATAGATCGGCCGATTTAGCTGTAGAACAGCCCGATTTGTTCTCCTGTTGCTCTTTAAATGATGAATCTGTACATTATGGTGTTTGGTTGTTTAAATCCTAGTGTTTATTAAGCCTAATTTAGCTTAGGATCACCTAATGCTATCAACCTAAGTGAGGGAAGAGATCTACCCGATGATTTCCGATCTTAGATACCTTAGATGATGAATACTAGGTAGTAGTGAGCCTCATAAGCCGCTATTGGATCGAGTGTGCTAGGATTATTGCTTGAGACTCCCTTTTTCCGAGACTTACCCGGTAAGGAGAAGGTTGCCCTTAAGTAGTAACCGGTTAGTGTGGAATACTTTATTTTAACCCCTTGAGACCTACCCGGTAATAGGAGTTTGATGCGGGACTAGTGAAGTGAGAGACCTACCCGGTAATTGCTTCCATTTGTGAAACATTCTTTCCCCAACACCGCAGTTTGTCCTTAGAATCCTTAGAACCTTGAGTCCGATACCATAACCGGAAATCTTGACCTCTAGAATCCACTTTTCTCTCTTGATCGTATACTTGTGTTTTGAGTTGCTTGTTTGATTGCTAGTTGAGTTGTTAGCTTGTTTCATTGTCTTTCTTTATTTGCGATCCTTGCTTGATCACTACAAAAACCAACCAAAAATATCATCATTTTCATTTCTTTGTTCCTTGACCTTTTCTTTGATTAGATCCACACTATCTATGACCATTGTTTGACTCGATTTCACCTTAGTCTTTGTGTTCGACCTCGGAATACTATCCCTACTACAAACGTCCCGTACACTGCGGGTTCGCTAGGAGTTAGGATAAATATAACGAGTATAAATTTAAAGCTTATTGCGTACACACATCACACGATCTTAGCGTAACAAGTTTTTGACGCCGTTGCCGGGGACTAGATCTAGATTGAGTCATTTTGTGATTGTTTATAGTGTAGATTTTTCTTGTTGCTTTTGATCTCTCTTTGGTGTGTGTCTTTGCTTTTCAGGACATCTCTTACTCTTTGGGTGTATGCGAAGATCCCGTGGCAAGGATTTAGCTCCATTCGATCCCGAACCGGAGAAAACCCTTAGATCTAGATCCAAGAGCATTAAAAAGGGAAAAGAGATGGCCGGAAGAGACCTCCAAGCTGAATTGGATGAAGCCTTAGAGCAAATAAGGCTAAGAGATGAGCTCTTGGAGGAAGAAAGGAGACTTGCCAATGAGAGGTAAGAAGCAACTAGGAGGGAGATTGATGAGATTAGGCAAGCCCTTGTACAAGGAGAGCTTAATCGTCAACAACCTCCACCTCCTCCACCACCACAACCGCAGCCGGCGGCGAATGTTAGGGTTGTACCCATTGCTATTGAAGAGCCACAAACTTTGGGTAGACGTATGGATCCGGCACAAAGCGCACACCGTCCGGGTGTGAACTTAGGAGATCCCGCAGCCCACAACTACGAGCTCCGCCCTCAAGTTCTACAAATGATCCGGCATAATCAATTTGGAGGGATGGAAGGAGAGTCTCCTCATCAACACTTGATGAACTATGAGATTTTGATGGAGACTCTTAGACCGCCAAGATTGGAGAGCAACAACCATAAGCTAAGGGCTTTCTCCTTCTCTCTTAAGGACAAAGCCTTAGCTTGGTATAAATCTATTCCACAAGGGCGAGTTGGTACTTGGGAGGAGATGACAACCGAGTTTTTGACTAAGTTCTTCCTACCTTCCAAGACTACCGAATTAAGAGGGAAGATCAATGCGTTCGTGATGAAGGATAGAGAGAGCTTGTTCAAGTCTTGGGAGAGATTCAAAGACCTTCTCCTAGATTGTCCACACCATGGCATACCGAAAATTGAGCTATTGGAGATCTACTTCAAGGGACTTGATGAAGATAGCCAATTCAAGCTTCAATCTCTTTCCGGTGGGACTTTCATGGAGAAGCATGTGGATGATGCTTGGGAGTTTGTGGAGAAGCAAGCTCTAGTGATTGAGAAATACTCCCATAGGAAGAGTGAAGGGAGAAAGGCGGGAGCATATGAGGTGAGTGAGGTCACCATGAGCAATTTCAAGCTTGACGCCATCAACAATGAGTTGAAGTCCTTGAGGGAGTTGTGTGCTACAACTTTGAAGAACCAAGCAACTCCTCAAGTGCTTCCACAAGCCAACTTGTCTTCCAAGGAGGAGGATGTGAATTACATGGGAAGGGGCAATTACAACAACTATCAAGGCCCAAGGAACTTCAACAACAACCGGCAATTCAACAATTACCGGCCCAACCATAACCATCCTGGATTTTCTTACTCTAACCCGGATGGAGCCTTGAACCCTCCCGCTTCCACAAGCACAACTCCACCACCAAAGGCTTCACAAGAACCTCCACCCAGATTTACTCAACCTCCAAAGGATAGAACCGAAATGATGTTTGAACAATTGCTTGGAAGGTTGAGTGGTCTTGAGAGCACCGTGACTTCAATTTCTAAAGCTCAAAAGGTGTTGGAAGCACAAGTGTTCCAAAAGGCGGGTGAAGCCCATAGAGATCCGGGAAAACTTCCCGGAAGAACCGAAGACAACCCAAGAGGCCAAGTGTTGGCCATTACAACGAGGAGTGGGTTGAGCATGAAGGATCATTTGCCCAAGGAGAATGCTAAAGGGAAGCAAGTGGTGAATAAAGGAGAACCATTGCAAGAAGATGGAGGCAAGAGCAAGGATGTTGAGCCAACATATGTGACACCGCCTCCATACAAGCCACCACTACCGTTCCCACAATCACGAGCAAGAGCTCGCTTGGACAATCACTTTGGTAAATTCCTTGAACTTATGTCTAAATTGCATATTAACATTCCGTTCATGGATGCTATCTTAGGTATGCCGGCATATGGCAAATTCTTGAAGGAAATACTCTCCAACAAAAGGAAGTTGGAGGAGTATGGGGAGATAAGAATGACAAAGAGATCCTCGGAGTTGATTCAAACAATGAAGGAGGAGATGCCTCCTAAGCTAAGGGATCCGGGATCCTTTTGTGTGCCAATCGGAGTAGGAGAAGTGAAGTATGACGCCCTATGCGATCTTGGGGCAAGTGTAAGCATCATCCCGCTTGCACTTTGCAACAAGGTTGGGCTAGGAGAGCCAAAGCCAGTCAAGATGACCCTTTACATGGCACACCGCTCAATCACTCATCCGGTTGGGATCTTGGAAGATATTCCGGTGCAACTAGGGAAGTTCTATGTGCCCATAGACTTCGTTGTTTTGGATATCCCGGCGGACTATCCGGTTCCTATCATCTTGGGGAGACCTTTCCTAGCTACTTCCGGATGTCTAGTAGATTGCAAGAATGGAACCCTCTCCTTCAACATTGGAGAAGAGAACATCAAGTTCAAGCTGTCCACAATGATAAAAGGGCCAACCCTTGATGAAGATGTATTCAACATAGTTGAAGAAGAGGAGTCTAGAGAGGTTGTGAGCTCAATCTTGCTCAAGGATCCACTTGAGAGAGTTCTTAGCTCAAGCTTGATGGAGGAAGGAGTTGAGGAGAGTAGCAATGAAGTAATCAAGGCTTTGAATGCATTGGACGAGCTACCAAGTGTTGGGTTTGAATTGCTAGAAGAAGAGAAAAACTGCCTGGAAAAATTGGCCTGCCTGGGCAAAATCCGCCGATTTTTGTCCTTGTGCTGAAATTTCATCCAGTTTTGCAAAAACGGAAACTCAGATCGACCCACTGCTAGAAAAATCGGCCGATTTTTCCTCCTGGGTCGATTTTCCTGAGTCTTTTCAGCACCAACCACTTGAATGTGAGCAATCATCAAGGGACTTCAAGGAGGCTTCCATGGCTTTGCAATCATCTCAACCTACATTGTATGGATCATCTCCAACCGAAAAAGGACCTCCTCAACTTGATCTTAAACCTCTTCCTTCTCATTTAAAGTATGCTTTCCTTGGTTCAAATTCTACTTATCCGGTGATTGTGAATGCATCTTTGAATGATGATGAACTTGATAAATTGTTGAATGAATTGAAACTGCATAGAAAGGCAATAGGATACACCATTGATGACCTTGTTGGAATAAAACCCTCTTTGTGCATGCATAAGATAATGATGGAAGATAATCATAAACCCTCTATTGAACATCAAAGAAGGCTAAATCCTATAATGAAAGAGGCAGTTAAGAAGGAGATCATAAAGTTGCTAGATGCGGGAATTATCTACCCTATCTCGGATAGTAAGTGGGTTAGTCCCGTTCATGTAGTACCTAAGAAGGGTGGGATGACCGTAGTGACCAATGAGAACAATGAACTAATCTCGACTAGGACGGTTACGGGGTGGAGGATGTATATTGACTATAGGAAGTTGAACATGGCCTCTAGGAAAGATCACTTCCCCCTTCCCTTTATTGACCAAATGCTAGAGAGATTAGCTCAACATTCCCATTTTTGTTACTTAGATGGCTATAGTGGATTCTTCCAAATCCCTATCCACCCCGATGACCAAGAGAAAACAACCTTTACATGTCCATGGGGTACTTTTGCATATAGGAGAATGCCATTTGGGTTGTGTAATGCACCCGCCACCTTCCAAAGGTGTATGATGGCTATCTTTTCGGAATACATTGAAAATATCATGGAAGTGTTCATGGATGATTTCCCTGTTTATGGTTCTTCCTTTGATAATTGCTTGGCTAACTTGTCATTAGTATTGCAAAGATGTGAGGAGACAAATCTTGTCTTGAATTGGGAAAAATGCCACTTCATGGTAAGTGAAGGTATTGTGTTAGGACACTTGGTGTCTAACCGTGGCATTGAGGTTGATAGGGCCAAGATTGAAACGATAGAGAAGTTGCCACCACCTACCTCGGTGAAAGGAGTAAGGAGTTTCTTAGGGCATGCCGGTTTTTACCGGAGGTTTATTCAAGACTTCTCTAAAATTTCTAAACCCCTTACTAACCTACTAATGAAGGATGTCGAATTTGTTTTCTCCAAAGATTGCCTTGAGGCTTTTTGTAGGTTGAAGAATGCCTTGATCTCCGCACCTATAATGCAACCGCCGGATTGGAGTTTACCGTTTGAGATCATGTGTGATGCAAGCGATATAGCCGTTGGGGCTGTTTTGGGGCAAAGGAAAGATGGGCGCACTCATGCTATTTATTATGCTAGCAAGACGCTAGATGATGCCCAACTCAATTATGCTACCACCGAGAAGGAGTTGTTAGCGGTAGTGTATGCATTTGAGAAGTTCCGCTCATATCTTGTTGGAGCGAAGGTCATAGTCTATACGGATCATGCTGCGATCCGTTACCTCCTTACCAAGAAGGATGCAAAGCCTAGGTTGATTCGGTGGATCCTTCTTCTTCAAGAGTTTGACTTGGAGATCCGGGACAAGAAGGGATCCGAGAACTCCGTGGCGGATCACCTTAGTAGACTCCCACCATTGGAGCTTGAAAGAGAGGACATCCCGATTGATGACTCATTCCGGGATGAGCAATTGCAAATGGTGGAGTGCTTGTTCCAAGTGTCTAAAGGAAGTGAGCCATGGTATGCCGACATTGTGAACTATCTTGTGTGTGAGGAAGTGCCTCCCGGTTTGACATACGCCCAAAGGAAGAAGTTCTTCAAGGATGTGAGGCACTACTATTGGAGCGAACCACTTTTGTTCAAGAGAGGGCCGGATGGAATGTTTAGAAGATGCATACCGGAGGATGAGGTGGAGAGTGTGATCCGCCATTGTCATTCCTTGTCATGTGGAGGGCATGCTAGCTCCCACAAGACATGTGCGAAGGTGCTACAATCGGGTTTCTTTTGGCCAAGTTTGTTCAAGGACGTGCAAGGCTTTGTGGTAGCTTGTGACGCTTGCCAAAGGACGGGCAACATCTCAAGGAGAAATGAGATGCCCTTGAACAACATACAAGAGGTAGAGATATTTGATGTGTGGGGTGTGGACTTCATGGGACCATTCCCTTCTTCATGTGGCAACCTCTACATCCTATTGGCGGTTGACTATGTTTCGAGATGGGTGGAGGCAATCGCCTCACCTACAAATGACGCCAAGGTTGTTGTGCGGTTCTTCAACCGAGTGATCTTCCCTAGGTTTGGAACATCAAGGGTGATCATAAGTGATGGAGGGAAGCACTTCACCAATAGGAACTTTGGGGCACTTTTGGCTAAGTATGGGGTGACTCATAAGGTGGCAACACCTTACCATCCTCAAACTAGTGGCCAAGTGGAGATCTCCAACCGGGAGATAAAGGGAATACTTGAGAAGACGGTCTCTAGAACGAGAAAGGATTGGGCTATGAAGCTCGATGATGCCTTGTGGGCATATAGGACCGCTTTCAAGACACCAATTGGCACCACTCCTTACAAGTTAGTCTATGGAAAGTCTTGCCACCTTCCGGTAGAGATGGAGCATAGAGCTTATTGGGCCATTAAGTGGCTAAATTTTGACCTCAAGGAGGCGGGAGAGAAGAGGTTGCTTGACATAAACGCTCTTGAAGAGATCCGCTTGGATGCTTATGAGAATGCCCGGATCTACAAGGAGAGAACTAAACGGTGGCATGACAAGCGCCTCATTCCAAAGGAGTTGAGTGAAGGCGACTTGGTGCTTCTCTTCAACTCGAGGTTGCGGCTCTTCCCCGGGAAGCTCAAATCAAGATGGACCGGGCCATATGTGGTGAAGAAGATCTTTCCTCATGGAGCGGTAGAGATAGGAGGAGATCATTGTGGTGATTTCAAGGTGAATGGGCACCGTTTGAAGAAGTACATCCCGGAAGCCCCGGTGGAAGTGATTGCCCCGCTTCACCTTGATTGAAGCACTCCTGAATTTGGTCAAGCTAATGACCTTAAAGAAGCGCTTAATGGGAGGCAACCCATTGGTACATATTTTTCCTTTCTTTTTCTTGCTTTTGTTTGATCTCACTCTTGGTGTGCTTTGTTTTTCTTTTGTGTTTTTGGGTGCTAGATCTTGTTGATTATCGTGTGTGACGAGATGTTGGAGGTCATGTGAAGGCCTCATGGAACTGTGAAGGTACAAGATCCAAGCACATGGACGAGGGGGAAATCACCCAGAAAAATCGGCCTATTCTTCAGCAGATCGGCCGATTTTCCTGGGCAGTTGGGGCGATTTTTCCTCTGTAAAGGAAAGTGATGATCTCCAATCAAGCATGGGTGGAGCGGACGTGGAACTTGGACGGCTTGCGGTGCCAAGTGCGGGTTCCGACGCCATAATGAACATCAAGAGCTCTCTACCATCCTTGATCAATCATCCACCATCATCATCCAATGGGAACCGAAATACCAAAGCATCACCAATTTTACATTGTGAGGACTCTCTTTCACTTCTTTAAAATTTTTAGTGCTTCTAAGGCTTGGATATGACCCTAATGATGAATATTGTCTTGTGGATTGGCTATGGATGGCCTTGTGTGTTTAATTGATGATGCATATGTGGACTTGAAATACTTATCTTGAATTCCATGAATGACTTGTGATTATGATGCTTGCCTTGATCTAATTGAGGATTGAAAGTCGAAATTACATGCTAGTTCTTGCACATCAATTAGGAGTGATTAAGGCAATTCATCTTCCTCTACTTCTCATCTTGATCATGTTGCTTGAGCACCTCAATTGAGATAAATTTGACCTTTTTTGACCCATCCGGGAATAGGAGCATGTTAGTGTGTTGATGTGTGTGAAAAGCAAGTGTGGGGTAAAGTTGTTGATGAAAAGAATGTCATGCATGAAATGCTGAATTTGTTGTGAAAGTGTAGCCAAAAATATAGGCTTGGGGACGTTGGTTTAAATGACAAGTAACTCGGTACACTTCACATAATCGGGTGTTGGTGCCTTGCCAAAGTTAAATAAAGCAATAGTCCTAACGAGCTTTGGTATGTGTGCCCGGTGTGGATGCACCTCGAAAAATAGAAAAAGCCCGAGGATGGCTAATCACCAAGGTTTCGGCTTTTGTACACCAATGCCATTGTCTCAAAAATAAAAGAAAAGAAAGAAAAGAAAGAAAAGAAAATGAAAAATATACACTTGAGGGAAGTTGATAAGAAATGTGAAGTTGTGGTTGTTTAGTTCCTTTCCCGGATTAGCATCACATAGCCTAGAAAATTCCTACCTAATCACAACGTTTCTTGGCCTTCTATTTTACAAGTCCTTTTGACCTACTTGCATGTGTGTGTGGCTAAGTGATTTAGATTGGATATACTCATGATCATCTTGACTTCTTCATCTTTACATTTCATTGCATGCTATCAAGTTAAGTGTAATTGTCTTTCCATGCTTTCATTTATTTGATGCATAATTGCTTGTCCATTGCCATGAAACATGACTATGAAGGTGATCCAATATTAGAAGCACAACTCCAAAAGATTTTGCCATTTTTCTGCATACATAAATCATGTCATCTCTTAGTCTATAGTTGGGAATTTGCTCGGGGACGAGCAAACCTTAAGTATGGGGTATTTTTGATAACAAGATTTATGACTTAGGATTAGGTAATCATTTAGATAGATTTCTCACTCATTCATGCACGTTTTGGCATTGGTTCATGACGTCTTCGCTCAATTCATGCACATTTCTAGAAAAGACGTCTACACTACCTTTTATCGGTTTTGTAGGTAATTCGGGGATCTTTTAGGCATTAACCGATACATTAGAGGGCCAAGCCTCATGGTGGTACACATCCAAAGCTTTGGAAGAGCACAATTGGAGCAACAAAGGACATAAAGACCACTATTGGTGCAAGCAATGGAGCAACTCATGGCTAGACGATCATAGCATGCTTCTGTTGAAGAAAATCGGACCAAGTGCCAGGAAAATCGGCCGATTTAATCCACTGGGTCGATTTTTGGGCCTTTGACAGCTTAAGCCACGTGTCCCACGATCTCTTGTCCGGCCTTACTCTTGGTGGAGAATATAAGTGGTCCTGCAAGTTGTTGCTGAGCATCTCTCCTCTCCCACACTCTCATTCACAGCTCACCAATTTGGGGGAAAAGATTGGAGGAGAAGAAAAACTCTCAAAGATTGAAGGAAGAAGAAGAACACCATTCTAGTAGTGATAGTGAGGTTTTGAGTGACTTTTGAGCGATTTTTGTAATCTTGGATTGAAGAACTATTGCAAGGATTGTTAGGAACGTTTTGAATCTTCATTTAAGAGTTTGTAAGTCTTGCTTCAACTTGGATTCAGTTGAGATTTATTGATTTTACTTCCTTATCTTTCATTATCCATCTATGAACACCATGTATACTTGTTTGATGATTTTGGATCTTGATATGCATATTATTGGCTAGTTTATTGTGATTCTGGAGTGATGGATTGATGGTTATGGCTAGGGTGATGATAGAATGGACTTATATGTTAGTTTAGGATGATTTGTATGCACGAAACCCAAACCAGTCAGAAAAATCGCCCTGTTCTTCATGATAGATCGGCCGATTTAGCTATAGAACAGCCCGATTTGTTCTCCTATTGCTCTTTAAATGATGAATCTGTACGTTATGGTGTTTGGTTGTTTAAATCCTAGTGTTTATTAAGCCTAATTTAGCTTAGGATCACCTAATGCTATCAACCTAAGTGAGGGAAGAGATCTACCCGATGATTTCCATCTTAGATACCTTAGATGATGAATACTAGGTAGTAGTGAGCCTCATAAGCCGCTATTGGATCGAGTGTGCTAGGATTATTGCTTGAGACTCCCTTTTTCTGAGACTTACCCGGTAAGGAGAAGGTTGCCCTTAAGTAGTATCCGGTTTGTGTGGAATTCCTTATTTTAATCCCTTGAGACCTACCCGGTAATAGGAGTTTGATGCGGGACTAGTGAAGTGAGAGACCTACCCGGTAATTGCTTCCATTTGTGAAACATTCTTTCCCCAACACCGCAGTTTGTCCTTAGAATCCTTAGAACCTTGAGTCCGATACCATAACCGGAAATCTTGACCTCTAGAATCCACTTTTCTCTCTTGATCGTATACTTGTGTTTTGAGTTGCTTGTTTGATTGCTAGTTGAGTTGTAAGCTTGTTTCATTGTCTTTCTTTATTTGTGATCCTTGCTTGATCACTACAAAAACCAACCAAAAATATCATCATTTTCATTTCTTTGTTCCTTGACCTTTTCTTTGATTAGATCCACACTATCAATGACCATTGTTTGACTCGATTTCACCTTAGTCTTTGTGTTCGACCTCGGAATACTATCCCTACTACAAATGTCCCGTACACTGCGGGTTCGCTAGGAGTTAGGATAAATATAACGAGTATAAATTTAAAGTTTATTGCGTACACACATCACACGATCTTAGTGTAACACGCCATTAGGAAAACGACCATTGAAGGTCTCTTGGAACCCAAAGAAGGCTCCAAACTCACGGATGGTAAAATCATAGTTTCTTTCCATAAGGCGGAAAGAAACGGTCCTGTCCACATGGTTGTGCTCAAACGACGTCACAACCTCTCTCGTTATCTCCTCATAAGCGTCCTCTTGGATAGCCGAGAAGACGATAAGACCGGCTCTATCCAAGAGCCAAGTAAGGTCATCTACTATGTTTAGAGGAACTAGATCCTCCAACCATAGATACCTAGGGGTCCGATAACTGCCCTCTTATGGATCCTCTCGAGTGCATCGAGATGATCCTCGTGAATGGTGGGTACTCTAGGGCTAGGAGGTGCGGGTGATGAAGGTGATGATGGAGGTGAAGGGGAGGAAGGTGGTGGTGCTCTAGAGAATGAAGAGGAAGAGGGGTTACCCTTCCTCTTTTTGTTCTGCTCATTCTTCTTCTCCTTAATCCTCCCTGAAACTTGTTCGCTCCAAACGGTGTGTGCAAGCTTTAAATTTATAACCCTAGACTTAAGCTTAAAACAAGGATGCGAACCCGCAGTGTACGGGTCAATCGTAGTAAAAAGCAAGAAAATTCCAGGGGTCGATCACAGGGACTCGGTGAAACAAAGTCAATAACGGTAAGCTTCGTGAATACTAACCACAAAGAGCAATTAACACAATCAAAGATGAATAAGAAGTCAATAAAGCAAACATGCAATTCTAGGGATTAAAGCATCTAGTTGTAGTTCCAACTCAAGATCTATAGATAAGCGGACAAAGCTGAGATTTTTGCGTGGGGAAGGTGTTACTAAAGTGGAGTAGATCACCGGGTAAGTCTCACTACACACTAATCCTAAACCGTAACTCCTATTACCGGGTAAGTCTCTAGGAATCAAGATAAAGAACTATAACCTCAAACTAACACACCATCTAAGGGAATAGAATCAACCTTTACCGGGTAAGTCTCAGGCTAACTCACAAAGATGGGATGGAAGCACACTCAAACCCCAATAAAGGATAAACCTTTATTACCTACACTTATGATCGTTGGTACACAAACTAAGGAATTACCGGGTAAGTCTCATCCTAAGCTTGCTTTGAACCAGGAAAGGTGTAATAAGAATAGGATTTGGCAAACTCTAACACTTAACTCTCAGTTATGGATCAGATAAGTCACCTCGGTCAGCCAGTTTCCACCCCGGCCGAGATGTTCGTCAACCGAACGAGATGCTTAGGTTTAAGGTTAAAGACTCGAACTTTCAGGATCCTACTAGAATCTAAGATTATTCTATCATTGTTTTTCCCACAACCTTCAGCCAATCACCCTAGAATCACACAAGGAAATTAGCCACTCATCATTATTATGAAAGTATTAAATATATGGGAAGAAGGTGAATATTTGAACAAGAAGAATTTAATGAAAAAGACTTCAATAACTGAATCAAATATCACAACAAAGCGTTCCTTGGATAGCAATCCAACAAGACAAGACAACAAGTGAGGGAATTGAAGACAATCTTACAAAACCCTCCAAAAAGCTATAAAAGCTATAGACTTCAATCTTCCTTCAACCTTCAAAAAGGTTCTTCGAATCTCTCCCAACTGGAGTAGGCTGTTGCTGCTGCGTGATCTTCTCGTGTAAGCGGGATCTAGCGGATGTCGGATTTGTGGAAAATCCAACCCTTTTTATAGGAAAATAACCCTCCAAAGATAATAAATCTTAGAAAGATATTTTCCCATAAATATAGGTAAAATATATGATTCTACACATCTCCTTCCTTCTAGGAGCCAAGCCCAAAAATATAAGATCACTTTCCAAATTTAAAAGATCTCATCCATGAATAAAATATTCTCGCCGCGTCCTAGGTGTTCGCCTCGGTCGAGTCGGCGTCTCTGGATCACCTCGGTCGAGATGAATCTTTGGTCAACCGAGGTGAGTCACAACTGAATGTGAAATCTCTCAAAACTGGTCCAAAGTAAATCTTTAATCCATGGCTATGCTCCCTGGATGTAGCTCCAAATGACTCATGACTCCTTTTGCTCCTTTTTGATGCGAAACGTGCCATTTTACCTACGATTACAACAAAACTAGGTGTAGACCTCGATTCTCGCAAAGGTAGATGAAATGGTAGTAAAATAACATAATATACATACAAACATGCAGATTATGAAAGATAAAACGTCCAAACAAACCCAAAATATAGATTATAATTCATGCTATCAAAATACCCCATACTTAGCCCTTGCTTGTCCCCAAGCAAGTTCCTCATATAGAAGACTAGATAGAATGGATTATAAGTCAAGAAAATCAATGAAAAGTCTTTCAAAAACATTTTATGGTGTGCAACTATCATAGATCACTCTAAGAGAATACTTCATGGAATTAAAAACTCAATATGCTCAAAACATTTTATAAATATAGGAAAGTTGTTCATCTTTGCATAAAATCATAGAATGCATAATAAATCATAATTATCAAAATTAATCATGTATAATCCAGTTTAAACCGCTAAGTCAATCAACAAGCTCAAGGTCTCAAGGGCTTCCCAAAAGAAAAGTCAAGAAACGTGTAGGGTAGGGATGTGTGTAAGGTAATGTGGTGCTAGAATCCGGGAAAAGGATGAACTTCACTTTCACTTCGACTTGCAACATCTTCCACCAATAAGCTTTGCTTATTTCACACTTTTTCTTTTTCTTTTTACTTTTTGGGATGCATGGACAGAGGTGCACAATAACCGAAGCCTAGGAAATCTGCAATCATCAATTTCTCGAGATGCATCAAACCTTTGATGCACATACCATGACCCGTTAGGAATATCGCTCAATTCGACTTTGGCAAGACACAAACACCTGGCTATGTGAATGGTGCCGAGTTACTCATCTTCATGATTGACTTCCCCAAACCTATTATTGATTTCTAACACTTTCACTTCCAGCCACTTCTCAACTTCACTTGCTTTCACCACTTCGCTTGCTTCCAAATTCCCGGATAGGTAAAGGGATGCAAAATGTATATGAGGGGCTAAGCATGATCAAGAAGAGGAAGAAGAAGAGAATGAATTGCCTTGGTCTTTCCAAGAAGAAAGTGAGAGAACTTAACCTGCGGTGTCAACCTTCAAATTCAACATAATTTGGATAAAAACAAAGTATTAAACATGCTAATAATTTCAAACAAAGCATTTAGCAACTTAAACATAATATAAAACCTTTCAAACACATAAAGGATTCAAAACCCGTCAGTAAACAAGATCTTCACTGAGATCATATCCAGATAAGTAACACAAAATCGTTTTCGAAAACTCTCGGTTAACCCACCTCGGTCGAGGTGTTCTTGGTTCAACCGAGGTGAAATGCCTCGTTTGGCCAAGACTGACTCGGTCGAGGTTAAAAAAATTTTTTTTTTTTTTTTAAACCATTTTTTTTTCAGTTTCGACGTTTTTCTCAATCAAATAACCTGTAGGTATGCATGTAATATCAGATAATCATATAAATGCATAAGTGAAGCATAAATAAAATATTCGATAGAATGTAATACATCAAAAGTAGTCAAATACATCAAGTAGTCAAATAAGTACAAACACCCCATACTTGGGA
The DNA here is from genome assembly GCA_033239045.1 of Fagopyrum esculentum. Lineage (NCBI taxonomy): Eukaryota > Viridiplantae > Streptophyta > Magnoliopsida > Caryophyllales > Polygonaceae > Fagopyrum > Fagopyrum esculentum. The sequence goes on from BSUD01000001.1 coordinate 60,960,729, forward strand.
CACACTATCCCAGTGGGTCAAATAAAAGTCTGAAAATGAGAGAACTCACCGGATAAATAGCTGAACTGCATAAAAAATATAATAAGAAAATCATGCAGCTCCTCAATAATCCTGATCCGGCGGTGGTGGTGGTGGTACGTACGGATACTGAGTCGGATCGAAAGGATAGCCCATAGTCTGTTGGAACTGTAGCTCCATCATCCTACGCTGATAGTGCTTCCCCTCTAACATCTACTGAGTCCAGCTGTCAAGGTGTCGGTGCTGGGCGGCGAATCTCTCATGCATGTCCACAGTAAGGGCAGCATAAGAATCTATCATCTGATCTGTCAGATCATCGATCCGACGATGAGCCTCAATGTTTCTATGACGGCGTGTCCGACGCCTAGCAGATCTAGCAGGAGGTGCAGCAGGTGCAGGCTCAGTATCCTCCTCATCATCCAAATCTATGATCGGTGGTGCGCTCGTCCCTGCAGTATCCGTCCCTGTATCCATCGGGACTCCACCATCTCTCTCATCTACAATCTCCTCGTCGTCGTCATCCTCCTCCTCCTCAGCCGGGGCAGCTGCTGCCTCTCTATGATCCTCCATCAGTGGAGCCCAAGCTGTCTGCCAGTAATGCGGATCGAAAACTGTGAACTGAGCAGACCAGCGGATCCCCTGTGGTGCAGTCCGCTCCCAAGGCATAGCAACATATGGAGTGGTCAAACCACGGGGAACCAAAATCCTCCGTGTGATCATCTCCTATAATCCAAGCGGCTTCGGAGCCGCCACCATCGTACAAACACTGAGGTCCATCCCATGATAGGTAGCAATATGGGTGACTAGACCTCCGCAGCAAATGTCTCCCTTCGCCTTGGCCTTGATCCTGTGCAGGTCCTCTGCCAAGATCAAGCCAAAGTCTGGGAAACCCCCTGTGACCATACAGTAGAGGTTGAAGAGCTCGCCCTGTCGGATCTTCTAGGGCGTCTCAGTACGCGCCAGAAGTGTCTCGCTGAATATCCTATGGGCTAATCTGAAGGCCGGGTGGAAGATGACCTTCTCCCTGGAATCTCCAGGGCGCCATCTGTCTGCATGCTCGGTAATATGGGCAATCTGCCCCCAGAACTCCCTAGCTACGGATCGGGAGGGGAAGTCGGTGGCGGTGGGCTCAGAAAAGCCGAAAATCTCTCTCCAAATCTCTAAAGGAACTATGAAGTTCCGGTTCATCAACCGGTACTTCACAGACCTATCTGTGGGGAGGTAAGAGAAGGAGCTAACAAACTCTAAGGTCGGCTCCAAATAAGCTGGGGCTCGGATCTCAGTAAACTGATCCAGCCCAACAGTGGCAATCATCCTCCTAAGGTCACCATCTAACCCTAGGCAATCGAAAGCTGACACGTCCAGAAAACGTGGTGCGATAACTGGACGGCTAGCTATGCGCTCATAGTCTACCCGGCATCTCTCGTGGATAACCGGGCGGTAAGTACGGGAAGAAGAAGAAGAAGGGGAAGGTGAAGATCTGTCTCTGAGGGCTAGGCGACGATCGGAACTCATTTTCACTCAACACTGTCAGAACACCTCGGTCACTGACAAGACTCAGAAATCACCTTGGTCAAGATGCAGTTCGACCGGACCGAGGCGCAGCAGTTACGATTCCAATTCTCAGAAATTCAGTTCTTTTCCCCCAAAATTCACTACAATTGCTTCCTAAGGGGTACTTAAGCTTTTTCTCAGCAAAATCAGGGGCAACCAAAGCCCAAATCGAAACAAATGAACGAGTTAGGGTTTCGACTGTTTTTACCTCGTTTCAGTCGATTCGCTCGATTTCTTTGCAGATCTGTTGTTGCAATCGGTTCCTCTACCCTTCAATCTCAGTTTAGAAGCGGAAATCTTCGAAAACGAGCAAGAAATGAGAGAGAGTGAAGTGGATTGTCGCCGCGGTCGAGGTGGGTAAAGTAAAAAAGTGAAAAATAAATTTTTTTTTTCCTTTTTATACAGTTCCTGGATCTGTTGTCACCTCGGTCGAGATGGTCTCGACTGGACCGAGGTGGTACGGACCGAGGTGGTTCTGCAGAAACCCTAGTCGTCTCGGTTGCTCAAAAATCAACTCGGTCGAGGTGCTCTGACAGTGACCGAGATGCTTCTGTCTTCTCAAAATCTCGAACTTTTGTCCTTCTAGTTATGCTCCTTCCTTAGATATTCCCTGTTGTCTGTCCAGAACGCCAAAAACAAAGCAAAGCAAAGCAAAAACAAAAACTATCTAAGCTAGACTAGAAAACGGGAAAATGAAAGCAATACCTTGGGTTGCCTCCCAAGAAGCGCTTGGTTTAAGGTCGCTAGCTGGACCATGATGCGTCTCAAACGAGGTATATTGGTGCAACCTCCTCAACCGGCGTTTCCGGCTGGTATTTCTTAAGTCTATGACCGTTGACCTTGAAGCTTCCGCTAGTTTCGCCCCATATCTCAACTACACCATGAGGGAAAACATGTTTCACAACATAAGGTCCGGTCCATCTAGATTTCAACTTACCTGGAAAAAGGCGGAGGCGGGAGTTGAAGAGTAGAACTAAGTCTCCTTCGTTAAGCTCCTTTGGGACGATACGCTTGTCATGCCATCTCTTCGTCCTTTCCTTGTAGATTTTGGCATTCTCATAAGCGTTCAAACACAGCTCCTCCAGCTCGTTGAGTTCCAATAGTCGCTTCTCACCAGCCTCCTTGATGTCGAAATTCAACCATTTGATCGCCCAATACGCCTTGTGTTCCAATTCAACGGGCAAATGGCAAGACTTCCCATATACCAAATTATAAGGAGTGGTACCTATGGGAGTCTTGAATGCGGTCCTGTACGCCCAAAGAGCATCGTCCAACTTCATGGACCAATCCTTCCTCGTTCTAGAGACGGTCTTCTCCAAAATTGCATTGATTTCTCTATTCGAGATCTCGACCTGTCCACTAGTTTGAGGGTGATAAGCAGTTGATACCTTGTGGGTTACCCCATACTTCGATAGAAGTGCTTTGAACTTCCGGTTGATGAAATGCGTTCCTCCATCGCTAATGATGATACGTGGAGTTCCAAATCGTGGAAAGATAGTTCTATTCAAGAACTTCACAACCACCTTGGCGTCGTTAGTGGGAGAAGCAATGGCTTCAACCCATCTAGAGACATAGTCAACCGCAAGAAGGATATAGAGGTTTCCTCCGGAGGATGGGAAAGGTCCCATGAAGTCAATCCCCCATACATCGAAGATTTCCACTTCTTGGATGTTGTTAAGTGGCATCTCGTTCCTCCTTGACAAGTTCCCTGTTCTTTGGCATGCATCACAAGAGACAACAAAAGCTTGTACATCTTTAAATAATGTGGGCCAAAAGAAACCGGAAAGCAATACCTTAGCGCATGTTTTATCGGTGCTAGCATGTCCTCCGCAAGGAAGCGAATGGCAATGCCGTATGACGCTATTAACCTCATCTTCCGGGATGCATCTTCGAAGCATCCCATCCGGTCCGCGCTTGATTAGCAGCGGCTCGTCCCAGTAATAATGTCGTACTTCCTTGAAGAATCTCTTCTTTTGAGAGTACGTCAATCCGGGCGGTGTTTCCTGGAAAACAAGATAATTTACAATGTCAACATACCAAGGTCCGTTCTTATCAGAAAGTTGGTGGATAGAATGTTCCACCAACTGAGGATGAATATCAGAGAAGTGAGTAAGAAGATTATTATTCTTAGTAATCTCAGTTGACATCATCTCGCCATCGATCTCGGTCGAGGCACAGAGGCGTTGACCGAGGTGTTCTTCAGTCGCCTCGCTCAGTCCAGAAAGTGCCTCGGTCGAGGTGCTGCTACTGGGACCGAGACTGGAGATCTTCGTCTCCTGGATTAGCTTCTCAGTTTTAGCTCCTGGATCCTCTTCCAGTGCCTTCAAGCTCCGTATATCTGCATCACAAGAAGCATCTATACCCTCCTCCATTAAACTGAAGCTAATAACTCTTTCGAGTGGATCGTTAATAAGGATAGAACTCACCAATTCTCTTGATTCTTCTTCATCGTAGATGCTGAAGATATCATCAGTTAGCTGCTCCCCTTTCATGGCTGCAAGTAGTGCGAACTCCACCTCATCGCCACCAACGTTGAATTTCAACTTGGCGTTCTTGCAATCCACGTTGCAACCCGAAGTTGCTAGAAATGGCCTCCCGAGAATAATAGGAACAGGATAATCCGCGGGAATGTCAAGTACAACAAAATATATAGGTAGATAGAAGTTACCTAACTTGACCGGAACATCCTCCAAGATGCCCACGGGATTGGTAATGGAGCGATCCGCCATATAAAGTCGAATCTTGACCGGCTTAGGCTCTCCAAGACCGATCTTCGTGCATAGCTCCAGCGGGATGATGCTCACGCTGGCTCCTAGATCACAAAGGGCTTCACTAGTGACATCCCCAACTTGAATGGGAATGCAAAACGAGTCGGGATCTCTCAACTTAGGTGGCATCTTTTCCTTCATGATCTTGATAAGCTCCGAAGATTTAGATGTCATCCTAACTTCACCAACATCTTCCAGCTTCCTCTTCCTTGATAAGATTTCTTTTAAGAACTTCCCATAGGCGGGCATACCTAGAATAGCATCAAGGAAGGGAATTTTAATATGTAGCTTATTCATCAAGTCAAGAAACTTACCAAAGTGCTTGTCTAGATGTGCTCTGGCTCTGGACTGAGGGAATGGAAGTGGTGGTTTGTATGCAGGAGGTGGAATATAAGTTTCAGTCGTCCCTCCTGCTTTCTGTTGCTCCACCTCGGTTGGCATCTCGGTCGAGGTGTTCTTCGACTGGATCTGGACCGAGGTGGTCTGCGTCGAACGAGGTACTGGATCTGCAGTTTTAAGTCCACTCCTCGTTGTTATGGCCATGCACTGGCCCTTAGGGTTAGCTTCCGTCTTTGCTGGAAGCTTCCCTGGATCTCTTGGCACTTCATTCGCCCTACTAGCAAGTTGTTGTTCGAAGGACTTTTGGGCCCTCGAAAATGAAGTCATAGAATTCTCCAAAGCGCTAAGCTTGATCAAGATAGCCTCCAGAACTGCGTCTTTCTTTTCTGATTGAGACGAACTTGATCCTTGCCCTTGGCTCTTAAATGGAGTAGAAGAAGAAGAAGGGGAAGAGAGGAAAGGGTTAGAGGAATCATTAGAGTTGGAGTTTGAATGATTGTTACCGTGATTTTGGTTATTCGCCCTCCAGTTGTTGCTATTGGATCCTCTATTGTTGTTGTTGTAGTTGTTGTTTCGGGGGCCGTTGTTGTTATTACGGTACCCGTTGTTGTTGTTGTTGTTCCTTTTCCCTTGCTATTCCTTCTTAGTTTGAGCCATCAAGAGCTCCTTCAATTGCTTCACGTCATTCTTCAAAGACGTGAGTTGATTGTTGTTGGATTGAGTCTCTTGAAAGTTGACTCTTTTAACTCCACCTTCAGCTCCTTGGTGGGTATATTTCTCCATGTGCAAGGCTTGCTTCTCAATGAAGTCCCAAGCCTCATCAATCGCCATGTCCATGAAGGTACCGGCGGAGAGTAGTTGGAGATTGAACTGGGTGCTTCCGTCCAGTCCTTTGAAGTAGATCTCCAACAACTCGATCTTTGGAATCCCATGATGTGGGCAATCCAAAAGGATATCCTTGAACCGCTCCCAAGATTTGGACAAGCTCTCCTTGTCCTTCATAATGAAAGCATTGATCTTCCCTCTCATTTCAGCGGTCTTTGAGGGGGGAAAGAATTTGGTCAAGAATTCCGTAGTCATCTCCTCCCATGTGCTAATTTTTCCTAGAGGAAGAGATTGATACCAAGTAAGAGCTCTATCTTTTAAAGAAAAGTAAAAAGGTCTTAGCTTGTAGTTGTTATTCTCAATTCTGGAAGGTCGCAAGGTTTCCATCAAGATCTCGTAGTTTTGAAGATGTTGATGCGGTGATTCCTTCTCTAGCCCTCCGAATTGGCATTGGCGAATCATGGATAGAACTTGCGGTCGAAGTTCGTAGTCATGATCCGCTGGATCTCCTAGGTTCACCCCTGGACGCCTCAGCTGTTGATTAGGGTCCATCCTTTGACCTAGGGTTTGTGGAATTCCTGCAAGAAGAACATCTCGGACTGGCATCCGAGGTGGAGGTACATCGTCCGGGGCGTCAGGTACTGGAATCTGCCTCGGTCGAAGATCAGCCACTGGATCCTGCATCGGTCGAGGATCAACAGGGGGATCTTCCCTCGGTCGAAGTAGAATCTGGTCTCGTATGACTGCTATCTCAGCTTCGATTGCTGCAGTCTTGGTGCGATTCTCTTCTTTCTCTTGCCTAAGTTCTTCCTTGCTGAGGCGTAGCAGCTCTAGCGCCTCTTTCAATTCGGCCGCAAGATCGCGATCGTCTTGTTGGGCCATCTTTACTTCTCTTAAGCGTCGCTTGTATGTCTTTTCCGGTTCGGGATCGTAAGGAACGATTTCCTTCCCAGTGCGGGTTCTTCGCATATACCTAAGAAAGAACCTGCAAAAGTCACTCAAGTAGAGTGGTTAGATGACACGGGGCAAGCGCCCCAAGAGCAAACCGTACCGGCTCGGTCTAGACCAAGTCCCCGGCAACGGCGCCAAAAACTTGTTCGCTCCAAACGGTGTGTGCAAGCTTTAAATTTATAACCCTAGACTTAAGCTTAAAACAAGGATGCGAACCCGCAGTGTACGGGTCAATCGTAGTAAAAAGCAAGAAAATTCCAGGGGTCGATCACAGGGACTCGGTGAAATAAAGTCAATAACGGTAAGCTTCGTGAATACTAACCACAAAGAGCAATTAACACAATCAAAGATGAATAAGAAGTCAATAAAGCAAACATGCAATTCTAGGGATTAAAGCATCTAGTTGTGGTTCCAACTCAAGATCTATAGATAAGCGGACAAAGCTGAGATTTTTGCGTGGGGAAGGTGTTACTAAAGTGGAGTAGATCACCGGGTAAGTCTCACTACACACTAATCCTAAACCGTAACTTCTATTACCGGGTAAGTCTCTAGGAATCAAGATAAAGAACTATAACCTCAAACTAACACACCATCTAAGGGAATAGAATCAACCTTTACCGGGTAAGTCTCAGGCTAACTCACAAAGATGGGATGGAAGCACACTCAAACCCCAATAAAGGATAAACCTTTATTACCTACACTTATGATCGTTGGTACACAAACTAAGGAATTACCGGGTAAGTCTCATCCTAAGCTTTCTTTGAACCAGGAAAGGTGTAATAAGAATAGGATTTGGCAAACTCTAACACTTAACTCTCAGTTATGGATCAGATAAGTCACCTCGGTCAGCCAGTTTCCACCCCGGCCGAGATGTTCGTCAACCGAACGAGATGCTTAGGGTTAAGGTTAAAGACTCGAACTTTCAGGATCCTACTGGAATCTAAGATTATTCTATCATTGTTTTTCCCACAACCTTCAGCCAATCACCCTAGAATCACACAAGGAAATTAGCCACTCATCATCATTATGAAAGTATTAAATATATGGGAAGAAGGTGAATATTTGAACAAGAAGAATTTAATGAAAAAGACTTCAATAACTGAATCAAATATCACAACAAAGCGTTCCTTGGATAGCAATCCAACAAGACAAGACAACAAGTGAGGGAATTGAAGACAATCTTACAAAACCCTCCAAAAAGCTATAAAAGCTATAGACTTCAATCTTCCTTCAACCTTCAAAAAGGTTCTTCGAATCTCTCCCAACTGGAGTAGGTTGTTGCTGCTGCGTGATCTTCTCGTGTAAGCGGGATCTAGCGGATGTCGGATTTGTGGAAAATCCAACCCTTTTTATAGGAAAATAACCCTCCAAAGATAATAAATCTTAGAAAGATATTTTCCCATAAATATAGGTAAAATTTATGATTCTACACATCTCCTTCCTTCCAGGAGCCAAGCCCAAAAATATAAGATCACTTTCCAAATTTAAAAGATCTCATCCATGAATAAAATATTCTCGCCGCGTCCTAGGTGTTCGCCTCGGTCGAGTCGGCGTCTCTGGATCACCTCGGTCGAGATGAATCTCTGGTCAACCGAGGTGAGTCACAACTGAATGTGAAATCTCTCAAAACTGGTCCAAAGTAAATCTTTAATCCATGGCTATGCTCCCTGGATGTAGCTCCAAATGACTCATGACTCCTTTTGCTCCTTTTTGATGCAAAACGTGCCATTTTACCTACGATTACAACAAAACTAGGTGTAGACCTCGATTCTCGCAAAGGTAGATGAAATGGTAGTAAAATCACATAATATACATACAAACATGCAGATTATGAAAGATAAAACGTCCAAACAAACCCCAAAATATAGATTATAATTCATGCTATCAAAACTCTCCTAACAAAATCCATCACTGTTCAAAACCACGGTCAGTTCTTGCTTTTCCACGGCCGTGGAACTGACAGAGACCGTAATTCGTCTCGACTTTTCTCAAAAATCCACAAACAGCACTCAAATTCAGCAATCAGGCAGCCCTAGTCTAATTCCTTCCAATTTCAATCAGTTCTCCTAAAATTTCTAGCAAAAACGAATCCAAATTGACGAAGATAGAGAAGAGCGAAAAAAACCTAGGTTTCGGATTTTAAAATCCGAATTGTGCGTTCCTTGGTGAATTGCCGCTCGATTCGTTGCTTGGATCTCGTTGGTGGTCGAATTTGCTTCAATTTGGAACGAAGAATCGTTGAAAACGATTAACGAACGGAGATTTGAGGCGAAGGGCGTGGAATCGGTAAGAGAGGGTCGTGGAATTGGGATTTTGGTGAGTTTTTGTGAAGAACGTGGATATAGTGGCCGGAAAAATTTTTGAAAACCACGGTCTATCGGGGGGTTCCACGGCCGTGGAAATGTACGGACCCGTGGTTTTGGTGATTTTTCAAAGACTTTTGGAAATTACGGTCACTGTAGCTGTCACGACCGTGGTTTAGGCCGTGAAACTCTCTGTAATGCTCCAAAGTCCAAGTTTCGTCACTTTTCTTCAAAATAACTCTTCCTCTTTCCTTTTCCACCGTTCCTACATCCAAAAACACGAACATACCGAAAGGAATCGAAGGCAAAACAAAGCAAAAACGTCTAAACTAAGCTAAACTATGAATCGAAAACAAAAACGTAAATGCAATACCTTGGGTTGCCTCCCAAGAAGCGCTTTGTTTAAGGTCCGTAGCTAGACCAATCTCGCACTTATTCGAGTGCGGTAGGCGCGAACTCTTCAGCTTGGAGTTACGGCGTGTACTTCTTGAGTCGTTGACCGTTCACCTTAAAGCTTCCGCCCGCTTCATCCCATACTTCAACTGCACCATGGGGGAATATACGCTTAATTAGAAAAGGTCCGGTCCAACGAGATTTAAGCTTACCTGGAAAGAGACGAAGCCTTGAATTGAAGAGGAGAACTTGATCTCCTTCTTTGAAGTCCTTTGGAATGATATGCTTATCATGCCAGCGCTTTGCTCTCTCCTTATAAATCTTGGCGTTTTCATAAGCGTTCAAGCGGAGTTCTTCCAGCTCATTAAGGTCTAAGAGACGCTTCTCTTCCGCTTCCTTCATGCTGAAATTTAACCATTTGATAGCCCAAAACGCCTTATGCTCTAACTCTACCGGTAAGTGACAAGACTTCCCATACACAAGGTTGTATGGTGTGGTTCCTATGGGAGTCTTGTACACAGTCCGGTATGCCCACAATGCGTCATCAAGCTTCAAAGACCAATCCTTCCTAGTCCTTGAAACCGTCTTCTCTAAGATTCTTTTGATCTCCCGATTTGAGATCTCAACTTGTCCACTTGTTTGTGGATGATAAGGGGTGGCGATCTTGTGAGTAACCCCATACTTAGCTAGAAGAGCTTCAAAGCGCCGGGAAATACAGTGAGAACCTCCATCACTAATGATAGTCCTTGGTGTCCCAAATCGTGGGAAGATGGTCTTGTTAAAGAACTTAACCACCCCATGGCATCATTGGTGGGAGAGGCAATCGCTTCCACCAATCTAGAAACGTAATCCACCGCCAAGAGTATGTATTGGTTTCCACAAGATGATGGGAATGGTCCCATAAAATCTACTCCCCAAACGTCGAAAATCTCCACCTCTTGGATGTTATTGAGAGGCATCTCATTCCTCCTAGATATATTACCTGTTCTTTGACAAGCATCGCAGCAAGAAACAAAGGATTGCACATCTCTAAATAAAGTAGGCCAAAAGAATTTAGATTGCAATACCTTTGCGCTAGTCTTGTTCGAACTAGCGTGTCCTCCACAAGGTAGTGAATGACAATGGCGGATGACACTTTGCATCTCATCTTCCGGCACACATCGCCGAATGATGCCATCCGGACCTCTCTTAAAGAGGAGAGGTTCATTCCAAAAATATTCCCGAACATCCTTAAAGAACTTCTTTCTTTGTGCGTAGGATAATCCGGGCGGTATCTCGTGGCAAACCAAATAGTTAACAAAATCAGCAAACCATGGTTCGTTACCTTTGGAGATCACATCGATGCACTCCTCAATAATGTGTAGGTGTTCGTCTGGGAAGGAGTCATCTATGGGTAAGTGGTCGTCTTCTAGATGTGTTAGGCGACTCAAATGATCCGCAACAGAATTTTCCGAACCCTTCTTGTCGCGGATCTCTAGATCGAATTCTTGTAGGAGAAGAATCCATCTAATTAGCCTTGGCTTCGCATCCTTCTTTGCAAGGAGGTACCGGATCGCAGCATGGTCCGTGTAGACAATCACCCTTGCACCTACATGATAAGAGCAAAACTTGTCAATAGCATAAACAATGGCTAAGAATTCTTTTTCCGTAGTGGCGTAGTTGAGCTGCGCTTCATCTAGGGTCTTGCTAGCATAGTATATGGCATGGGTTTGCCCTTCCTTCCGTTGTCCAAGAACAGCTCCTATAGCTACGTCACTAGCATCGCACATAACCTCAAAGGGAAGAGTCCAATCCGGAGGTTGGATAATAGGTGCTGAAATTAGAGCTTGCCGAATGGTGTTAAACGCATCCAAACATTCTTGCGAAAACTCAAAAACTGCATCCTTCATCAATAGATTAGTGAGCGGTTTTGATATTTTAGAGAAGTCTTTAATGAAACGTCTATAAAATCCAGCATGTCCTAAGAAACTTCTTATCCCTTTCACCGAAGTTGGGGGAGGAAGTTTCTCTATAGTCTCTATTTTCGCCTTATCCACCTCTATCCCTCTACTAGAGATTAGGTGTCCTACAACAATCCCTTCCTTTACCATAAATTGACACTTCTCCCAATTAAGAACTAGGTTAGTGTCTTCACACCTTTGTAAAACAAGAGCAAGGTTAGACAGGCAATTGTCAAAAGAGGAACCGTATACGGAGAAGTCATCCATGAAGACCTCCATGATTTCCTCAATGTATTCGGAGAAAATGGCCATCATGCACCTTTGAAAGGTGGCTGGGGCGTTGCAAAGCCCGAACGGCATTCTCCTATAAGCGAACGTACCCCATGGGCACGTGAATGTGGTCTTCTCTTGATCGTCAGGGTGTATCGGAATCTGAAAGAAACCACTATAACCGTCAAGATAGCAAAAGTGTGAATGTTGCGCTAACCTTTCAAGCATTTGATCGATGAAGGGTAGTGGAAAGTGATCCTTCCTCGTCGCGTTGTTAAGCTTGCGGTAGTCAATGCACATCCGCCATCCCGTTACGGTTCGGGCAGGAATGAGTTCGTTATTCTTGTTGGTGATGACCGTCATTCCTCCCTTCTTTGGAACTACTTGAACTGGACTCACCCACTTACTATCGGAGATAGGATAGATGATACTTGCATCAAGAAGTTTAAGAATTTCCTTCTTGACAACCTCCTTCATGGTCGGATTCAACCGCCTTTGAGGTTGTCTCACGTTTTCTGCCTCGTCGTGGAGCTTCTCAAATTCCACTTCACCCACCTCTCCTTGTGCTTCTAAGGCTTCAATTGCCTCATTGCACTCCTCTTCTTCCCCTACATTCGTTAGACTCATAGTGATAACCTTTTGCAAAGGATCTTTGAAGAGAATAGCACTTACCTCCTCTCTAGACAACCCTTCTTCATCTTGGATATTGAATATATCCTCATCAAAGATTGGCTCCTTCACTAGAGTGGAAAGAACGAACTCTACCTTCTCTTCTCCTATGTCAAAGGCGAGTCTAGCATTCTTGCAATCGACTATGCAGCCGGAAGTTGCAGGAAACGGTCTTCCGAGTATGATCGGGACCGGACTATCTGCAGGAATGTCAAGCACAACAAAATCAATGAGAACAAAGAATTTACCTAGCTTGACTGGGACGTCTTCTACAATACCGACGGGGCGAGTGATAGATCGATCCGCCATGTACAACGTCATCTTCACCGGTTTAGGGTTGCCTAAACCGATCTTCCTACATAATGCAAGTGGTATGATGCTCACACTTGCTCCCAAGTCACATAACGCATCATATGTGACATCTCCCACTCCTATGGGAATGCAAAATGACCCCGGATCCTTTAGCTTGGGGGGCATTTTCGCCTTCATGGTCTTGATGAGATCCGAAGAATCCGAACTCATCTTAACCTCACCGAAATCTTCTAGCTTCCTCTTGTTGGAGAGGAGCTCCTTCAAGAACTTACCATAAGCCGGCATGCCTACAATAGCATCAATAAAGGGTATATTAATATGCAGCTTGCTCATGAGTTCTATAAACTTACCAAATTGTTTATCTAGGCGTGCTCTCGCTCTAGATTGAGGGAATGGTAGGGGAGGTTTGTAAGCTGGAGGAGGAACGTAGACATCTTCCTTCTCCTTCCCCTTCTCTTTGTCTTTCTCAACGGGGACTTCAACAAATTTAGGCTGCGGATCGGTGGTAGTCACTCCGCTCCTAGTTGTGATTGCCATCACCCTTCCCTTAGGGTTGTCCTCCGTCTTTCCTGGAAGTTTCCCTTGATTCCTAGGAACTTCCTCCGCATAGCTGAACATTTGGTTTTCCAAAACCTTTTGGGCTTTATCAACCTTAGAAATTTGATCATCAACCTTAATGATGCGGTTCTCCAAACCTTGAAGCTTTCCCAAGATCGTTTCCAACATGGGATCGGGCTTCTCCTTCCCCGAAGTGTTTCCTCCATTAGATGTTTGCCCCTGGCTTTTCAAAGGAGTAGAGGAAGAGGAAGGTGGAGTTAGTGAATTCGAATTGGAAGGATAAGAGTTACCGGAATTTTGTTGATTGGAGCGCCAATTGTTGTTGTTTGAACCCCTATTGTTGTTCCAATTGTTGTTCCGGTTGTTGTTATTGCCATTCCAATTATTCCGGTTGTTGTTCCGGTTGTTGTTGTTGTTGCGGTTTGTGTTCTCACCGCCATTGTTGTTGTTGCCCAAGTAGTCAACATCCTTTCCTTGTTGCTTTGGAAAGTTGGTCTTGATTGCCTCCTTCAACTCCTTGATCTCATTGTTGAGGGAGAAAATTTGATTTTGAGCTTCATGTGTGAGCTTCGCTCCTTGCTCTACACGATTTCCCTCCACTTTCCGGTGGGAATACTTCTCTATGACTCTTGCTTGCTTCTCAATGAAGTCCCAAGCGTCATCTTCCCTCATGTCCATGAATGTGCCACATGAGAGGGATTGGAGCTTGAATTGTGTCTCCACATCCAGCCCCTTATAGTAAATCTCCAGCAATGCAAGCTTGGATATGCCATGATGAGGGCAATCCAATAACAAATCCTGAAACCTTTCCCATGATTGAAACAAACTTTCGTTAGATCTCATGGAAAATGCATTAATCTTACCTCTAAGTTCCGCCGTTTTGGATGGCAGAAAGAACTTAGTGAGGAACTCCGCAGAAAGGTCTTCCCATGTGTCTAGTTTCCCATTAGGAAGAGCTTGGTACCAAGACAATGATTTCCCCTTCAAGGAGAAGAAGAAAGGCTTGAGCTTATAGTTGTTAATAGTCGCGTTCTTCGGCCTCATTGTCTCCATCATACACTCAAAGTTTTGCAAGTGTTGGTGTGGAGATTCAGCACTTGTCCCGCCAAATTGGTTTTGGCGAACAAGAGTAATAACTTGAGGATTGAAGCTAAACCCTTGCACATCGTCAGCATCAAAGTTCACACCTAAACGGCGTGGTTGCTGCGTTGGATCCATCCTTTGGCCAAGAGTTCTTGGCTCCGCATCCACACGTTCGATCCTTGCATTCCTAGGTGGAACACGGAGATTAGCAGCTGCCCATGGGTGGAATGGATTCACATTGATCGTGAGGTCAATTTCCTCTAGCGGTGGCATGGAGGAATCGCTATCATCAGCGGATGAATGACCCCTATTTGACCTTAAAGGTCTCCTTGAGGATTTCTTGTAACACCCCGAATCCGCGGGACTCGGGATGCCACGGGTTAGGACCTCACAATGGGTCCCGACCCTTAGCCTGACAACAATTTCACTGGATCTTACAACAAGACACAAATAAAGGCAAAACCGAAATTCATTTTAATGCAATGATATGAACCCCAAAAGAAAACAACGAAAGACTTCAGCTGAGATACAACGCTAAAGGCAACCGCCATACACGCGACATACATAATACCCTAAACAATACATAAAAACAACCCCCAAAACCCATCCTAAAATGTACGGACCCCGGCTGCCCACTCTTCCGGATCTCTCGGCCGCGCCCCTAACCTGCAAGGCAACTACAACAGTATCGGTATAAAACCGTTAGCTAGCATTCAAGGCATTAGAATCATGGTATTGGCACACACACACATAAGGCATCATAAACACACAACATGTTCCAAAACACACAATCCGGTTTATTATCTTTTTATTATTAGGTCATATCCCGTTCTAATTCAACTTCTTTTGTGACACGAGAATCTTAAAGATCTCGCCCTTGTCCCCTTTCACCATACGGGTTTGTACTTGATGCGGATCAGCATCACCCGATGGGCTGGTCGAAAGGCACCTCCCAGTCATCCACATTTTGGACTGGACAAGCGGTCACCGCCCGTTATCATACACTTGGGCCAAATATAAACATATAAAGTCGGTGGTCCTATTACCGGTTTAGATGTTATAACATAAGCAATAAACACACACATAAATAATAAACACACACCACCAAACACGCATTGAAACTAATACACAGAATACGAGCTAAGTAAGTCCGAAGACTTACCTCCTCCCAAGGATAATCCCGCTAACCACCACTCTCAACTTCCCATAGGAACACACTCAACGTCTGGTCAAAACAAGGCACACAATCAACATCTCTCTCACATGCTAGAAGTCCTTAGACTTCTAGTTCCAATGATCTCGCAAGATCATAAACCATAAACATGCTAGGATAACAAACTCCTAGTCCTCACGATCTCACAAGGTCATAACCATCACAACATAGGCTAGGAAACTTTTGTTATAGTCTCCACAATCTCAACATACAACTTAAATCCATAAATAATCTCACAAGACCCCATTACCACCTCAAGCTTAGAATCAACAACAATCCATCAAACAATATCAAATCCTTAAAACTCACCTAAGGTTCAAAGCCACTACTTGGCATTCACTCTAAGTTATGCTAGATCCAACCTAGCATGATAATAATACTACACATAACTAAATCGAGGGGAAAGAATACTCACACGGTGTCAAAAGAAGGAAGTCGTTCAACGGATGTCGACTTGGACTCGTTAGGCCTTTATCGGGGCGCTTCCGAACCTAGCACCAAACTAAACAAATTTAGCTTATAAACTAAATTTGAACGGAATAATGAACATATATAATCTAAGGAAAACCCCACTAGTAAAACCCAATTTAAAAACCGTAACTATAATATTCCGGGCAAACTATACAATTTTTATAACATGGGTAAAAACCGCAATCAACTTTCCGGACCGTAAATACGGACTCAAGAACTTAAAATCATTTTCCGAAATTAACCTTTGGTCAAAACAATGAAATATATTTCAGCAGGGCATAAAATATAAATTCTGGAAACTTGGGACATTTTTTCCAAACTTAAATCTGCAAGGGTATATTCACATAATTCAGAAACATGGACCAAAACTGCAAATATCAAATAATGGGTTCAATCTTTAATATACACAAATAAGGGGGGGGGGGAGATTTTAATTAGGGCAAAGGTCTCATCTTCAACCTCTGGAATCTGCGTAGAAGAGAGGGTCCGAGAGGGCGGCGGCGTAGGCGTGACTCCGGCAGAGCAAGAGGTGGCGACCGGCGAGCTCTCCAGTGGGTCAGGATGTTTGATGAGCCGGCCCTGGTTCCAAATTTGGTGGAGACTCGGTGATGAGGGGAAAACGAGTGAGAGTGGGAGAGTAGAGGGTGTTGCTCCAGGCTTCGATCTCCGGCGTAGGTGGCTTCAGCGGTTTGAAGGTGGCGCAGGCGATGGCGAGTCCCGGTCCTCCTATGACGCCGGCGACGCTTGCAAGAGGAGGGGAGGAAAAACAAATAGACAGAGGAGGCGGTGTGGCTTGCCTGACCGGGAGAAGGAGGGGGTCGATCAGCCGGTTGTAGTTGCTGCTAGATGTCGAGAATCTTGATTCGAATGGGAGGCGAGGTGTTGAGCCTGAGAGTGACATAAGGGTAGAGAGTGAAGTGAGGGTGTGAGGATATGAGGAGATGGGTGCTTCACTGCTCAATTGGTACTTGGTAGAGCTTGGGAAAGAAGGGGGCTGGGCGAAGCTGCGGGAAACAAGGGTCGGATAGGAGCTTGCTTGTGTAGGCTGCCCAAAACACAAGGTAGCAGACTGTCACTGGGCGGCAGAAGGCACGAAGAACGAGGGGTCGGGAATTGGGTAACGAGGAGTTGCCTCTTCAATATCCGGGAGAGAGAAACCCAAAAAAAACAAGGAAAGAAAGGAAAAAAAAGAAGGGAAAAGAAAGAAAAAAAATAACTTGATAAAAATACCCGGAACGGGATTTTCGGATCGGAAATCATTCCGAAATGATATACTGAATATATGTGGGTCGAATGTATGAAATGAACTCGCAAAAAAAAATAACCCTTGCGACGTAGAAATCAATCTCGTAGATAAATAACGAGATTCCAATAATAATTTAAAATATCGTTAAATATTAATTTAAACATATACCCGAAAAAAATAAATTTACGATGTAACATACTCGTGAAACATTCTTAAGATATAGAAATATATCGATAACCGTCGGGAAATAAATATCGAAATTGAACCCAATAAACGGGGCGTTACATCAGATCCCCCTAAAAACAAGTTTCGTCCCGAAACTTACCACACGCCGAAATTCTCGGTCCCTAAGGCCGAGGTATAAACTCACAACTAGGGGCTTAGACCTTCTACTCTATACGCACAAACTGCTCCAACCACCATCGCAATATATGTAACAAGACATAATACACATTCCCGCACGGGCATAAACCACATATAACATCACACATACACAACTAAGGGAAGAACTAGGTCTAACCCGTCTATTCTATCAAAGCTACTAGGTTAGCGAAAAACTCGACCAAAGATGCTACCCTCCGTCTTCTTATTAGCCTCACTGGTTCCCCGACTACCACTAATTCATCAAGACCGGCAAAACTTCTCGAGTCATGCATGTATATCTAGACTGATACATACGAAACACCGAGTGAACACTCTCTACTTTTGGCGGCTATGCCAACCGGTATACCACTTTCCCAACTCGCGCTACATCTCACAAAGGTCCGATATATCGGAAACTCAACCTCCTTCTTTGATCTTTCTCAATGCGGCATCTCCATTATTTTCCCTTTGATTTCTCTATCCAAGAAGATCGAACTTCCAATTTACACTATTGGCTTGGTTCTTGTCAAACAAAACTTTGATGTTATGTTTCCTCAATTCTTGAAGTCGGTCCCCAACGATGAATGAAGTACTTTCCTCCACACCGATTCACCAATGAGACACGTATGCTATTACTTTTACATTGTTACTTAATACTCGATCAAGACCTTGTCTTGAAGAATCACTTGTACATGTCAGACTCATAACACCTCAAGGTAAATCAAAACAGTTGCACCAATGAATCCCCTCTTAAACTCTTAACAACTCTATTGTCAATTCTTCGTCCCGTTCAATACTTCATTGTCCTCTGAAGGTTACCATAAATGGTGTTATACAACTTCTCTCTTCACAGATCTGGTAATGCTCAGCACATCTAAGAAAACTTGTAACTTCTTTCACATCTTTCGGGGTTTGCCATCTCGAGACAAGTTTTCATGCATCTTCTCTTAACTTAATCTTAGAAGAGACCACCGACCCTTGCAGTTGATCGAGTAGATCTTCCATTAATTGTAAGGGATACTTGTCCTTCGACTCACTGTAATCGATGTTCAATTGGAGGGAACTGTCTGTCTTTTTTACAACAATTCTGGTGTTCTCATAATAACTTCAAATCAAGAGTTTAAGATATATTTCCATATAAACTTCAACCAAGAGTTCAAGATGACTTCTGGTGTTCTCTATGGCAATGCATTGGTTCTAATGAAACTTTATCAACACGTCCGTGCAATTGTTCCTTTGATTGCATCCTCAAATCGAGTATCCTTACGGGTATTATTTATTGATGTCTTTTGTACGGTGCCTTAGAAATGGGAGTTGAGCCCAAATCCATCTTAGTGGTAAAATTCACATTCCGATGCATTGGAATCTGTTCTATCTCGGGTTCTATCTTTCTCTACCCATCACATATCGTAATAACCGACACCACCTAGTCCTAACGCTTGACAAGTGGTCCACCCCGACCGGTTGGGGTGGCGTCCATCAACACGTGTATTGTTCCTTCTGTAGCTAATATGTTCACCGTCCTCTTCCAAAGATCCTTCATCTTCAGAACTCAAGGAACTTGCTCGATTCTTCCGACTCTTGAAGCCTTGGTTATAGCAATAATTCAGCTTAATCCCTCTTCTCACTTCAAAGGAAAGGCGATATAACATCTCTTAATCTCGCAAATATGTTCCGTCACAAGGGTCCTAACCACAAGACTTAATTATGCCTGATAACAAACCGATATAATCTTCTTCGCTTTCTCCGACATCCAATCCTACGGGAGGAGCTCTCTGTATCCTTGATTAGTTTTCACCGTAGACATCCTTTCTTCAAGTATGCGTAGAGTCAGACGACCACAGAGGCTCTGACCTCAATCTTTCATGTACTTCTTGTATATCCCATATCGACATCAAACTTCCAAAACTTTAGTTTTCTCTTTCTCTTGTTGGTCACCTTAAGCATCTCTTGGTATTCCATGAACAATCTTCACAACCGTATTAGTATGCCATTAGGCGAAATTTCCCAACCACAACCCTGAAAGATCCACTCATTACTTCACCAAGCATCACCATCGTAATTCCAAGCTTGTCGCGTTGCGTTATTCTAGATTCCTCGTTTTACATCATAGCCACTATGGCTTCGCCATGCGAGTCACAAAAATTTGACTTAGCTTTTGCTCGCGGAAACATGGCATCCTCACTTTAGAACAAACATACCATACATCCCCTCATATATATTCCCCCTTTACGCACAATAATCATAGAAGACTCACCTTCCTCTTTGTCTTTTCAGTCCCCTTACCTTGATCCGTGTCCTTCCCCATATGACAAACCCATGACCTAAGAAGGTTGCATCAGGTCGTTACAATCCCTCCCCATATGGTACATTACTATCACTTGCTGGAATCGATAATTTGTTACCTGATTAAGATATTTTCACTTCCCTTGATATACCTCTTTGTTGCCGACATTCAACCACCACGAATATTCCACGTTCTTGTCACCCCTCTTCATGATCCAATCTCATGGGTTACTCTCCCCACTTACAGTCACCAGTATCAACTCACACCTATGCATTTTTGGTTGCCACCGATTAGCTCATAAATGACCCTTTCCAAGATCAACGACTTACCCCCTACCACACTTTCATGTTACCATACTAGTGAAGGATACCCTCTCGGGGTATTCCGCCTTAAACTTCCCTAGCTCATTTACTTTTCTTCAAACTCCATTAGCTTTTCTACGCTCCCCTCTTCCTTCCACTTCTGTAAGATGACTACACCTTCTCGGCTCTTTTGTGTCAAACGACCCAACTTCATAGGCTTAACCGTCCTTCCTAATGTGTTGTAAGTGTATCTTCCCCACATCTCTATCGTTAATAACCACTCTCTCTTCTCTTGGTTGGTAACTTAAGTCTTTCGATCCACGCCCCTTGTTTCATCTTTCATTTTCTGAAGATCATCTCCCACACACACTTTCTCCTTCTTAGCATTGCTCAATCTCATCACCATGACGGAAAGCGATTGACTCCACAAGGTAATTCTACTATGTGAACTTTCGCCATGTAATCCTCCTCGTAACTCTCGTATTTCCGAAGAAGTCTCCCGCATAAGCTCTCACAAAAACCGTCACTTCACTTTCTAGTTCTTCTATAAGCTTAACTTACGCATCTCATGAATCTTCGTATTAGTTCGACCACACTTCACACCCTGACTCCCATGCTTAGGAGCATCTAGGAAAAACTTCACGTCTCAAGGAAATACCATTTCTACCCTTGCTAGTATGCACTCCTTTTCTTCCCCCTTTGCGTCCTTAGTTATCCATGCGTTGTCTTGAAAAATCATAAGTTCACCATCTCTAGTTGGTTTCGTTGTGATTCAATCGTTGCTTCTTTGCAATCACTCTCATGTCTTCATGTCGCTTCCTTACTCGTATGACTTCCTTCTCAGTTTGCTGAAACTAACTCGAGGTCCTCTTTCACTCGTTTGTCCTTCGTTTTACGTCATCTCTAATCTTCCGCTTTGACGTCCACTTAAAGGGGTCCGAGAAACACCAAGGTGTTTGTCAGAAAATGATACTTAACTCAATATTGGAGCATAAATATCCTCATATGCCCACTATCTTATGCCAAACGGCGTCATCCAAGAGGCGATGATAGCTTTTTATTATCTCAACTATAAGTTCTCGCATCCATATGCCACTATATATCCTAGTATACGTATATATGACTATAAAAGACCTATGTCCTCATTACTACCAACATCACACATCCAAGGAAACCTATTACAACAAAACAAGGTCCCAACACTTATATGATATCATCATGCCATATGTACAAATATTAATATAATAATCATGCCTTCATTTTCACATAACAAGTCCATCATGCATAACTATAATCCACATATAATAATATTCCAACAACATCCTAGGCCCACGATAAATATCTACATAACTACACATATCTATATATATATACTAAATATCTAATAAACTATGCTGTCGAGATCCACGGAAGGAGTGGTGGTCCGTACATTCTACCCCGACTCATGCATGTGATTTTGAAAACGAAAACTCAGAACCCGCGGGGTTCTGTTTATTCCTTATTCGACCTTTAGAAGATTGTGAGTGCCATTGTTGTCAACCTAGGGGTCTGAAACCACTTTTGTAACACCCCGAATCCGCGGGACTCGGGATGCCACGGGTTAGGACCTCACAATGGGTCCCGACCCTTAGCCTGACAACAATTTCACTGGATCTTACAACAAGACACAAATAAAGGCAAAACCGAAATTCATTTTAATGCAATGATATGAACCCCAAAAGAAAACAACGAAAGACTTCAGCCGAGATACAACGCTAAAGGCAACCGCCATACACGCGACATACATAATACCCTAAACAATACATAAAAACAACCCCCAAAACCCATCCTAAAATGTACGGACCCCGGCTGCCCACTCTTCTGGATCTCTCGGCCGCGCCCCTAACCTGCAAGGCAACTACAACAATATCGGTATAAAACCGTTAGCTAGCATTCAAGGCATTAGAATCATGGTATTGGCACACACACACATAAGGCATCATAAACACACAACATGTTCCAAAACACACAATCCGGTTTATTATCTTTTTATTATTAGGTCATATCCCGTTCTAATTCAACTTCTTTTGTGACATGAGAATCTTAAAGATCTCGCCCTTGTCCCCTTTCACCATACGGGTTTGTACTTGATGCGGATCAGCATCACCCGATGGGCTGGTCGCAAGGCACCTCCCAGTCATCCACATTTTGGACTGGACAAGCGGTCACCGCCCGTTATCATACACTTGGGCCAAATATAAACATATAAAGTCGGTGGTCCAATTACCGGTTTAGATGTTATAACATAAGCAATAAACACACACATAAATAATAAACACACACCACCAAACACGCATTGAAACTAATACAGAGAATACGAGCTAAGTAAGTCCGAAGACTTACCTCCTCCCAAGGATAATCCCGCTAACCACCACTCTCAACTTCCCATAGGAACACACTCAACGTCTGGTCAAAACAAGGCACACAATCAACATCTCTCTCACATGCTAGAAGTCCTTAGACTTCTAGTCCCAATGATCTCGCAAGATCATAAACCATAAACATGCTAGGATAACAAACTCCTAGTCCTCATGATCTCACAAGGTCATAACCATCACAACATAGGCTAGGAAACTCTCGTTCTAGTCTCCACAATCTCAACATACAACTTAAATCCATAAATAATCTCACAAGACCCCATTACCACCTCAAGCTTAGAATCAACAACAATCCATCAAACAATATCAAATCCTCAAAACTCACCTAAGGTTCAAAGCCACTACTTGGCATTCACTCTAAGTTATGCTAGATCCAACCTAGCATGATACTAATACTACACATAACTAAATCGAGGGGAAAGAATACTCACACGACGTCAAAAGACGGAAGTCGTTCAACGGATGTCGACTTGGACTTGTTAGGCCTTTATCGGGGCGCTTCCGAACCTAGCACCAAACTAAACAAATTTAGCTTATAAGCTAAATTTGAACGGAATAATGAACATATATAATCTAAGGAAAACCCCACTTGTAAAACCCAATTTAAAAACCGTAACTATAATATTCCGGGCAAACTATACAATTTTTATAACATGGTTAAAAACCGCAATCAACTTTCCGGACCGTAAATACGGACTCAAGAACTTAAAATCATTTTCCGAAATTAACCTTTGGTCAAAACAATGAAATATATTTCAGCAGGGCATAAAATACAAATTCTGGAAACTTGGGACATTTTTTCCAAACTTAAATCTGCAGGGGTATATTCACATAATTCAGAAACATGGGCCAAAACTACAAATATCAAATAATGGGTTCAATCTTTAATATACACAAATAAGGGGGGGGGCGATTTTAATTAGGGCAAAGGTCTCATCTTCAACCTCTGGAATCTGCGTAGAAGAGAGGGTCCGAGAGGGCGGCGGCGTAGGCGTGACTCCGGCAGAGCAAGAGGTGGCGACCGGCGAGCTCTCCAGTGGGTCAGGATGTTTGACGAGCCGGCCCTGGTTCCAAATTTGGTGGAGACTCGGTGATGAGGGGAAAACGAGTGAGAGTGGGAGAGTAGAGGGTGTTGCTCCAGGCTTCGATCTCCGGCGTAGGTGGCTTCAGCGGTTTGAAGGTGGCGTAGGCGATGGCGAGTCCGGGTCCTCCTATGACGCCGGCGACGCTTGCAAGAGGAGGGGAGGAAAAACAAATAGACAGAGGAGGCGGTGTGGCTTGCCTGACCGGGAGAAGGAGGGGGTCGATCAGCCGGTTGTAGTTGCTGCTAGATGTCGAGAATCTTGATTCGAATGGGAGGCGAGGTGTTGAGCCTGAGAGTGACATAAGGGTTGAGAGTGAAGTGAGGGTGTGAGGATATGAGGAGATGGGTGCTTCACTGCTCAATTGGTACTTGGTAGAGCTTGGGAAAGAAGGGGGCTGGGCGAAGCTGCGGGAAACAAGGGTCGGATAGGAGCTTGCTTGTGTAGGCTGCCCAAAACACAAGGTAGCAGGCTGTCACTGGGCAGCAGAAGGCACGAAGAACGAGGGGTCGGGAATTGGGTAACGAGGAGTCGGCTCTTCAATATCCGGGAGAGAGAAACCCAAAAAAAACAAGGAAAGAAAGGAAAAAAAAGAAGGGAAAAGAAAGAAAAAAAATAACTTGATAAAAATACCCGGAACGGGATTTTCGGATCGGAAATCATTCCGAAATGATATACGGAATATATGTGGGTCGAATGTATGAAATGAACTCGCAAAAAAAATAACCCTTGCGACGTAGAAATCAATCTCGTAGATAAATAACGAGATTCCAATAATAATTTAAAATATCGTTAAATATTAATTTAAATATATACCCGAAAAAAATAAATTTACGATGTAACATACTCGTGAAACATTCTTAAGATATAGAAATATATCGATAACCGTCGGGAAATAAATATCGAAATTGAACCCAATAAACGGGGCGTTACATTTCTTGCTCCCCTTATTCTTAAGGTTGCTTAGGTCTATCCTCATCTGGAACATCATATCTTTTAGATCGTCAACTTGAGATTGATGACGATCCATTTCATCTCTACGTGTCCTCTCACTCCATTGGAGTTGAGCTTCTTTCTCCGCTAGCTCCGATTGAAGATCACGTTCGTTTTCTTCATCCATCTTATTTTCCTTACGCTTTTGCTTTAAAGTTCTCTCAAACTCTTGGTCAAGAGGCAAGAGGTCTCCGGTGTTCCTAGACCTGCGCATGCACTTGAAAAGATATCAAATAACAAGGGAGAAGCTCACAAGCTTGACAACCGAAAACCGAATTCGGCCTAGACCAAATCCCCGGCAACGGCGCCAAAAACTTGTTCGCCACTTAGCGTGCGTGCAAATAAGCTTTAAATTTATAAAACTAGAATCAAGCAAGCGAACCCGCAGTGTACGGATCGACGTAGTTAAGCAAGAATTCCAGAGTATCGAACACAGGGATTTGGGGGGAACAAATTCAATTGTAGATTATCAAGCAAATAATTGTAAGAGCTTTTCGAATTATTGGGAAAACAAAAATCCTAAAGATCCAAGTATCCAGCTGTGGCAATCGATTCAAGATATACTAATGATATAAGGACAGAGTTAAGATATGCAAAGGTATGCTAATGTAAGGTAATCGTACGGTGAAGTTCCAAAAACCTTATATGACTCACCTACAAGACACTCTCTATAAAGGTTGTTGAGGCTTCAATATAGAAAGGTTCTAAAGATGAGAATTAATGTCAAATACCCAAACTTGTAATCCAAGGATCAAGACTAACTAAATCGATTAAGGTTGTGACACTCACAATCGAGGTAGAGGTTGTTGAGGCTTCACTACCACCTAGAAAAGGCAAGCCAAGACTAAATTAAAGCAAATCTTTAACTTTGGATTAAAGTAAAAGCAAGTTCGTAACTTAACACAAAATTACGGCTAGTTCTTGAGTTCCACGGCCGTGGAAGCTCAAGAACAGACCGTGGATTAGGGTTCGTCGGCAATTCTCTCTAACTCTCAAGATCCAATCTGTTTACGAACGATCTATCATCATCTAAGCCACAACTATCAACCCTTCACCTTAGAATTGTTAAGGGTTTTTAGCCAACAGTAGTCATATTGATATCAAATTCAAGAATTAAAAGATTGAAAGATGAAAACTTTCGAAAACCTTCAATAAACTTCAAACCAATCTCAATGTCACAATCAAGAACAAATATCGTCACTAGATTCGGAATAGAACAAACAAACACAATCGTAGATAAGAAGGAAGAACGGGATGTCAATCCGTCTTCTAAATCAAACCTAAGCAAGAAGCAAAATCTCCTTGCGAACAATCTTCCGAATCTTCGATCTTCCGTCAATCCGGAAATCACCAATAGCAATGCGCTAAAAATCTCCCAATAAATCTCCGCCAAAATGCGAAATTAGGGCAATTCCAAGCGCAAGTGTATGTGTAAAGCGAGGTCTAAGCAGAGGTGACGGAATATCTCCTCGACCGTCCTTGTATAGTGTAAGATAAATTATCGGCCCGGCCCAATTGCGTAGGAGATCGTGGCTTAAAGTATGGCGAAAAAGATCGCCAAGATCACGGTCGTGGAAGGGTTCCACGGCCGTAATTTAGAGCGTGGAAATTCACACGGTTTGAACCATCTTCTCCACGGCCGTAGAAGTTACTGGAATGAACCACGCTTCCTTAGCCATGGTTCCACGGCCGTGGACTTGAACGTGGAAAGTGGTACGGCCGTATTTTAGAGTGTGGTTTAGGGCAAGAACGTGATTCTTCCCTAACCTCGTGCATTCCTCAAGTTGGCATTCCCTTAGCTCCTAGAAATGCCCTCAATTCATGGACATTGCTCAACAACTCCATCCTTGCTCGATTCCGTTCGGAAATAGCTCTCAATCACCTATAATCAACATAAAGCTTGTGTAGATCTCTATATCGACATTATAGATAAACTAGCTCACAAATGCATCAATTCTCAATCAATGACCATCAATATGAATTAAATACACTTAGAAAACGTGCCTAAAATATCACAATATTTCATGCTAACAAATCTCTCTCTTTCCGTCCTTTTATAGGGCAAGATAGAATATGTGTCCAGCCCATTGTGTAAAAGATCATGGCTTCAAATTGTACGTTAAAAGATCGCCTAAATCACGGTTCCTTGGGATTCCACGCCCGTGGTTTAGAGCGAGGTTTAGAGCGTGGAAATTCATCACGGTGCTTCACAACTTCCACGGCCGTGTAACCCTCTGGAATGCTCCACGCTTGTGTTGCCAAAGTTCCACGGCCGTGGTTTAGAGTGTGGACTCTAATACGGCCGTATTTTAGAGCGTGGAATGTAGATTGCTCGTAATTCTCCTTTGTTTTGTGTCATTCTTCATCCTAGCATCTTCCTTATCTCCCTTATGGTGTCCTCAATCTTTGGACATGCTCAATCCATCTCTATTCTCCCTTGATTCGTTCGGTTTTAGCTTTTATTTGCCTACAATCAACACAAAGCTTATGTAGACCTCTATATCGACAATATAGATGAACTAACTCACAATTGCTTCAATGCTTTATCAATGAACACCAATATGGATAAAATACACTTAGAAAACGTGCCTAAAATATCACAATATTTCATGTTAACAATTAGCTTGGAGGTTCACTAAAAGCAGCGACTCACTGTGGACTTCGGTACTGGAACACAAATACCTGAATAATAGCAGTAGATCAAACCCTTTAGCTTCACACATCTGGAAAGGGATACTCAAAGGGCTTCATCAGGTTGTGTCGAAGGGGACGCGTTGGGTGCTTGGCAACGGAAGTTCAATCAACTTCTGGACAGACGTATGGGTTGGAGACTCTTCCCTCGACAGTGGAGCTCTCCTCCCGATTGAACCTGACGATGCACAGAGAAAGGTATGTACGTACTGGTCTGCAGGTCAAGGATGGAAGTGGGATGAACTTGAGAGTCACCTTCCCTACTCTACCATGTTGTCCCTTGCTGCTATCTAGCCCCTCAATGAGCTGCATTCACCTGATCCTTCCCAGTCGCATATCAGACCCAAGGATGAAGTATGCTGGAGTTTAACTCAAGATGGGGAATATACTGTGTCTTCTGCATATAGATTGATAACAGGCACAGGTGAATTGAACCTCAGTGAAGGTGGAATCTATACGCAGTTGTGGAAGCTGAGAATCCAAAAGAGAGTCAAAGTCTTCATTTGGAAACTCCTACAGGGGGCTATTCTTAGTAATGAAGAGCGTCGTAGACGCCATCTCAGCAATACGGATGAATGCTCCCATTGCGTTCATGTTACGGAATCGCTTCTTCATCTCTTTAGAGACTGCAACCACACCAGTTCTATATGGCGAGTTTTGCAAGCGAGCTCTTACGTACAAAATTTCCATTCCATGCAATTCCCCACCTGGGTAAGAGGTAATATTTCATCTACTATATATATCAATGATAATTATATGTGGAGCGAGATTTTTGCAGTTGCCGTGTGGTGGACGTGGAAATGGAGAAACAAGGCCATCTTCAAAAAATAAGGTGTTCGAAGGAAACAAAATCAAAACGGTCCAGATGATCACCAAGGAGTACATTACGGTCTGGAATAGAAGGAGAGGGAGTAGCAAGCATACTCGGAAGACGTCGATCAATGTGGCTTGGAGCCCCCCGCCAGCAGAGTTCGTCAAGGTGAACACGGACGGAGCGAAGAGTAAGGAGGGTTTCACTAGTGCAGCAGGCGTGATCCAAAATAATAAAGGGGATTGGGTGAGTGGATTTGGTGTTGATCTTGGGATCTATTCCGTCCCCATGGTGGAGCTTTGGGGATTGGTTCACGGTCTTAAGATTGCATGGGAGTTGGGTTTCCGATCGGTTATCTTTGAATCAGATTCCCTTTCGGCTATCAAACTTATCCAAAGTTCCATAGCCCCTCATCATCCCCTTGCTAGTCTGGTGCATACTTGCCATGACTTTATGAAAAGGGACTGGGTTATCCAGTTCCTGCATGCCTTCCGTGAGGCGAATAGGGTAACGGATTTTCTTGCAAGTTTTGCTTTGAACATTCCTATCGGAATGCTTGTATTGTCTGACCCGCCGGAGGGTGTAGTTGACCTTTTATTTGATGATGTAAGGGGTCGGGCTATCCCCCGCTTGATGACTACTTAGCCCTTTCTTTTTATCAATAAAAGCGCGTCTAGATGCGCCGGAGACCATCAAATCTCCTTCCCAACAAAAAAAAAGTTTTGCATCCACATTTATAAAAAAAATTTTATAAATCAAAAAAATTGTGCTTCTAAGATTGATATGATCCCTATGAAGATATTTAATGTGCAAATTGGCCTAGGATTATTATTTTGAACTTAACTTGATTAATGGAATTTGTGAAATTTGAATACTTTGCTAGAATTTTTGTAAAAAATGTGAAATTGTTTTTTGTCTAGGCTTGATTGAGTTATGATTGTCGAACTACATTTAAAAGTTCTTGCATATTGCATAGGGATGATTAAAGCATTTCGATTTCATTCTTTCTCCTTATCTTGATCATGCTTTTAGCCCCTCAAACATTGAAAAAAAATATAGCCTCCTTTGACCCATCCGGGAACTAGGACATATGTTGGTTTGGTTGGTGTGTTGAAATCAAGCGTGGGGTGAATGTATTGAAGGAGTTTGAAAAAGAAGAAAGAAATAGAAATGTGATGAAAATGTTGAAAAAAGAGTGTTTGGGGACATTAGTTATGAAGATGAGTAACTCGGTGCTTTCACATTATCGGGTGTTTGTAATCTTGTCAAAGTCCGATTACCTAGTGTCCTAATGAAAGTTTGGTATGTGCATCCGGTGTGAGGCCCCTTAAAAACCTCCTAAGGCTTGCTAATCACTAAGGTTTCGGTTATTGTGCACCAATGTCTTTCCCTCAAAAATAAAATAAAAGAGAAAATCTCTTGAGCAAAATAAGGTAAAGGTGGATGTGAGCGGAATTCAAATTGTGTAGTTTTCCTATTCCTGGATTTACGCCACATTACCTAAGATCACCTCTATCACATTTATTGGCCTTTCGTGTTAAGCCCTTATGACCTATGTGCACATGTGTTTGACTTAGTAGTATAGATTTGAATTCCTCATGATAAGTTTAGAAACCTTGTACTTGATTTAATAAAATGTGAATTCCAATGCAAAGTGTAATTATCCTTTTCGTGCCAATTTTTTTTTACCATTAACGAGATGTCTCCTTCCATGAAGACAACACTTTGAGGGTGAATAATGACTAGAAGCACTATGCAAAAATATTTTGTCTTTGTTTTTCACATGCATAAATCATGTCATCTTTGTCTTAAGTTTGCTTCTTGCTTGGGGACAAGCAAAGAGCAAGTATGGGGTATTTTGATAACATGATTTATTACCATAGTTTAGGCATGTATTTAAGTAGATTTTCGCTTTTGTTTAGCATGCATAAGCATACGCTTGTGTCATTTGCACTTGTTATCGTTTACTTTGCAAGTATGAATGTCTACACACGCTTTTGGTCGGGTTTTCAAGTAAAACGGTGAAGTTTAGACCTAAACGGATATTTGAGGATCAAGCCTTGGAGTGGATCATGCCAAGAGATCGAGAGAGACAAGTAGGAAAGCCAAGAAAATCCCACAAAGTGAGGAGGCAATGCAAAAGATTGAGCAAAGGAGAAATGACTTGTTGTAAAATCTCTGGTGTGCAAAAGTTCATCTCGGCCGAGATACTAATTTCAGAGTTAAGTTGCTGGTGAGATTGCTAAAGTCAATACAATCTCGGTCCCTTTCCCGGACCGAGATTTTGTTGGAATTTCGGTGTCCGGTTTTAGACCAAAGGGCCGTAGTCTCACTTATGTGAGTAGACGGTTCTCCCAATTGCCAAACAAATTAATATAATTATCTTGAACTAAAAACAAGTTATTAACCAAGGGTTTGTAATATCTACAAAAGAGTAGACAAAACCCAACCAAGAGTTTGTAATCTCCACAAAGGAGTAGACAAAACCCAATCAAGAGTTTGTAGTCTCCAAAGGAGTAGACAAAACTCAACCAAGAGTTTGTAATCTCCACAAAAGAGTAGACAAAACTCAATCAAGAGTTTGTAGTCTCCAAAGGAGTAGACAAAACTCAAGCAAGAGTTTGTAATCTCCGAAAAGGAGTAGACAAAACTCTAATAGAAGTTAAGTTCAATTACACGTCTTATAAACCGGTTGTTATATGTTAAAACCATTGACTTGGATAATGTAATGAGTCATTCATAAATTAATTTTCCTTCTAAGTGTATTCTCCCCTACACCGGGAATATCCAAATACCTTAGTGGGATAAAACGTTACACGTTACAAAGACTAAGTAAGAGACTTACTTGTCTTACTTTGTAGAAAGGGTATTCCTAGGTTTTGTCAATACAAAACCAAACTAAGATGGATGCCTATCCTTTGTCAATACAAAGGAACTATATTGGTCTTTCGAGTTTTGCAAACAAGCTTATAAGAAGGCCTATCCAATGTCAATACAATGGAACTAGAAGCTTTATTGTTGCAAAAACGAATGTAGAATCAAGTGCAAATGGCTCTCCCTTTTATAGGCATAGGGGGCCACGGTTTTGGGGAGTTAAAAGCGGTTAAAATCGGTTATGGAAGTTACTAGGAAGTTACTTGGAAGATGGGCCTTGAAGCCCTAGAAAGCCCGAGGCTCGGGGCCCACATAGGGAGCCCAAAACCGCTCCCCGGAGCTAGCTTATTTTTCTTGGTCCAAACACTTCCAATGAGCTTCATTCACTTTAATATAGCTAGGGTAAGCTCCAAGATCCTCAAATACTCAGTATCTTAGCTCAAGCTAGTGTAGCTCCTTAAGAAGCTCACTAGCTGCTTCATTGACATTCACTAAGCATTTGAGCTTGGATTGCTCCCAGTTTTTAACCACATATTCTTTAGCCAATATAAGGCCTAAGAACCAAAGGTGTGCCGATAAAATGTGGCTAAAAATCCCCAAACGTCGGCCTTCTAAAAGCTAGCACAAGTTGACCTTGTCGTGAATCACCTTGCTTTGATTCGACTCCCCTTATAATACTAGTTGTTCTTAGTGCCGGTCACTTGGCTTGCCTCCCGCAACCCGGACCATAGTGACACACATGTGAACAACTCATTGCACCTTGTCTCAAGACAAGCTCAACGGTTACAATGAAGATTCAACCCAAATCTCCAATAGATTTTGGACCCATTAGACCAAGATTTCCATAAACTAAAGGCAAATGTTGACAACTCCCAAATCTAGACCCCGATTTTGCATGTATCTCAGCCAGAGATTGACAGCAAAAGGGGCCGAGACTCCTTCTCTACAACTGATTCGATAGCTTGTCCGAACTTTTCAAGATGACCGTTCCGTTTCTAGACCTTGAGTAAAAAAGTTATGTTGAAGGCCATTGGACGAGACTCCTTCTGTACAACTGATTTTGCATGTATCTCATCCGCAAGATGTTTTAGGATGAATTACATCAAGGAGATAGATCATTCTAACCGCTTTCAATATATCAAAATAAATAAATAAATAAAAAATTTACTCTAAGAAAAATGTAGCGGTAAAGCTTGGGTTACACATAATTATATTCTTACATAGGTGTTGGTTTGCGAAAATGGAAAGTGAATATTTCCATACCTTTTGAATGGTCTGTAGTTGTGGTATCCGTGTCCATATATATGAAAATATTATAAATACAGAGTCTCGTTGATTGTTGTTGCCCATAATTACACAAAGGATATGAACTTGGAAGCATAATAATTTTGAGTTAACAGATGAATATAATATAAAGCAGACACTCCTGCATGTTCTCTCAAAAGATAAACAAATAGTTTTCCTTGTAACAAAAAACTTAATTGTTCAAGCCTTGGTCTTCTTTCCTGCAGTGAGTTGATCTAATTTCCCAAACTCCTCGTGGGTTATCGACGATGATGAGATAATAAGGCAGATTATAGCAGCAATTAGAAGGTCTTTAAACCGCTATCTGTTTGTTCAAGGATTAAAATGGGAGAGAGCTGGCATGAGTCTCCATTGAGCATTGACGAATCGTACGGCGGGACAAGGTCGTCGAAGTCGATGTATTCCGATGGGTTAACGGATAGCTGGTCGGAGGGGGCGAGGCCACCCCGCCCGGTGGCTTCCCCATCGAGGTTTGGGATGATGGGCAAGTGTGATGAGGATGACGTTGACTCCGTTGATACAGAGTTTGAGTTGATGAAGGAGAGATTTTCAAAGCTTCTGCTGGGAGAGGACATGTCCGGCAGCGGAAAAGGAGTTTGCACTGCAGTCTCAATCTCCAATGCCATCACTAATCTCTATGGTACCTTTTACCTTGATTTCTTCTTTGCCAATTACTTCCATCGATCTCTTACATATAAAAGCAATTATGCAGCTACCATATTCGGCAACAATCTAAGGCTAGAACCCATGAAGGCCGAGAAGAAGGTGATGTGGAAAAGAGAGATGGAGTGCCTTCTTTCCCTCTGCGATTACATTATCGACCCATCCCCGGATGTCCTTCAAGTTCAAGACGACGCAGATATTCAGATGAGAATAAGACCGGATATTCAGATGAACCTTCCTGCCTTGAGAAAACTCGATGGAATGCTCCTAGTAAGTTCAATTTTAAATACACTAAAGATCATGTTCGAAAACTCAATGGTTGTGTGCAGGACATACTGGAGAGCTTCCAGGAAACGGAGTTCTCCTACATGGAGCAGAAGAGCATGTCCAGACAATCTTCGCGGGTCAACTCATTCAGGAAGGTAGTCTCCAGGAAAGACGACAAGTGGTGGTTGCCCGTTCCTTGGATCCCTTCCGGCGGCTTGTCCGAGAGGTCTAGGAAGCACTTGAGGCACCAGCGCGACTGCGCTTCTCAGATTCACAAAGCCGCCATGGCCATCAACAGTAATGTGCTCAATGAGATGGAGGTCCCAGAGTCTTTCATAGCAGACCTACCCAAGGTATACGTATTTACATTCCGTTTTCAGAGTTACAACCAAACGGACGGAGGCTAAAATGAGAACTTAGTTATGTATGTAGAGCGGAAAAGCATGCTTGGGAGAAGCCATATACAAGTACATGTACAGCGCAGAGGTGTTCTACCCAGAGCAGCTGCTGGACACCATCAAGATTGCCTCGGAGCACGAGGCTCTCGAGCTGGCTGACAAGGTGGAGGCATCCATGTACACGTGGAGGAGGAAGGCCGCCGGGGGCATGACCCAGTCCAACTCCTGGAACGTCATGAAGGATCTTGTGGTCTCCGAAGTGGACCGCAACGACAAGAACCATGTGCTCTCCGAGAGGGCCATGACTCTCCTCTTTTGCCTCAAGCACCGCTTCCCTGAGCTCTCTCAGACTACACTCGACACCTGCAAGATCCATTTCAATCGAGTATATATATATTTCTATCTAGCTCTAATCCATCTTCTTCATTTAATTATCATATGTACTTCTTAATTAATTCCTCATATGTATATACATAGGATGTTGGGCAGGCTATACTCGAAAGCTACTCCAGAGTGCTGGAAGGTCTCGCCTACAACCTCGTCTCGTGGATCGATGACGTTCTCGATGCAGACACCTCCATGAGGAACGGAGAGGATGAGTAGATCAAACTTGTTTAGACCAGATTTGCATATACCCCATATGTCTGATGCATTCATTAAGACTAACAACCGCATCCAAACTTTCCTACCTATTATTGTTCATCAACTGTAATTTGTCGATATGACAATTCAAACTGTTAATGTTCTTACTTGATAAATATTAACATGTTTAGCTAACGACTAAGATCGTTCTCCACAACGGTACCAAACCAAAACCAATGTTACCATGACTGATAGATTTTGGTGGAGATGACCACACGAATGGTGGACGTAGAACCACACGTTTATTGTGTTTATTATCACCCTATTTATAGGGTTATGGGAGAATAATAAAGATTACACAACATCATATAAAATAGAAACTATTCTAAAATAATAAGATAACTTCTCTAAATATAATATATCATATCTTCCAATAATGACACCAAAACATTCATAATTTCAAGCACGTCTACAAAACTAGTATAGTGTCCACATCTCACGTGAAAACATATATTAGTCCGATATAATTAATGATTTTTTATTTTATTAGGGGTTAAATTTAATCAGCAGTTTTTTAAATTATATACACAACGATTTATATAATTTTATGTCAACGACCCATGTGCCTTAGGTTAATGAGTGACATAACACATATTAGTCTGATATGAATAATAATTATAAATGTACGATTTGTTTAATTTTCTAACTTTCAATTTTATACAAGTTTCAAATTATCAGTTTTACTTATAACAAACATTGGATAAAAACAATAAAAGAAACCCTTTATTTATACAAATTTATAAATGGTCAACCTTACTTGATACTTGATAACTAACGTGAGATAACAAAATATATGAGAATATAGCCGAATTTAAAAAAAAAAAAAATCATAGATAACAAATGATTTTAAAAAAACACGTGAAGAAAAAATAAAAAGTATTATATAAAAATATACGTATTTGACTTTGTTAAACTAAATCACACAGTCAAATACGTATCCATACTCAACGTTTTTTATAAAATCAAATATAGACAACAACTCACACAGTAGGTCAACGATCCGAATAACTATAGGCCAACGACCCAAATAACTGGAGATCAACGACCTAAATATACTAGGTGAATGACCTACATAATATATATTAATTCGTTATGAATAATAATTATACTTGAACTTAGCCAAAATGCCAATAAATATATGATTTTTGATGTCCAAACCCTCTATATATAAAAGTTTTCAAATTATAAGTCTTACTTGATAAGCGATGTGAGATAACAAACAATTAAGAAAACTCTCTATTTATACAAAATTTCAAATTGTCAGTCTTACTTACCTGGATAACCGATGTGAGTTAACAAACTCTCTACTTTTAATTCTCAAATTGTTACGCGGAAAAAAATACATGAAAAATAGCCAAATTAAAAAAGTCGTGGAAAACAAATGCTTTCAAAAATAAATATGAGAATAAAAAAAAATACTATCTGAAAAATATGCGTATTTGATTTTGTTAAACTAAATAACAAAGTCAAATGCATATTCTTAGGTTAACGGTTTTTAAAAATTATATAGACAACAACCTACATAAAAGAGATCAACTTCTCGCATGATTGTAGGTCAACGACCCACATACCTGTAGGTAAACGACTCAAATGCATTAGGTCAACGACCCACTTACGTTATATTAACGACCCACGTACATTAAGTCAACGACCCACATAACATATATTAATCGATATGAATAATAATTACAATTGAACTTAAACAAGGACAAAAAACGTATGATATGTTTAATCTTCAAATCGTCTATTTGTACAAGTTCTAGAACTATCAGCCTTACTTGATAACCGATGTGGAATACCAAAAATTAAGAAACTCGTTACAAAAATACAAAACCTCAAGTGCACAATTACAGAAAAGATATTAAATATTTTACGGAAAAATAATTATTTGATTTTTTTAAACAAAAATAAAAATAAAAACTAAATTAAACTAAGGATTTATTGTAACTAAAAAAATCCTTTACAAAATCAACAAGTAATTTTTTATAAAAAAAAACATTTATTGCATAAACTGTGACGGCTACCTTTCAAAATATTACTTCCACAACACATCACGTCAGTATCAATGTATACTGATTTAGTACGCTATAAATTAAATAAGGATTTGTTTTAACTAAAAAGTCGTTACAAAATCCATAAATGATTAAAAAATATGGTTTTGATTGTGAAAAACTCATTTCAAAACACTACTTTCACAGTATGTCACGTCAGCGTCAACGTATATTGCTTTAGTATATTATATAGACGTAGGACACAACAAAACTAGTAACAAGTATTCGAGAAATAGGACAAGTTGCTCGGTCGGAATCAAAAAATGCAGTTAATGATAAGTTGGTGTCTCCTCTAATAATAATGCCTCTACCATATATATGTGCCATAAGCATATCGAAGAGTATGTTCTAAAGCTACCAGATGAGCTAAAGTGGAACATTGCATATGTTAACTCAAGGTTTGGACGGTACGTAAAGGATACAACAAGTCTCATGAAACGATAGTATTCAAGATTGGTCATAAAATCTTCACTATGAAGAAGCTTAAGATTTAAGGACTGTTTAGTTATGTGGTTGAAGGATTTTTATTAGATTTAGGTTATAAGGTGTTGAATTTGTAATTTTTTAGTTAGGACTACAGTAGTCCTTTCAAAATCTGGTTGGAGAGTCATGGAAACTATTTTTGAGAATCTCATTGGATAATTTTTATGGTTTTTTCATAGTGCTGTTAAAATATAGTTTATTCATGCCCTTTACCCGGAGAAGATGGAGGCCCTCATCTATTATCATTGATTTCTCAAAGGGGACTGAATTCTCAATTCATATGCTATCATCGCTTTCTTGATTGACGAGTCGAGGATGGAGGTATGTTTGAGGAATTGAAAAAATCAAGCAACCAAGAGTGAAGGAAAGGATGCGATTGCGAGGCTTATTCATCTTGTATAAGAGCAACTCGAGGATCGAAGCTTTTCTTCTCCCAGATTTAGAAATAGCTTCGATCTAATTGAAAATCCTATTTAAAACGGAACTAAAACCCTAACCAAACTTAGAGGTGATAATTTTCAATCTAATTTTTATGTTTCTCTTTGCCATGAAAATGGATGAATGGAGTGCAAACGAATGGAGTAGAGAAAAAAGGGGATGAATAAGATACTTTGATTAGATTTTCAGTTTCTCTTTGCCATGGAAATTGATGAAAAGTTTCAATGTGTATGAAGAAGACAAGGGACGAATGGAGTAATAAGAAAGGGATGAATCATGTTACTATGATCCTAAAAATATGCAATGTCCGTTATTGAATGGACTTATGTGTTAATGGAAAAACTAGGGATTAGTGATAAAGGGTATTTTGTTCTTCAATCAAATTTAAAACTAATTCTGAGTCATCTAACTAAACATGTATACATAGTTTTTCTATAAAACCACAAATCTAAAAAACACTTGTTTACAACCACAACCATAAGTGCAACCACAACAACAAATCAAATTTACTAAACACCCCCTAAAAGGTAAATGTGTGATGGAACTAAATGAGGAAAGTGAGGCTTGTCAAGTAGAAGTTCCATAGTGAATTTTCGTTTTAGTCATTGCAATGCCTTGTTGAAGATAAGAATCTCATTCCTCATGAAATAATGAAGGTTACAAATATCTATGATGCTAACTAATCGGTGGAGATGAGATTTCAGATTATAAATAGATGACAAATCTAAACTAGTGATCAATATGTCATCCACATTGTAACACCTCAAATTCTTAGAACTCAGGGAGCTATTGATTAGGACCCCACAATGGGTCGCGACCTTAGTTTGACAACAACTTTATCAAGATCTTACAACAAAGCACAAATTTATTTAAAATAATTTCAAAGCATTAAATTATATTTGTATGAATGTACGAGATATGATAGCCTTACAAAACATAAATATATTAACGACGTGCATGCAAAAGGAAGCCTCCCTCATCCTCATCTAATGAGTACGTGGACCCGGATGACCATCTGCTCCGGATCTCTCTGCAAGTATTCATACCTACAGTTAATCTAAGAACATGGATAAGCCGTTAGCTAACTAATCATATATAAGAAAACATATAAGCACAAACTCACATAAAACAAGAATTTAAATACTCGACATGTTGGCACACAAATCCGGTTATTATCTTGTATATAAGTGATTCATTTCCAAATCGTTTTAAGGTTGTGGCACGACACGTCTAAGACTCTCGCCTCCGTTCCTTTATCCAACTGGAGTGGTTTGACGCACTGACCCGTATACCACATGGAGTGGATCAGTACCCTTCCCATCTACCACGTTTGACCTGGTCGCGGAGAACCTCCCAGACTTTCGCAAGAGCTGAGCAGATGATGCCAATGCCCTATTATACTTGGGCCAATAATACGTCGGTAATTAATATTATAAACATACTATGATATATATTACACACACCACTCATATAATCAACTCGTATATGGAAGAGGCAATGTAAGCCCAAATGACTTATCTGAATCGAATTACAAATCTTGATATCTCAAAACCTCGATCCGCAAGGAGAGAACTCAACCTCCTAATATAAAAGGAAAGTTGATCACAAATATGTCCCAACCTCTTAGAAGTTTTCAACTTCTAAGATACTAGAGGTCATCTAATGGAAATTACTATTTTACTCTAGTAAGAGTAAAAGGACGATTTTACTCCTGATTCTCAAAACTCTAGAAATAATCGCGATTACTTCCACACTATCCTATATGACTCAAAACCATAATCTAAAACTCAAAATCAACATTTAACTAAGTTGGAAGATTTTTTCAACTTCTAACTTTCTTGAAAAACCCGCTTTGACTCAACATAATACACTCGTATTAAAATTCAAGAATTTCAAATAAAATATCTAAACCTTTTATGCTATGCAAATCTACTCATTAGAAGAAAGAAATCTCAAAAAGGATCAATAACTAATTCTACACAAAAAAATCTCAAGTTGACTCCTTAACACAATTCTTAAACTTAACCAAAAAATCTGCATTTTACCAAACTACATAACTAGTCTACTTTGGAATCCCATAACTCTAGATCCAACCGTTGGATCGACCCAACTTTATACATCAACTTATGCAAATCCTTCAATAATATATTAAAATGTGAACGGTGAATTATATTTCTAAGACGTCGAAAGAATAATTCTAAGTTGACTATTTAACACAGATTTTGGAAATACAAAACTGACGGTAACGGATCTAGGATTCGAGTCTCACCAGCCGCAGATTTGAAATGGAGCTTTCTCACATGTCTTGAATTTGAGTTCTCCCGACCTCAACTAGTTGTCCTAGATCCGTTAAGCAAGAGATCTAAGGTTCGATCCATGCGAGAGTCATAAACATCTACTTCACTTCTATATTCAAGTGTAAAGCGATAAGAAGGGAGACTACCTACTCCAGGCTCGAGCTTGCTGTGAGTCTGGTCCAACATGGTTAGCCATGAAGGAGATGGAACAACCCGATACTAGTTGTTGGTTATCGACTAAAGGAGTGCATCTCGACCTCTGGCTCGTGTGTTGAACACAATGACTCGGGAGATGTTCGCCCTAAAACGTGTGTGCAAATAAGTCTTAAATTTATAAAGCTAGAAATCAAGCAAGCGAACCCGCAGTGTACGGATCG
This sequence comes from Fagopyrum esculentum, assembly GCA_033239045.1. Taxonomy (NCBI): domain Eukaryota; kingdom Viridiplantae; phylum Streptophyta; class Magnoliopsida; order Caryophyllales; family Polygonaceae; genus Fagopyrum; species Fagopyrum esculentum. The sequence continues at coordinate 61,000,383 of BSUD01000001.1, forward strand.
ACGTAGTTGAGCAAGAATTCTAGAGTATCGAGCACAGAGATTTGGGGGGAACAAATTCAATTGTAAAGTCGTCAAGCAATAAAAGGTTAAGCTTTGCAAATATATTGGGAAAACAACAACCCTAAAGATCCAGGTGTCTAATTGTGGCAATCGGTTCAAGATATACTAAAGAACTAAGGACAGAGTTAAGAGTTGCAGAGGTATGCTAAGGTAAAGCAATGTACGGTGAAGTTCCAAGGCTTTATATGACTTATCGAGAAATACTCTCTATAAAGGTTGTTGAGGCTTCAGTATAGAAAGGATCTAAAGACAAGAATTAATCTCAAATACCCAAACTTGTAACACAAGGATCAAGACTAACTAAACCGATTAAGGTTGTGACACTCGAAATCGAAGTAGAGGTTGTTGAGGCTTCACTACTACTTAGAAAAGGCAAGTCAAGACTAAGTTAAAGCTAATCTTTAACTTTGGATCAAAGTAAAAGCAAGGTTCGTAAACTGGCACAAATTACGGGCAGATCTTGAGTTCCACGGCCGTGGAACCTCAAGAACAAACCGTGGTTTTGGTTCGTCGGCGAATCTCTCTAACTCTCAGGGTCCAATCTGTTTACGAGCGATCTATCATCATCTAAACCACAACTATTAACCCTTCACCTTAGAATTGCTAAAGGGTTTTAGCTAATAACAGTCATTATAATATCAAATTCAAGATTAAGAAGAATGAAAGATGAAAACCTTCAAAAACCTTTAATAAATCTCAAATCAATCTCAAATCCACAAACAAGAGTAATAATGTATATCAGATTTGGAATAAACACAAACCAATAACTATCCTTGATAAGAACGAAGAACGGGATGTCAAACCCGTCTTCTAATCAAACCTAGGAATAAAAGGCGCAACTTCCGCCACACACAACTTTCAAATCTTCAAGCCTTCGTAAATCTCCGTTGCAAAATGCAAATTCTCCGCACGTCCAATGAAACCCTAGGCACGTGTAAGCTAGTGTAAGCGAAGGTCCCGAATTCTCCCTCCTCCTTCCCTTTTATAAGGAAGGATCAAATAATCGTCCGGCCCATATGCGTAAATAACGTGTCAATATTTTATACGTCAAAAGATCGCCTAAATCACGGTTTCATGGAGTTCCACGGCCGTGGTTTAGAGCGTGGAAGTGGATTACGGTTCTTCACAATTTCCACGACCGTACTTTATACCGTATAACTCTCTGGAATACTCCACGTTCATGTTGCCAAGATCCACGGCCTTGGTTTTGGGCGTGGACTTCTCTTCGACCGTATTTTAGAGTGTGGAAGTGTAAATTGCTTGTAGTTTTCTTTGTGTCGTGCCATTCCTCATCCTAGCATCTCCCTTGGCTTCTTTGATGTGTCCTCAATCCTTGGATGTGCTCAAATCATCTCCTTCCTCTCTTAATTGGTTCGGTTTTAGCTCTTATTCACCTATAATCAACACAAAGCTTATGTAGACCTCTATATCGACAACGTAGACAAACTAGCTAACAATTGCTTCAATGCCTCATCAATGAACACTATAATGGATGAAAAACAACTAGAAAAAGTGCCTAGAATATCGCAATATTTCATGCTAACAAAATACCCTATACTTGCCACTTGCTTGTCCCCAAGCAAGGTCTTTCAAAAGCTTTAGAACTTAAGTTAGGATGAAATATGCATGCGATCTCAAAAACAAAAAAAACTTTTAGGTAAATGTGCTTCTAATCAATAGATCATTCTCAAACCTTGCTTCATTCATTCATGAGACGCTCATATACATAACCAAAGAAATAAAGAGGAAAGAAACATTGTGAATTGATCAAACTTCAATGTAAGCATCATAACCTTCAAACATTATCAAAATCAATCATAAGAAACTTCAATTTAGACCACCAAGTCATATAACACTCTCTTGATCTTAAGGACTTTCAAATAAGTTCTAGAATGCAGAAATGAAGGGGAAACTATAAGTAATGTGGTGCATGAATCCGAAAAAGTGGACAACTAACTCTTTTCTTTTTCTCTTGCGGTTTTGCAACACTTTCAACTTAGAGCTTTGCTCTCTTCTTTTCACATTATTTTTCGACTTTACTTTTGGAGTTATGGACAGAGGTGCACAAAAACCGAAGCCTAGGAGATTGACGTTTCTCAAACACCCGTTAGGAATATCGCTCAATCCGACTTTGGCAAGACACAAACACCCGGCTATGTGAATGGTGTCAAGTTACTCATCGTCATGATTGACTTCCCCAAACCTACAACTTATTTCTATTCTTTGAATGCAAAATTTTGCTTTCATGGCCCTCCCACATCAAACATGCCAAAGTTCAACTCCTCCGAATTCCCGGATAGGTAAGGGAGGCTATTATTTCATTGAGGGGCTAAATGATCAAAGAAAGAAGAAAGAAAATCGAATTGCCTTAATCATTTCAACAAGAAGTATAAGAAGTTATCATGTGATTTCAACCTTAATTTCTCAATATGATTTAGATAAAACTCTTCACATTATGAAACTTGCAAGAGAGGAATAATCAACACATTCAATTTCTTTTCAATTCATTATTTGTTTAGGCATACAATTGTCATCAAAAACTCAATTCACAAGTAGTGATTATCATAGAAATCATCTCAATTCTTAGAAGCACAAAATTTTCAAAATTTTTCAATTTTTATGGGTTTTTCAAAAGCTTTTTCATGCAATGCGATAATGAAACGTGTGACAATGGAATGAAACATGCAAAGTGTTCTCAATCAAAGCAAGCAAAAGTGAGTAGAGTTATTACAAACGATAGTCACACCCCACTCCATACTTGAGACAAACATTATCCCTAATGTTCAAAAAGAAATAAAGAAAAGAAAGAAAGAAAATGAACTCACAAGACGGCGGTGGAGCAGCTAATGCTACGATCATCCATGGTCATCACTGAGGAGATGGTGGTGGTGGAAACGGGAAGAAGTTGGAGTCGAAGTTCTGCCCAAACTGCTGGCGGTAGATGTCCCTCATCATCCTATCATGCGCCTCGGCTCGTGCATCTCTAGCGTCCTGCCGGATCTCCAAAGCACCGACTCTCCTGGAAAGGTCGGTGGCCCACTCCGGTAGCTGCTCGTACCACTCCGGCGCCTGACTGTACCAAGCTGGTGCATCTGATGGTGCTGGTGCAGGTGGTGGTTGTGCATGCCAAGTCGGTGGAGCTCCCATCCACTCCGGTTGTGTGCTATACCAATCAGGAGGGGTCGCCATCCATGTCGGCCTCTCACTCACGCTGGCACGGCGAGAGGAAGAACCGGAAGGTCTAGCAGGGCGGGGAGACTGCCTAGGGAGGTCGGGAAATGTGTCCGGATGATCCGGAAAACTGCCAAAGTCGTGCTCCTCACCTCCTCCCTCAAAACCGTCATCTCCTCTCATCTCGTCCTCGTCCGCAGCTGGCATCTCTGGGGGAACGTATGGAGGTGCTACCAATCTATTCGCATGCATAGCAGCGAATGTCTCCTTCCAGTTATGGCATCCAGCCATAATGGATTACTTGGGAAGCCATGTAACACCTCTACCTCCTCTATCCTCCCAAGGCATGGCAGCGGTAGGTGGACCTCTATGCCTAGGAAAGATCATACCTCTAGTCATGAAGCTCTGAAGTCCTAAAGGTCTAGCCGCTATCCTAGTGCACGCAGAAAAGTCGATACCCAACTGTCTAGCAATGTGGGTGACCATCCCACCATATCCGATATTGCCGGCCCTCTTGTTCTTTAGCTTACTCATGGTAGAAGCTAAGAGGGTGGCACAGTCAGCAGGCCTACCATGCAGCATACAGTACAACAAAAACAACTCATCGGTCTTGATCTTCTGAGGAGTCTCAATCCTAGGAAAGAGACACTCAGAAAGTACTCGGTGGGCTATCTTCAAGGCTAAGTGGTAGATGAGCTTAGCCTTGGTATCAGTAGGTTGCCAGCGGTCCTCGCTGGCGTAAATCATGGCAATATCCTCCCAGAAGTCCTTAGCGTATACACCGCTAGGAAAACGACCATTAAAGGTCTCATGGAACCCAAAGAAGGCTCCAAACTCTCGGATCGAAAACTCATAGTTCTTCTCCATCAGTCGAAAAGAAACTGTCCTATCCACGTGACTGTGCTAAAAAGAGATCACAAACTCTCTAGTGATCTCCTCATAAGCATCTTCCCGAATAGCGGAGAAGATGATCAAACCAGCTTTATCTAGTAACCAAGTAAGGTCACCTACCACATTTAGTGGCTCTAAATCCTCAAGCAGCAGATATCGAGGTCCTATAACCGGTCTCTTAGCAATTCTCTCTAAAGCATCAAGATAGTCATCATGGATTTTTGGAATTCTAGGGGGTGGGGGTGATGGTGGCTCACTAGGAGGTACTTGGGAGGAGGAGGAAGCATCACCTTTCCTTTTCTTATTCCTAGCAGACATTCTCCTAACTAAATCCATTTTCTGTCCAAAATTACGGCTTGTTCTTCAGTTTCCACGGCCGTGGAATGCCCAATGACCGTGGTTCGGCTCGTAATTTCTCAAAATTCACTCAATCAACACCAAAATCAACAGACAACAGCCCTAGACTAATTCCAATACAGTTCTAATTAGTTCTCCTAAAACTTCTTGCGAAAACTGAATCAAATCGACAAAGTGAGAGAAGAGAAGAAAAACCTAGGTTTTGGATTTTTAAAATCCAAATTCCATCTTCTCCGGCGATTTTCCACTTATATTGTTGCTTGGATCTTGTAGATGGTTGAATTTGCTTCACTTTGGGTTAAAGAATCGTTCGAAACGATTAACGAACGGAGATTTGAGAGAGGGGGATCGAATCGGCGATTTTGGGGCGTGGAATTGGGTATTTTTGGTGTTCTTTGTGAAAAGACGTGGTTTATATAGTAACCGTAAAATTTTTGGAAAACTACGGTCACTCGGGGGTTTCCACGGCCGTGGAAATGTACGGAACCGTGGTTTTGGTGATTTTTCTCAGGCTTTTGCAAATTACGGTCACTGTAGTTGTCACGGCCGTGGTTTTGGCCGTAGAACTCTCTGTAATGTGCCAAAGTCCGTTTCATCAATTTCTTCTAACTCTTCCTTCTTCCTTGCCTCTTTCATTGATCCTACATCCAAAAACACGAACATACCGGAAGGTATCGAAGGCAAAACAAAACAAAACGTCTAAACTACTCTAATCTACGAATCAAAAACAAAAACATAAGTGAATACCTTGGGTTGCCTCCCAAGAAGCGCTTGTTTAAGGTCCGTAGCTAGACTGTACTTACACCTATTCAAGTGCGATAGGTGCGAACTCTTCAGCTTGGAGTTCCGGTGAGTATTTCTTGAGTCGTTGACCGTTCACCTTAAAGCTTCCGCCCTTTTCACCCCATACTTCAACTGCACCATGGGGAAAAACACGTTTGATTAGATAAGGTCCAGTCCAACGAGATTTAAGCTTACCTGGAAAGAGACGAAGTCTTGAATTGAAGAGGAGAACTTGATCTCCTTCTTTGAGGTCTTTTGGAATGATATGCTTATCATGCCAACGCTTCGCTCTTTCTTTATAAATCTTGGCGTTTTCGTAGGCGTTCAAGCGAAGTTCTTCAAGCTCGTTAAGGTCCAAGAGACACTTCTCTCCCGCCTCCTTCATGCCGAAGTTCAACCACTTTATTGCCCAATACGCCTTATGCTCCAATTCTACCGACAAGTGACAAGACTTCCCATACACAAGGTTGTATGGCGTCATACCTATGGGAGTCTTATACACAGTCCGGTATGCCCATAATGCATCATCTAGCTTCAAAGACCAATCCTTTCTTGTCCTTGAAACCATCTTCTCTAAAATTCCTTTAATCTCCCAGTTCGAGATCTCCACTTGTCCACTAGTTTGTGGATGATAAGGGGTAGCGATCTTGTGAGTTACCCCATACTTAGCTAATATAGCTTCGAATCGTCGGGCAATGAAGTGAGAACCTCCATCACTAATGATAGTCTGTGGTGTCCCAAATCGTGGGAAAATGGTCTTCTTAAAGAACTTAACCACAACCATGGCATCATTAGTAGGAGAGGCAATTGCTTCAACCCATCTCGAAACATAATCTACGGCTAGAAGTATGTATTGATTTCCACAAGATGATGGGAAAGGTCTCATGAAGTCTACTCCCCAAACGTTAAAGATCCCACCTCTTGAATGTTGTTAAGAGGCATCTCGTTTCTCCTAGATATGTTCCCTGTTCTTTGACAAGCATCACAGCAGGAAGCAAAGGTTTGCACATCTTTAAATAAAGTAGGCCAAAAGAATCCAGATTGCAATACCTTAGCACTAGTCTTGTTCGAACTAGCGTGTCCTCCACAAGGTAGTGAATGACAATGACGGATGACACTTTGCATCTCATCTTCCGGCACACATCGTCGAATGATGCCGTCAGGACCTCTCTTAAAGAGGAGAGGTTCATTCCAAAAGTATTCCCAAACATCCTTAAAGAAATTCTTTCTTTGTGCATAGGATAATCCGGGTGGTAATTCCTGGCAAACCAAATAGTTAACAAAATCAGCAAACCATGGTTCATTACCTTTGGTGATCACGTCGATGCACTCCTCTATGATATGTAAATGCTCGTCCAGAAAGGAGTCATCTATAGGTAGATTGTCGTCCTCAAGATGTGGTAGGCGACTCAAATGATCCGCAACAGAATTTTCCGAACCTTTCTTGTCACGGATCTCTAGATCGAATTCTTGTAGGAGAAGAATCCATCTAATTAGCCTTGGTTTTGCATCCTTCTTTGCAAGCAAATACCGGATCGCAGCATGATCCGTGTACACAATCACCTTTGCACCTACAAGATAAGAGCGAAACTTTTCAAATGCATATACAATTGCTAAAAATTCTTTCTCGGTAGTGGCGTAGTTGAGCTGCGCTTCGTCTAGCGTCTTGCTAGCGTAGTAGATAGCGTGAGTTCGTCCTTCCTTCTTTTGCCCAAGAACAGCTCCTATAGCCACGTCACTTGTGTCACACATAACCTCAAATGGAAGATTCCAATCCGGAGGTTGTATAATCGGGGCTAAGATTAGAGCTTCCCGAATATTATTAAACGCATCTAAGCATTCTTGCGAAAAATCAAAAACTGCATCCTTCATCAATAGATTAGTAAGCGGCTTTGATATCTTAGAGAAATCCTTTATAAAGCGTCTATAAAATCCAGCATGTCCTAGAAAACTTCTTATTTCTTTCACCGAAGTTGGAGGAGGAAGCTTTTCTATAGTCTCTATCTTAACCTTATCCACTTCAATCCCTCTACTAGAGATTAAGTGTCCTAATACAATGCCTTCTTTCACCATAAATTGACACTTTTCCCAATTAAGAACTAGGTTAGTGTCTTCACACCTTTGTAGCACAAGAGAAAGGTTAGAAAGGCAATCATCGAAAGAGGAACCATAAACAGAAAAATCATCCATAAAAACCTCCATAATATCCTCTATGTACCCCGAGAAGATAGCCATCATGCACCTTTGAAAGGTGGCTGGGGCGTTGCAAATCCCAAACGACATTCTCCTATAAACGTACCTCACGGGCACGTGAATGTGGTCTTTTCTTGATCGTCCGGATATATCGGGATCTGAAAGAAACCACTATAACCGTCAAGATAGCAAAAGTGTGAGTGTTGTGCTAACCTCTCAAGCATTTGGTCAATGAAGGGTAGTGGGAAGTGATCCTTCCTCGTTGCGTTGTTCAGCTTGCGGTAGTCTATGCACATCCTCCATCGTGTCACGGTTCGCGTAGGAATGAGCTCATTGTTCTTGTTGGTAATGACCGTCATCCCTCCCTTATTTGGAACTACCTGTACGGGACTCACCCATTTACTATCGGAGATTGGATAGATGATACCTGCATCAAGTAGTTTAAGAATTTCCTTCTTGACAACCTCCTTCATGGTCGGATTTAACCGCCTTTGAGGTTATCGCGAAGTTCTAAAGTCTTCTTCCATTAGGATCTTATGCATGCATAGTGAAGGTTTGATTCCTACTAGATCCTCTATAGTATACCCTAAGGCTTTCCTATGTTTCTTAAGAACAACCATAAGCTTATTATGTTCATCTATACTCAGATCGGAACTAACAATTACCAGAAAGGTAGAATTAGGTCCTAGAAATGTGTACCTTAGATGTGCGGGAAGTGGCTTCAATTCTATCACTATAGGACTCTCTAATGGCTCTTGAGGAGTGTCCAGTGTTTCCTTAGAAGTGTCTAAGGATGTAGAAGTTGTTGGAGAAGAATCAAAAGAAGTGGCGGAGAAAACACAATTTCCTTCAGATTCACCCAAAATTACGGCTCCCCTGTTTCCTCCACGGCCGTGGTTTTGGGCGTGGAAATCAATTACGGTGCCTCTGTTTGTTCCACGGCCGTGGTTTTGGCCGTGTAACTTACTGGAGTCCTCTGAATAGCTTATTACGGTCATGTTGATGGATTCCACGGCCGTGGAATAGCACGAGTGGCTGTGATTTCTCACGTTTTCTGACCCATCGTAGAGTTTCTCAAATTCTTCTTCATACACTTCTTTTTGCTTCTCTAAAGCTTTCAATTTCCTCATTACATTCCTCTTCTTCCCCTATATCCATAATGCTCATAGAGATCACCTTTTGCAAGGGATCTTTGAAGAGAATCGAACTTACCTCCTCTCTAGATAGCTCTTCGTCATGGATGTTAAATATATCCTCTTCAAAAGCTGGTCCTTCACCAAAGTGGAGAGAACGAACTGTACCTTTTCTTCTCCTAGGTCGAAGGCGAGTCTAGCATTCTTGCAATCAACCATACAACCGGATGTTGCAAGAAACGGTCTTCCGAGTACGATCGGGACCGGACTATCTGCAGGAATGTCAAGCACAACAAAATCTATTGGAACATAGAACTTACCAAGCTTGACCGGGACGTCTTCAACTATGCCGACGGGACGAGTTATGGATCGATCCGCCATGTATAACGTCATCTTCACCGGTTTAGGTTCGCCTAAACCGATCTTCCTGCATAAGGCAAGCAGAATGATGCTCACGCTTGCTCCTAAATCACATAATGCATCATATGTGATATCTCCCACTCCTATGGGAATACAAAATGACCCCGGATCCTTCAGCTTTGGGGGCATCTTTTCCTTCATTGTCTTGATGAGATCCGACGAATCTGAACTCATCTTGACCTCTCCAAAATCCTCTAATTTCATCTTGTTAGAGAGGATCTCCTTTAAGAACTTCCATAAGTTGGCATACCTACAATTGCATCAATGAAAGGTATATAAATATGCAGTTTGCTCATGAGCTCAATAAACTTACCGAATTGCTTGTCTAGACGCGCTCTTGCTCTAGATTGCGGGAATGGCAGGGGAGGTTTGAAAGCTGGAGGAGGAATGTAGTTGTCTTTCTTCTCCTTCCCCTTCTCTTTCTCCTTCTTGACGGGAACTTCCACAAACTTAGGCTGCGGGTAGGTGGTTGTTGCTCCGCTCCTAGTTGTGATAGCCATCACCCTTCCTTTTGGGTTATCCTCCGTCTTTCTTGGAAGTTTTCCTTGATTCCTAGGAACTTCCTCAGACATGGCTAAACATTTGGTTTTCTAAAATCTTTTGGACTTTATCAACGTTAGTAATGTGATCATCGACCTTAATGATGTGACTCTCCAATCCTTGAAACTTTCCCAAAATTGTTTCCAACATGGGATCGGGCTTCTCTTTCCCCGAGGTGCTTCCACTATTAGATGCTTGTTCCTGACTTTTCAAAGGAATGGAAGAAGAAGAAGGTGGAGTTAGTGAATTTCCTGAATTGGATAAGAATTACCGAAATTATGTTGTTGGTTGGAACGCCAATTATTGTTGTTTGAACCCCTATTGTTGTTCCAATTGTTATTCCGGTTGTTGTTGTTGTTGTTGTTCCAATTGTTCCGGTTGTTGTTCCGGTTGTTGTTCCGGTTGTTGCGGTTTGTATTCTCATTCCCAAATAACTACGTCGATCCCTGGCAACGGCGCCAAAAACTTGTTCGCCCTAAAACGTGCGTGCAAATAAGTCTTAAAATTATAAAACTAGAAATCAAGCAAGCGAACCCGCAGTGTACGGATCGACGTAGTTAAGCAAGAATTCCAGAGTATCGAACACAAGGATTTAGGGGGAACAAATTCAATTGTAAAGTCGTCAAGCAATAAAAGGTTAAGCTTTGCAAATATATTGGGAAAACAGCAACCCTAAAGATCCAGGTGTCTAATTGTGGCAATCGATTCAAGATATACTAAAGAACTAAGGACAAAGTTAAGAGTTGCAAAGGTATGCTAAGGTAAAGCAATGTACGGTGAAGTTCCAAGGCTTTATATGACTTATCTAGAAATACTCTCTATAAAGGTTGTTAAGGCTTCAATATAGAAAGGATCTAAAGACAAGAATTAATCTCAAATACCCAAACTTGTCCCTTTTTCTTTGGGAAGTTGATTTTAATGACTTCCTTCAATTCTTTAATCTCGGAGTTGAGAGAAAAGATTTGAGTTTGAGCAGCTTGCGTTAGCTTTGCTCCTTGCTCCACATGATTTGCTTCTACTTTCCGGTGAGAATACTTCTCAATGACTCGGGCTTGCTTCTCAATAAAGTCCCAAGTGTCATCTTCCCTCATGTCCATGAATGTACCACATGAAAGGGATTGGAGCTTGAATTGTGTTTCTATATCCAGCCCCTTATAGTATATCTCCAATAGCTCCAACTTGGAAATGCCATGGTGTGGGCAATCCAATTGTAAATCCTGAAATCTTTTCCAAGATTGAAACAAACTTTCGTTAGATCTCATAGAAAATGCATTAATCTTACCTCTCAACTCCGCCGTTTTAGATGGCGGAAAGAATTTGGTGAGGAACTCCGAAGAAAGATCCTCCCATGTGTTGAGTCTTCCATTTGGAAGAGCTTGATACCAAGATAAAGCTTTCCCTTTCAAGGAGAAGAAGAATGGCTTGATCTTGTAGTTGTTGGTGGTTGTGTTCTTTGGCTTCATTGTCTCCATTAAGATCTCAAAATTCTGTAAATGTTGATGTGGAGACTCGCTATTCGTTCCTCAAAATTGGTTTTGGCGAACGATGGTAATAACTTGTGGGTTGAAGCTAAACCCTTGCATATCATCAGCATCAAAGTTCACACCTAGATGGCATGGTTGCTGAATTGGATCCATACTTTGGCCAAGAGTTCTTGGCTCTTCTTCTACACGAGCGGCTCTCGCACCCCCAGCCGGGACACGATAATTGACAGCCAGTCTTTGTCTTGGATTCAATTGATTCATGTTGACCGTCGGATTAAGATTTTCAAGAGATGGCATGGAGGAGTCGCTATCCTCGTCGGATGAGTTGGCTCTAACCGATCTTGTTAGTTTCATCCTCTCCTTCTTCTTGAGGTCGCTTAGTTCCAGCCTCATTTGATACATCATATCCGCTAGCTCATCAATTTTCGATTGATGACGATCCAATTCTTCCTTGCGAGTCTTCTCGCTCCATCTAAGTTGAGCTTCGGATTCCGCTAACTCTGTTTGATAATCCCGCTCTTTTTCTTCATCCATCTTTATTTCTTTGAGTTTCTTCCTCAAAGTCTTCTCAAGTTCTTGATCAAGAGGTAAGAGGTCCTTGTTGTTCCTAAACCTGCGCATAAACCTAAAGTAACCTGCGAATATCACTCAAAAGAGATATCAAATAACAAGAGCAAGCTCCCGAGCTTGACAACCGGTAACCGAATTCGGCCTAGACCAAATCCCCGGCAACGGCGCCAAAAACTTGTTTGCCCTAAAACGTGCGTGAAAATAAGTCTTAAATTTATAAAACTAGAAATCAAGCAAGCGAACCCGCAGTGTACGGATCGACGTAGTTAAGCAAGAATTCCAGAGTATCGAACACAGGAATTTGGGGGGAACAAATTCAATTATAAAGTCGTCAAGCAATAAAAGGTTAAGCTTTGCAAATATATTGGGAAAACAGCAACCCTAAAGATCCAGGTGTCTAATTGTGGCAATCAATTCAAGATATACTAAAGAACTAAGGACAAAGTTAAGAGTTCCAAAGGTATGCTAAGGTAAAGCAATGTACGGTAAAGTTCCAAGGCTTTATATGACTTATCTAGAAATACTCTCTATAAAGGTTGTTGAGGCTTCAGTATAGAAATGATCTAAAGACAAGAATTAATCTCAAATACCCAAACTTGTAACCCAAGGATCAAGACTAACTAAACCGATTAAGGTTGTGACACTCGAAATCAAAGTAGAGGTTGTTGAGGCTTCACTACTACTTAGAAAAGGCAAGCCAAGACTAAGTTAAAGCTAATCTTTAACTTTGGATCAAAGTAAAAGCAAGGTTCGTAAACTGGCACAATTACGGGCATATCTTGAGTTCCACGGCCGTGGAACCTCAAGAACAAACCGTGGTTTTGGTTCGTCGGCGAATCTCTCTAACTCTCAGGGTCCAATCTGTTTGCGATCGATCTATCATCATTTAAGCCACAACTATTAACCCTTCACCTTAGAATTGCTAAAGGGTTTTAGCTAATAACAGTCATTATAATATCAAATTCAAGATTAAGAAGAATGAAAGATGAAAACCTTCGAAAACCTTCAATAAATCTCAAATCAATCTCAAATCCACAAACAAGAGTAATAATGTATATCAGATTTAGAATAAACACAAACCAATAACTATCCTTGATAAGAACAAAGAACGGGATGTCAATCCGTCTTCTAATCAAACCTAGGAATAAAAGGCGCAACTTCCGCCACACACAACTTCCAAATCTTCAAGCCTTGGTAAATCTCCGTTGCAAAATGCAAATTCTCCGCACGTCCAATGAAACCCTAGGCACGTGTAAGCCAGCATAAGCGAAGGTCCCGAATTCTCCCTCCTCCTGCCCTTTTATAAGGAAGGATCAAATAACCGTCCGGCCCATATGCGTAAATAAAGTGTCAATATTTTATTCGTCAAAAGATCGCCTAAATCACGGTTTCATGGAGTTCCACGGCCGTGGTTTAGAGCGTGGAAGTGGATTACGGTTCTTTACAATTTCCACGACCGTACTTTATACCGTGCAACTCTCTGGAATACTCCACGTTCATGTTGCCAAGATCCACGGCCGTGGTTTTGGGCGTGGACTTCTCTACGACCGTATTTTAGAGCGTGGAAGTGTAAATTGCTTGTAGTTTCCTTTGTGTCGTGCCATTCCTCATCCTAGCATATCCCTTGTCTTCTTTGATGTGTCCTCAATCCTTGGATGTGCTCAAATCATCTCCTTCCTCTCTCATTTGGTTCGGTTTTAGCTCTTATTCACCTATAATCAACACAAAGCTTATGTAGACCTCTATATCGACAATGTAGACAAACTAGCTAACAATTGCTTCAATGCCTCATCAATGAACACTATAATGGATGAAAAACAACTAGAAAAAGTGCCTAGAATATCGCAATATTTCATGCTAATAGGAGACCTAAAGCTCAACCCTGTGGACGTCCTACATGAATTTAAAGACATCCCTATCTTCTATATGTCAACAAAAATGACAGGTTAAGAAGATTTGCTTACCAGGTGGGTCTGCAGTCGGCTAGGGAGAAAGATATTCTTCAATACTCGTTAGTGTGTTGAGGACAGTGGCACCAGGAGTCTTGCTTGACCGATGCAAAAGTAAGGGCTTGACATCTATGTGATAGTGCACTAGGAAGCTCCTCCGTTCGACTGTTGTGGTCTAGAAATGAAGGCAGAGGTGACATGGGCAGGCTGCACATGAAGGGTTAGAGATCGACAACTGAAGGAAATGGGAGAGAATTGTAGACGAGGAAGTTGTGGCATTGTCGTGGGAAAAAGAGACCCTCGATTACATCCTATGCGTTCGATGTAAGAGTGAAGCTGATTACCGACTACTAGAGTTCTGCCCTTTGAGATCGATCACAAAAAGCAAGACAGAAAGGTGGCCAATAATCCTAAATTGGAAGGAGATCTCCACATGTGCAGAGGGCAGATGCAATTCAACATGAATGTGAGGTTATCAAGGGGAAGGTGTGGCTGTTGGAATAAGTAACGAAGATATGTTTAGGAGATAGGGTAGAATTAACTTGGACGTGAGGGTGTTTGAGATGCACACAACAATCATGGTCGTGATATGCTCCCCAAAGGAAAGTGAATCGTAGGAGAAGAAAGGTAGGAGAGAATAACTACGGAAGATTTGCACATGGCAGTGATGCATGGATTGCACGCATGCTAACGAGGCCTTGAGGCACGGTTGGCTTCTTTCATATTGGGCTTGTGGTGTGCATGCAACATGTACATAAAGAGGTGTTGGGCGGCCTTAGAGAAAGGGAACTCCAGGCTTGGCGATGAGCAAGGCAAGGCTGGCATAAATCGGCCCAACAACAAGGTTGGCGTGCACATGGCTGGTTGACTTGGCCAAAAGAGCTTAAGGCCTTGTCTTGGTCTTGTCATGACCTTGTCATGGGCTTGTCTAATGGACTCAAGACCTTGTCAAGGGATCCATCTCATTCTAGTCCTGCAAAGTGTTTAAGTAGCATTTTATATGATCAAAACTTCACATAAATCATAGAAGTTTAGATAAAGGGCAATCATACAAGTTTGAATAAAGGGCATCTTATGTGATTGACTCTTCATATAAAATGATAAGATTTATGTTAACTAGGAAATAAACGGCAATAAAATTACATCAGTACCCCCTTAAAATAAGTTTCGTCCCAAAACTTAGAATAAGGAGCATCTCTCCAATAACTTTCTATAAATAGAAACGGAGTATCTACTCTTCTTTTACAGAATCTTCGTACTCTCTTTTCTAAAAGAAAAGGTATCACTCAAATATCATAAGCATGAAACACATGAAATTTTAACCACTCAAACTTGCAATTAAACACATAATTAAACAAGACACGCATATCAAAGTCCGAGCACTAACTCGTCGGTCGTGAGGTTACAGCTAACCCCGCAAAGGACTCAGGATTACTACTCATAATATTATCCTCTATCTCCCATGTGGCCTCATCGGCTCTTCTTCTAGACCACTGGATACTCCACAAAAGTATGATCTGGCTCAATTATCAGGTCCTCAAAGCGGATGACCTGTCTCGGATCCGGTATGTATTCTCTTAATTGTTACACATTAACAGTGGGTGTACCCCCACTAGTATGGGTAGTATTGCTAGTCGATAAATAACTTCCCAATCCTCTTTAAGGTCTCAACGGGTTGCTTTTCTAAACTCACTTTCAACTCTTTTGATGACTCTACAGAAAATAACTATAAAACTTTATTCCTTCTGCTGACTCCACTTACTTTTGACCTTCTGAAAGATTCTGACCATTAGATTTGGAGAGAAGGTATCCCCCAACACTTTACTAAGTGTTTGATGCTCTGTGTAAGACCACTCACTTGGTCATGTATCTCTAATATGACCCAGTGGGACCGTTCCTCCGTTAATGAATTATCACTTACTTCTGGTCAGGCTTTCAACTTGTTGTAACTCAAAAACCACACTGCATGAGGAGATTTTCATATAGAGCTATAATTCCTTAACTTGAGGTTATAATTGACATAACATTGAGTTTCTTGTTTCTTGTGAGTTATGGGCCCACCACGCTTCCGTTGCGCTACTCTAGTTAATATGTTGTCACCCATTAATCATAATGGCGTCTACCGCGAGTTAGAGTGATTGACCAAACTTCTGCCCGTTAAAACATACCATCGATTCCCTTTAGAAGAAGTATCAAGTCCCTCTTTACAAACCTTTATTGAAATAATACAACGGTTGGAAATCGACCTCTTCCTCTCTGCCCATAACTCGCCAATACCAAACCAACACGTATACGTTCTTTGTTGTCGATGGTCAGTCTATAGTTGACTTTCCTCCAGATCCCGGACTTGCTCTTCCTATACCTCTCTTGACGTTGAATTCCCTGTGAGCACTACTTACTCGGTTTCATTCATTTATACTCCTTTAGCTTGCTCTACACTCCACACTTCCAATTCCTCTGTAAGTTAACTCCATTTTCTCGGGTCCATATGTGTCCTCCATCTGACATCAATGGTATTTTCAAGTCTTTCATGATAGCTTGTAAGAGAGCCTTGCAACTCCTATAACCTTATATTTCCATCCACTTGCGGTTTCTCTTGTATGGAGGGCGTCGGTAACTTAAGTCCCGTGCTGAGTGAGAGGTCATTGTGGACTCTTGAGTCCACCCATGTCATTCTTTTTCTCTCTTCTCCCTTCGCTAGTGTTGTTTTTCAACAATTCCTTCATGAAAATCCGTTGTCTCAACTACAAGCTTCTGCCCTTTTTGATACTTGCGTCAGTAAAAAAATTGTGTATCTCTTGAAGAAGTCAAATTGTCTCGACGTTTATGAAATCCACATTTCGCTTTCCATCTCCATCGTAAGTTTCTGGTTTGTGTTCCTTTAATTCTTCATATTTGGGTTGACACCCTATCTTCTCTAGACTCTCAAGCCGTACTTGCCTATGGAGGCATCCAATTTGGTTGCAGCGTCATTTAACCCGCCGAGTGTGGTTGTACTCTACCCTGCCTGTTTGTGTTCCCATATTGTCATCTTCAATCCGCACTCTTGTCAGTCCTTACCTGCAACTTGGAGTTTTATCTCTCGTCTTCATACCCCAATTCCCTTGGACGGCTTTCTATCACTTCTATATGAGTTGATTTGATATTTTTTTCTTGTCCGATTGTTCTTGTTGTTAAAATCATCTCGCAGTATTGAACTTTTTGTCTACCCGTTATTCGGAAAATTGTAGGAATCACCAAGGTGTCTGCCAGAATGTAATGTTCCAATCCGGGGTGTGAGTCCACTATCTTCATATAGATACTCTTTAAGATCTACTAAAGTTTTGTCATGAGTCGATGATCGCATCATGATAACTCAACTAAAGGATATAAAATATCCTTTAGGGTGCTAACATGCTACACACACAAATACAAACACAAACACGCGCACACACACACACACACACACACACACACACACACACACACACACACACACACACACACACATATATATATATATATATATATATATATATATATATATATATATCCATATAACATACATACATAAATGCACAATCATATAAGTGCATATACTATCTCGCTTATCATACCAAGCTGCAGAGATCCACGGAGAGTGATGGTGGTCTGACGTACTACTATCCCAACAACCTGACTATGCACATGATTTAAAAGTAGAAATTCATTTTGAAAATTTTTAGACCCCTTTCAGGTTTTGGTTATTTTTTACATTTGGTCTTTTAGAAGATTCCAAGTGCCATTGTTGCCAACCTGACTCTGATATTATTTTGTAATACCCCAAATTCTCAAAAGTCGGGGAGCTACTAGTTAGGATCTCACAATGGGTCTCGACCTTAGTTTGATAACAACTTTAATAGGATCTTACAACAAGGCACAAATGTATTTAAAATAATTTCAAAACATTAAATTACATTTGTATGAATGTACTACATATGGTAGCCTTACAAAACATAAATATATTCACGATGTGCATGCAAAAGGAAGACTCCCGCGTCCCCATCTAATGAGTACATGGACCCGACTGACCATCTGCTCCGGTTCTCTTTGCAACTGTTCATACCTATAATTAATCTAACAACACGGATAAATCGTTAGCTAACTAATCACATATAAGAAGACATATAAGCACAAACACACATAAAGCAAGAATTTAAACACTCAACATGATGGTAAATCTAGTTATTATCTTGTATATAAGTGATTCATTTCAAAACCGTTTTAAGGTTGTGGCACGAGACGTGTAAGACTCTCGCCTCCGTCCCTTTATCTAGCTGAAATGGTTGACACACAGACCCGTATACCACATGGAGTGGATCAATACCCTCCCCGTCTACCACATCTAACCTTGTCGCGGACAACCTCTTCGACTCTCGCAAGAGCTGAGTAAATGATGCCAAGGCCCATTATAC
Organism: Fagopyrum esculentum; assembly: GCA_033239045.1. Taxonomy (NCBI): domain Eukaryota; kingdom Viridiplantae; phylum Streptophyta; class Magnoliopsida; order Caryophyllales; family Polygonaceae; genus Fagopyrum; species Fagopyrum esculentum. The sequence continues at coordinate 61,018,367 of BSUD01000001.1, forward strand.
TTGGGTCAATAATACGTCCGTAATCAATATTATAAACATACTATAATACATATAGCACACATATGAAAGCAATTAAGTAAGCCTAAAGGACTTACCTGAATCGAGTTACAAATCTCGATATCTAAAAAACTCGATCCACAAGGAAAGAAATCAACCTCCTGATACAAAAAGAAAGTTGATCATAAATATGTCCCAACCTCTTAGAAATTTTCAACTTCTAAGATACTAGAGGTCTTCTAACGGAAATTACTATTTTGCCTTTATAAGAGTAAAAAAAGATTTTACCCCTGAGCCTCAAAAGCCTAGAAATGTTTCTAGAATACTTCCAAACTATCCTATGTGACTCAAAACCATAATCTAAAACTCAAAATAAAGATTTAACTAAGTTGGAAGATTTTTCCAACTTCTAACTTTCTTGAAAAACTCTCTAGGATCCCACTTTGACTCAACATAATGCACTCGTATTAAAATCCAAAAATTTCAAATAAAATATGTAAACCTTCTATGATATGCATTCTACTCATTAGAAGAGAGAAATCTCAAAAAGGATCAATAACTAATCCTACACAAAAAAATCTCAAATTGACTCTTCAACACAAAATTCTCATATTTAGTCAAAAAATATGCATTTTACCAAACTGCATAACTAGTCTACTTTGGAACCCTATAACTCTAGATCCAACCGTTGGATCGATCACAACTTTTGATACATCAACTTATGCAAATCCCTCAACAACATATTAAAATGCGAACGGTGAATTATATTTCTAAGACGTCGAAAGAATTCTAAGTTGACTATTTAACACATACTCTGGATATACAAAACTGAAGGTAACGGATCTAGGATTCGAGTCTCACCAGCCGTAAATCTGAAATAGAGCTTTCCCACATGTCTTGAGTTTGAGTCCTCCCGACCTCAACTACTTGTCCTAGATCCATTATGCAAGAGATCTAAGGTTCGATCCATGCGAGAGTCATAACCATCTACTTCACTCCTATATTCAAGTGTAAAACGATAGGAAGGGTGACTACCTACTCCAGGCTCGAGCTTGTTGTGAGTCTGGTCCAGCGTGGTTAGCCATGGAGGAGATGGAACCACCCGCTACTAGTTATTGGTTATCGACTAAAGGAGTCCGTCTCGACCTCTAGCTCGTCTGTTGAACGCAATGACTCAGGAGACTTAAAGCTCAACCTTGTGGGCGTCCTGCATGAATTTAATCACCTCCCTTTATTCTATATGCTGAAAGAAATGATAGTATAAGAAGATATGCTTACTAGGCGGATATGTAGTCGGCTAGGGAGGAGGGTATGCTTCAATACTCGTTGGTGTATGGAGGACAGTGACACCAAAGAGTCTTGCTTGACCGATGCAGAAGTAAGGGATTCACATTTGTGTGACAGTGCACTAGGAAGCTCCTCCCATCGACTGTTGTGGCCTGGAAATGAAGGCAAAGGTGACAGTGGCAAGATGCACGTGAAGGGTTAGAAATCAACGACTAAAGGAAGTGGGAGAGAATTGGAGATGAGGAAGTTGTGGCGTTGTCGTGGGCAAAAGAGACCCTCGACTACATCCTCTGCATTCTATGCAAGAATGAAGCTGAGTACCGACTGGTAGAGTTATGCCCTCTGAGATAGATCACAAGAAGCAAGCCTGAAAGGTGGCCGTTATTGCTTTCTTGGAAGGAAATCTGCATATGTGTAGAGGGCGGATGCATCATGAACGTGAGGTTAACAAGGGGAAGGTGTGGCTGCTGGAATTAGAAGGAAGATATGTTCAAGAGATAGGGTAGAATTAACTTGGACGTGAGGGTGCATGAGACGCACGCATCAATCATGGTCGTGATCTGCTCACCAAAGGAAAGTGAATCGCATGAGAAGGAAGGTAGGAGAGAATAACAACGGAATATATGCACATGGCAATGATGCTTGGGTTGCACGTATGTTGGCGAGGCCTTGAGGCACGATTGGCTTCTCCCATGTTGGGCTTGTGGCATGCATGAAACACGTACGTGAAGAGGTGTTGGACGGCCCAAGAGCAAGGGAACTCCAGGCTTGTCGAGGAGCAAGGTAAGGCTAGCGTGAATCGGCCCAACAACAAGGTTGGCGTGCACATGGCTCGTTGATTTGGCCAAAAGAGCTTAAGGCCTTGTCTTGGTCTTTTCATGACCTTGTCATGGGCTTGTCAAATGGCCTCATCAAGGGAGTCATCTCATTCTAGTCTTGCAAAGAGTTTAAAGTAGCATTTTATATGATCAAAACTTCACATAAAATCATAGAAGTTTGAATAAATGATATCTTATGTGATTAAATCTTCACATAAAATGACAAGATTTATGTTGACTCGGAAATAAATCGAAACAAAATTTTTTGGGTATTACACACATAGACAACTACCAAGATGAAACCAACATTTGTTTTTCTTTTGGAAGTTGTGAGCTTGAAAAACCACTATCTTGACGCATGTTTTAACCCAACCAATGATTTTTGAAGTAAACAAAATTTATTATCACAGTAATGAAAGCCTTAAGGAAATGGGACCAAACATCTAACAATGTTCATTTTGATGAGTGGGGAAAAGTTATGTTGATACTCAATACATATTTGAGTAAAACCTCGAGGTACTATATTGTCTTTCTAAAGATCCATCCAATTTCAACTTAATATTGTAAACCGATTTGCAAGAGATAAGCTTTATCTCCTTGCCCATAGCTTCAACCCGATTAGGATCTTTAAAAGAAAACTTAAATGTGGTATGTTATGAAAAAGAAATAGACACGGATAAAAAAAAAAGGCATAAGAAAAGATAGAAATGAAGTAGAAGTACAAGGTTTGTGTAAATCATGAGTAGTTGGGGAAAAAAATAATTGAGATGTAATGAGGCTGAGAGTAATCTAGTATAACGTATGAGAGGAGGTATTTATGGTGTAGGAGATGATACAATGTCATGTGCATTAACAATTGGAGGTGACAAAATTGGTGAGATACCAACAAGCGGTGAAGTAGATTCGGAAAAGGAAGAAACAATATTTTTAGAAGGAGAATGAAAGACATTCCCTTTTAAAGATAATCACATGAACACTTTGCATTGTGGTGAACAAGACAATAAATTATAAGAACGAATAAACAACATACATCATTTATGAGCAACCAACTAGTATAATGCAATGCAAGATTGACTTTGGGTTTATGGTATTATCATTATCCCTATCAAAAGTAATTTGTCACTTAAAATAAGTAGTATAAGCAAGTAAATACCTGACCCACGTAGAAACAATACCATTTTCAAGTGGACTCAAATGGTCATTGCAAGTAACTAATGGGTCGGGGTTGAAATTAGTTTTGTTAACTACTATTGTCACTAAAAGGAAAGCAAAATATTTGTTGTAATCGAAGGGAGAAAACAACTAAATCAAACTAATATCCATGTTCTTACAACTAAGGTATGACTTAACTCAACTCCTAATTCTATTGTAGAGCACTCTAACCCCGAAATATGATCCGTATTCACTAAGTGATACCAAGTCAACAAGCCCTAAATATCCTAACCTTGAGTAACCTAGAAAACATCTATATTAGATCAAGATAGCCTTAAGATTTGAATAAATGCTAGACGTGTCTTCCCTAGATCTCTAGTTCTAGATAAGACAATATCCAAACTTCTTATCCTAATGTGAACCAAGGGTATGAACCCTTGACTCCAGATGTATTATCCTGATCTTTCGACTGAGATCTTCGATGTCACCTCTAAGGAAATCCTAAGCGTCGACAATACTCAACTTTTCTAGGGCAGTGAAACTAGGTATCTAGGTGATGCGTGATTGATGTCGTAGTTTCCCGATCTAGGTTGAAGTCCACGAAATCAACAACAGAAGCAAATCTCGGTCAATATCTGGGGCAAGATATCTCTAGTGGGACCGATATTTGTGAAACTCGAACACAAAGAACGTGAGTTGATGGAATGACAGTGGAAAGATAAGAAGATTATATATGTATTGAATTGATGGAAGTATAGGAAGATACGAACCGAGGTACTCTTGCAAAGAACCTTAGACCAATTGGATCAAAACCCCTTAACAAAGAGCTTACCTTAACTCTCCCTTCTTCAACCTTACACAAGTCATCTAAATAAGGCAAGCACAAGGAGAGACTAGAACTGACTAGGAGCACCAATCATTAAGAAGATTAACACACACAAGCACAATCTAACAAGGACTCACAACGATTCAATCAAATGCTCTCTTTTTGATTGAATAGGAATGAATAAAATTCAAACTTTCTAAACGAAGTCACAAGTCCCACAATATATGTAAAAGTAAATAATCAAATTCAACTAACTAGAATCTCGTCCTTATAAGGATATTTATAGGCGAGATTCCTCTAAAAGATAAGATAAAAGATAATCCTAAATGATAGGATCAAAACCAAAATATACCTTTAGAATGTTTACAACTTTAAAGGTTTTAAAATAAAATAAATAACAACTAATATGATCTCGACTGGATCTATTTTATTCCCGTCAAAAGTAAATCTCGACTGGAATCTCGGGCGAGATTTTGTTCTCAGGGTCGAGATTTCAACTGGCTTGCTCAATTCTCGATTTAGCCACATTTCTTGACTCCTTGATCATCTTCACTCTTGTAAGGTCTTTCCACAATAGACACCAATGACACTAAAGAAGACTTAGCCATAAGTAGAGTTTTTTAGATGTACATGTTGTCAATAAGCTAACAACATATTCTTAGATAAACCTTGCTCTTGATCTAGTGATATATCCTTCTATGTCATGACTTGAAGATGATGTAGCCTCCTTCCCCTTCAATGCTTTTGCTCTAGCTCTAGTGATTTGTCCTTGTATAGTTGGTGTTGGGGATGGTCCCTCATCACTAGGTTCCTCGACTCAAGCAACCTTTTATCTCTCGTCAATACTCGGGAACAAAGAGTCGGATAATAGGAAATGAGATTAAAGAGACATCTTTAGAAGAGGATAATGGAAGTGACAATCTTGTGTTCCTGAACGCTACAAAGAAAGCACAATCAATATTAAAACCGAATTGACAAACAAAAAGGGAAAAAGAAGCAAACTTGATTCAATCTAGTTGATGGAATCAAACTCAAAACTTCAGCCCTAATTCTCTCAGATCGGCGGCAATGGGTTCTCTTGGAGACTTCTTGAAACTACAATCTCAATAAAAAATGTTAGTAACCAAAAACAAAGAAAAAGAAAGAAGATTCAATACCAGATTCAATCTAGAGTGATCAAATCAAGAACTGAATGCAAGAGTGTACTACACGTGTGAGAGCTTGAGGACACAACTGGAATTTCAAAAATAATGTTGAAATTATATTATGTGTTGGATAATCGAATAATATTGGCAATTATGCACAATATTATTCAATTCCAAGCTAAAGAATTACAAAAAAGGATGATCTTCTATTTATACGACTAGCTAGGGTAGGATGCTAATCCAACAAGAAAACTATTTTATTTGATGCTAACCCCCAAATTCAATACTACTTTTTACTACTCCTACACTACAACCACCTCTTGGTGACATGATAAGCTGTTCTTTTGAACAAAGCTACCAATTACAATCTTTGTTCATCAATTTCTACTATCAAATAAGGCTTATTGCTCAAATGGAATAACCTTACGAACAAGTTTTAAAATTTTTTGCCTAACGACACTAACTCGAGAGGAAACTTCTCAAAAAAAAAAAACAGCAACCAACTTATACGTTCTTAACATCTTCAACCTTTTTACATTTTCTAGATCCAAGTGAATCTCCATCAACTATCTAAGTCATTTCATCGCCTGCCATATATGTCGTCGGAACCGTCTGACCACTATGGTCACCGGTATCAATCGCCAACATCAGAGCGTACATTGACTCTCTAGACTTCTCTTGTATTGATTTGCTTCTTTTCTTCCATGAAATTGAAGCTGCAAATATCATTTCTTACAAAATCTGAAAAAGAGATCTTGTTCTATAGTCAAAAATGGAAAGTAAGGAAATGAAAATAAGAAAAGAAAAGAAGTAGGGAGGTCGCTTGGTGGCTTTTTGGACGTAATGTTCTAAAAAAAATTTTACTAAAGCAAAAGAAATAAAATAAAAAAAAGTAGGTAGATCACTTGGTGGTTTTTATGTAATGTTCCAAAAAAATAAATTCTTGTTACAAAATAAGATAAAATAATTGCTTATTAGTTGAGTTCTTCAAGATTGATCAACTTAACCATTTCAAGTTCAACACTTAAGCTCTCCATATTTGTTTTTTTCAACCAATTTAACAACATCACTATGTGCATACAAGCTAAACTTTTGTTTACCAAAGTTCCTTCAAAATCATATTCTCTATCACAAAACATTATCAACATCCAAAAATTCCTTCAAAAATCCGTCAACATAACAATTTTTTGTTATAATTGAACATTCTCTCTTTTTCTTTTCTTTTATCTCTGTATTTTAGTGTTTATATTTTTACAAAGCTAATGTTTCAATATTGAGAAAATTGGTGAAATAGGGCCCTTTTTGTTTAGCGTATACTAACTAGGCCCCTCTATTTTTTGCCTAAATTTTTAAATCAAAAATAAATTAATCCAAGGGGTATAAGGGGAAAACGTAAAATATAATCCTATAAAATCATCCAACCGTCAGATTTCACACCCAGTTAGGGTTTCTTGCAGTCATTCATCTTCTTCGTCTCACTGCCGCCTGCTTCCCGGTCATTCATCTTCTTCGTCTCACTGCCGCCTGCTTCCCGGTCATTCATCTTATTCGTCTCACTGTCGCCGACTGCTTCTCGACTGAGTAATTGCCTCCAACGAAGATGTCGACGCCGCTTCTCGATGTCGGCGCCGCACAACCCCGCGCCGCCCAGCCCAGATCCGCTGCACAACACAACCCCGTGTCGCACAACCCCGACCAGCCCAGCCCAGATCCGATCCGTTGCCCAGCCCCTTCGACTGTCATCCGGCCTCTCACCGTAGAACCCCGCCCAGCCCAGATCCGCCGCCAGCCCGCCTCGCGCCGCACAACCCCGCCCAGCCCAAATCTGCCGCCAGCCGCCTTCGGCAATGAATGTCCTCCGGCCTTGCGCCGCACAGCCCCGCCCTGCCAATCACGTGCATCGACCAACAAAGCCACCACTGTGTAGTACAGGAGCCGCCGCTGTGCACTCTTGGAGGCGGATCTGCGCAATCCTGGAGGCGGATCTGGACAGTTCTCATTGCAGCCGTAGTGCAATCTCAGGAAACCCTAATTTCATTTGTAAAATATTGGCATATTTACAAAAAAGCTCCCCTGTTTATAATTGCATTTATGACCCATATTTTTTAAATTTGCAAAATTGCCCCAAACTAGATAATTACAAAAATAAAAAACTAAAGTTTAATTTTTGCAATTATAAATACGGGATATTGACTACATATTTTATAAATACGGGATATTGACTACATATTTTACCTTTATAATTGGGCTTGTGTAACTCGAATGAGCTTGAAACGAAGACGGGCTTGTGTAAACGACATATTTGTGTAAACGACATACTTGTGTAAATGGAAATTATGTATTAACATTGTGTAATTGAATTTGTGTATTAAAATTGTGTATTAAGCTAATACCGTGTATGAACAAGAGAATACACGAAGTTCAATTAATTCAGCTAATATGAGTTGACACTTATATTCTCTTTAGCTGTTTGTCGTTTTTTTCTTCTAATTATATTTGATTGTTTAACGTTTTGTCTTTGTCGGTGTTTCAAACCTCTTGTTGGTTAATTCACAGTGTTTATGTGCCTCTCTTAAACCAACTACATCCCTAAAGCTAAAATCATGCGATGAGATCTTTGGGCATGCACGTGAGATGCGGGTTAATGGCACGCGGGTGGCGTGCTCCCACGCAGTCCCATCCGTGCCAGCCTCTAATTCCTTTACCACACTTCGCACGCTTCTCATCCCCTCACACGCGCGAAACCCTAGCCCCCTTCGGATGCTCGCACGCTTATCCTCTCCCTCGTCGCCGGACATTCCGCCGGAGCCCTCCTTGATCTGCAAGTCCGTTTCCAGTTCATAGTGACATTGCTCATTAGCTCCGGTGGCTCCTCACCGGAATGGATCTATTTCTTCCCTTGGTGGAGATTCCTTGAGCTGGTGATAAGCAGACCAGTCCCCAAAATGAGGTGAATTTTGTTTCTTCTTTGTATTAAAGGGTTACGTAGTGGTTGTTATGAAGATCATACGATCACAAGTTCCGGTTTATGCATACCTGTGTTGAGATTAAGCAACTTTTAGGTTATCTTTCTTTTGATATTTTCCTTTTTAGAGGTCAGAATTTTGAGCACATTGTTGCTCTGATCGTTGAGTTCAGTGTATCTGATATTGAGACTGAGTTATGGTGAAGTCTCAGGCAGTAAAAGATCGGATTATGTCTAATTTAGTGTTAATTATTATTCTTATTATACTGATTTATTTAATGTTTGTTAGGATGTTTTCTAATTTGCTATTGGATTATGCGGCTATCACTAGTTAGTTTCTGGACTGCTTTTTTTTTTTTCCTTCCTGTTTTGAGCCAAATGTTTATTGGTCTTGCCAAAACACTTGTAAAATTATGTATGAACACAACTGTTCCTGATTTAGAGCTCTACATCTGTCAGAGTTCCTTATACTACATTTTTAAGAATAGTCTTTTGTTTTCTTTTTGTCAATATGGATGATTCAAATATTTGCCAGCCTATTGTTGAGCAAGAACTGCCATGGAGTAACATAGATGTTATATTATGTTGTAAGCTTGATGAAAAATTCAATTTCACACATTGGAAATTTTGTGGCTTAGTTTTATTTTCAGTGTGCTCCTATATATGTTGAATTAATGGTTTGCAAGTGGCTTTACAAGTTCCATACTGTGAACTCATCTCACTGTTTCTTGATATTATGCTAGACTTATTTTGTGATTTTTTGCGTGCTTTAAAATAAAAGTTCTATTGTACTTAAGGTGCTAGTAGCATTGGCAAGAGAAATATGGCAACAGAGATGCAAAAGTTGATTGGAACAAGCGAAGAAGAAGATGATGAGGATATGGGGATGGATATAAAAGAAGAGGATGATGATGACGAAGATAAAAATAACGCTCCTTCCATGATGATCAATACAGATAGAGGTATTGCATCAAATGGAAGCAATCAGTTTCAACAACACTCCCAAAATCAACAGCAGTCGAGCTCTCATGGAGGGGGTGCCCGTAGGTCTAGACCAGTTGAGGAGAAGGAAAGAACAAAGCTGAGAGAGAGGCACAGAAGGGCTATAACTGCGAGGATCTTGGCAGGCCTTCGGAAACATGGAAACTATAATCTCCGGGTAAGAGCTGATATCAATGACGTAATTGCAGCCTTGGCACGGGAGGCAGGTTGGGTTGTGCTTCCGGATGGAACATCTTTCCCTTCAAAAACTCAGGTGTGTGGGGTCTGATTGGAAATGACAGAGATGTGTATGAATGATTTTCTTACAGCAAAGTTAGTCTTCTAAGGGTGTTGCTGATTATTGCCAGTGGTTTGCTGCCTTATGTGGGATAGCAAATGTCATGTTTGCTGTATTTGGTGTTTGTCAGGGATCCTAAACTTGAGTTGAGATTTTAAGTATTTGTTTGGTTCTATGTAAATTATCAATGCACTTCCCTGGAAATATTTGCCACAAATTGAGTTATCTCTTTGACACCTTTTTAGCCTTGCAAGTGTTACGATGTAATCTTTGGCACCTTTTTATTGTGTTTATTTATCCCTTGATACTTTTCTTATGTGCGCTTTCATGGCCAGTAGTTTTTATTTTCTAACTATTAATGGGAATCTGTTTTTTTTTTTTTGTGCTATCCTCTATTCTTATCAGGGTAATAGGCCTTCCGGCAGTGGTTCAGTCCAAGCAGCCACATCAACATCAATAATGGTGCCTCAACAGCAGAATCCTTCTGCTTCTCTGGCAGAATTTTCTTCTGGTTACGAAATCACAGAGGAGTACAACATATGTCAAATGGCTCAAATGAGAGGTGCTTTTACTCCCACTTCACAAGTGTTTGATGTATCTACTGGATCACATGGTCAGGTATCCTCCAAAGTTGGTGATAGAGGAGAAGGCATGGAGAGCCACCCCTGTATTGACAGCTCCATAGATAATGTTCATAACAAGCAGGTGAGTAATCATGTTCCTTTTACATTTCATACTATTGTTTATAATTTTCAACAAACAAGAACCTTCTCTGGGGCATTGCTGGTTACATCTTTTCTCTTCCAAGGACTAAACTAGGTGGGATATTCTTGAGATTTTGTTTTGTCACCGGATGCTAGAAGTTTCTTCTAGTATTCAATCTAATTATTATTTCGGCTTCTGACAGGATCATTTGGTATCTCAATATAAACAAAAATATTACTGAATTTTTTTTGTTTTGTTTTTTCATGAGGCCACCATCATTGAAGCTTTAAAAAAAATTGTGCTGAATTGCATTAGATGAATTACTGTTGGATCTCATGAAGGCATACAACATAGCTGAAGCACCTTACATGATCACAACTTTTGCCAATTTATTTTTGTTTCTGATCAGCTTTGCCTATTTGTGTGACTTCTGATTGTTACATTCATCTTAATGTCAACATGATAGGTTATTGGCATACCATTGAAGCTGCAAGAGCGTGATTTTGCTGGCACTGCTTATGTCCCAGTATACGTGGTGCTTCCTGTAAGATTTTATCATGTCTTGTTGTTAAGTTTTTTAATTTTCCCTTACTTGCAAGGTTTTCCATAAAAAAAGAAGAGACTTGCTGTTTCTTTCTGTCAAAAAACCTTTCTTAATATCATTTTTTTTAAATCATTAATTACCATTTCTTTTGCTGTGGAAATTGAAAAGATAGGTTTTAAGAAAAATTGACATCAAAACTATTATTTATTTATTTATTTTTATTCTCATTACTTTGCTATGCGATTAAGAAATATGAAATGCTTGAAGTACCATTTTTTTTACTTTGACACAGTTGGGGATTATTAATATGAAATCTGAGCTGGTTGATCCAGATGGGCTGTTCAAGCAGCTACGGATACTAAAATCAGCCAGTGTTGATGGCGTCATAGTTGATTGTTGGTGGGGGATTGTAGAAGCACATGCCCCACAGGATTATAACTGGAATGGTTACAAAAGACTCTTTCAGATTGTCCGTGATCTAAAATTGAAGCTACAGGTATGCTTGCAGAAAGTCAATATTTCATTTCTTTTTCCTTACTATTAGTTGGCACTCTTCTGATTTTTGATGGCATAGAGGTGCTCTAAATTTTAGTCACATTGTTTCTAATTTAGCTTAATGCTGGAAAACTTGGAATGGTTGAAGTTAGAACTGAATTAGGTGACAACGATCTGTTTTCTTGTCCCTTACCAATTTCTTGTTGGGTTCGGAAGGAGGCATCATCTTGGCGCATTCTTTTGAACCAAGTATCATAGTGTGTAGTGTAGACACTCTGACAAGGGAGGATATTCAAATTCTTCAGCTGGAACATATCCTTGTGTGTCTAGGTACTTGGTATTACTGAAGCAACAGAGTCTTATATACTTGTCCAAGAAGCTCAATCAGCCTTTTTTTTTTGTTTTTACTTTCCCTAACCTTTTGTTACATGGTATACTAATTCCTTACTGATCTGCAAATAAGTTTTTTAATACTTTAAGTCCACTATTGTGTATCAAATTATATACTCAAACCCCACATAAGGGAGATGACTCATGACTAATCAATAAATGGAAAGCTATCTATTCTTCCACTTGTGCATGTGCGTATCATGACAATATGCTTATATAATCATTGATATATACTTTAATTACTTTTACTTGGTACATGTTGCAGAATGCTATATCCTTTTTTTTCTTCTTTTCACAAAAATCTGATTGGTAGTGTATATGTTTCAACTGGTGCAGGTGGTGATGTCCTTTCATGAGTGTGGAGGCAACTTTGGTGATGACGTTTGTATTCCCTTGCCCCATTGGGTTGCAGAAATTGGGCGGAGCAATCCTAACATATATTTCACCGATAAAGAGGGCAGACATAATCCTGAATGTCTCTCTTGGGGTATTGACAAGGAAAGAGTGTTACGAGGTCGAACAGCTGTGGAGGTACAGCATCTAGTGCAACAATCTACAAACTGTTTGATGAAACTTGTAGCTCAGTCTTGATCCCTTTTTCATTCCAAATATGTTACAATTATGCCACATTGCATTTAATGAAAATAATATTTTCCCTAGTACCTATTTCTCTACATTCTTTTTCTGAGAAATATTGGATAGCAAGTGTTATCAATGGCTTAATCTAAATTTCTTTTGTCTGCATATGGTTAAATGGTTAGGTATACTTTGACTACATGAGAAGCTTCAGGGCAGAGTTTGATGAGTACTTCGAAGATGGCATTATTTCGATGATCCAAATTGGACTTGGACCTTCTGGAGAGCTCAGATATCCCTCCTTTCCAGTGAAACATGGCTGGAGATATCCTGGCACTGGAGAGTTTCAGGTTAGTTTTTCGAGTAATTCTTAATAGTTGCAATGCCAGTACTTTCTCTCCTGAAAAGGGTGGTTTCTCTCGGACATAATTTGATAGGGCTGCTTTATCTATCTAAAAAGATGGTTTCTCTCGAACATAATTTGATAATTTCGCAATGCACTGATCATAGATGGACACACATGCCAATGATTTAATATTTTGTCAAATTGCAAGGGTTATAGAAATTGTTTCCATTCTCGTTCTAAATTTTAAATGCTTATATTAAGTCAAAGAAGTATAGTTATAACTTAGTGGGGGTTGATGCTGGGTGGAGACAAAACCCTGTAAAAACACCTGTGAGTTGGTATGACATAGTTGACAGTAATTAGTGATTTTTGATAAAAGTTTCGAATTGAAAATGTATTCTGGTTAGAAATGTCACACCAGCTCATAATTTTTGCAAGTACCTCATCCATAATGGCCTACTAGGAAACATAGAGCATTATTCATGCAAATTACTGTTTTCGTGTGTGAAGGACAAATCCTTTCTGGTCCATGGTATAGTTTCCTTAAAAATGTGAATTAGTTCTCTCCTTAACAGCCTTATTTGAGTTAATTTGCCATTCCATGCGTAGCAGCAGTTGATTGTGCAGTATGGCAGTATGCTAGTACACTTTTGATGCAGTAATGCTGGGCAGTCTGGGACCTTGCATGTGTAGAGCCTCCTGTACTCATTCTGTTGTATTCCCTCTTTTGTGGCAGTGTTATGACCAATATCTGATGAAAAGCCTACAGAGCACAGCAGAAGCTAGGGGGCATTCATTTTGGGCTAGGGGTCCTGATAATGCTGGTTCCTATAGTTCTCAGCCGCATGAAACTGGATTTTTCTGTAATGGAGGTGATTATGATGGCTATTATGGTAGATTCTTTCTTAGCTGGTATTCTCAGGTTCTGATTGAACATGGTGATCGAGTACTCACCCTGGCCAAGTTCGCTTTTGAAGAAACAAGCATTGCAGCCAAGGTTAGTGGGATCTATTGATGATTTTTAGGTATTAGGCCATTTATGTGAACCTTCATTGTAGAATTAGAATTACATCACAACAAATATCTGTTATTTGCTTTGATTAAATATTTTAAGGAAACATCAATTTTGTAGTCTTCAGAATAAGCTGGTTCCTCGATCTTTTTAACCTAGCTGTGTAGTTTGGATCTCACATTCCTTATTCATAATTGTAGAGTGGTTATTAAATTAATATTTCAAATTTTCAAGTGTGAGAATGAGGTTGTGCTTTGCAGTGTTTCGTTCGGAAGCAATTATTTCTGGCATTAAAAGTTGGCATAGATGGGAGTAAAAAGTTTGCCTTTTGCTTCTTTTCTCATCATTCTTATTGAATTGTATGTTATAGAACTGATGCATGCAATCTGAAACTCCATTTATCCTTGAGTCTTGTTTAAACTGATTCTGGTTGTGATTGTTCTGTTTTTTTTTCTTTGTTAAATATTTGAAAACCTCCAAAATTTGAATCCACAGAAATCCCTGATATTTTTCAATCTATCTTCTGGCTGCATTTGTATTTGAGCAGCTATCAGGGGTACATTGGTGGTACAAGACAGCCAGCCATGCTGCCGAGTTAACTGCTGGATTTCACAACCCTTGCAATCGGGATGGTTATGGTGCAGTGATTTCAATGTTAAAGAAGCATGGTGTCACTCTCAACTTCACATTTGCTGAAGTGGGCATGCTCCATCAGCAAGATGATTACATGGATGCACTTGCTGATCGGGAGGGATTGTCATGGCAAGTAAGTTCCGAGCAACTGCAAAATACAATAATCTCTCTAAGTTTGTTCTTATCCGGGGATAGTGTTGCAACACCAGTGATCCTTCACTACTTTCTACTTCAAAGGCATTAATGCAGTCAACATCGTTGTGCCTATGTCTTTTCAGGTTCTAAATGCTGCTTGGGACTTTTCCGTTCCAATTGCTAGTGAAAACTCTCTTCCTTGCCATGATAGAGACGACTATAACAAGTTACTAGACAATGCAAAACCCTTGAATCATCCAGATGGGAAGCATGTGGTATCATTTGCATACCATAGACTCAGTCCAGTACTCATGGAAACCCAGAAATTCATGGAGTTTGAAAGATTCATCAAAAGAATGCATGGTAATTATCACTGTCATGTTCAGCCTTTTATTTGATTTACCTGCTACTTGCAGATTATAATCTCTTTTAGTCGTCTTATAATACCTAAGTTGTTTGCACCAAATGAAGCAATTTTTACAGGTGCTTTTCATCCTCTATTTGTAAGCTTTGTTGAGTTTGTTTTAGATAACGAAATGTACTTCAATACATTAGACATGTCTAGTATATCGAAAGACCATAAAAATGGTAGACGGGTACCGTCAAAAGAAGGGGGGAAAACAAACAAAAAGCACCAATAGATTGAATCACAACGAGCCGATCCATGAGAAGTACGAGAGAAACCGCCAAAAGCAAACAAAGCGAGAAAGAGCGGCGTGAATATGTTAGCCGAAGAAGTGTAGAGAAAACTCCCAGAACCACCGGCGGAAACCTTAAATCTAGACTCTCTTTTAACAAATTCGACCCACCTTCCAGCCGATGCTCAATTCATCGAGACATGCACCAAACCATCGGATCACGGAAAGTAAACCTTTGGGGCCAGATGCTGAACTTTGTTAACCAGTTCACTTTGTTGTTTGTTCATTTCATTATAGTGATGAAGGAATAGTGTGACAGTGATTTAATCACTGTAACACGGTCCATTCAATTTGCTCCTATGATCCAGCTCCCTATCATATGACCGAGGTTGTATTATTATGTGTCTAGAACTGATTATTTCCATGATGAATTTTATTGAAAATGTATCCTTATCAAGCATCCGTGGAATGATTAGCTTAGAGTTGAATAGTGATTAATTATAAAAATCGGGAAATTGACCCATTTGCTCTCTTTTCAGGAGAAGCAGTTCTTGATCTCTTGGTTTAGCTTCAGGAAAGGGAGGAAGCAGTACATTCTAGCCGGTGCTTAAGTCATTTGAGTGTATGTTTGTGCATTTATTTTCTGGTAATTATCTTCTTTTTCTTAAGTTAGGGCAAGTATCTGACCCAGGGTGCTATCCAATTGAAGCCAGCAACGGAAGATGCCAACACCCAAGCCAGAGCGCTCGGGCTCTTCTTGTATTCTAAAACTGTAGAAGGGCGTGTATATGAAGTATCAATTGGGTTGGAAAGAATGAAAAGTTAGCTTTACTATTTTTAACTGATTCCAAAGATTATACTTGCACTCAAATTGAATGAATGGATAGTGTTACACTAATTTAATATGCACAGCAAGGAAGAAGTGATGATGAAGAAATCAAGATTCTGGGGCCTACCTTTAATCTGCAGCGTCACTCATACCAGAACACTTTTTAAGTTCTATTTACGAACACATCTATCGAATAAGAAATGACAATTTCTTGCAACTGTTACTGGTTGTGAGTAAGGTTCATATTGGACCGTAATTGTAAAAATCAATCCCGGTCCGGTCCATGGTATAATGATTTGGTCCCGTCTGGACTGTTAATTTTCACTTTAATTATTTTTGATCGAGAAGAGCATCCAGTCCGTTTCACACAAGTAGTGAAACAGTCCGGTCCGGACCGTTTGGACAACCTTAGTTGTGAGCATGCATATTGATTTTTAGGTTGCGGGTAGAGTATATGAGAAATTTATTGATCTTTTTCGCATCTTCACATGAATAAGTACACAAGTACAGTTTGGTAATCGTTGTCCTATTTGGGTATTGTTCGCTGATGTTGAGTTTATGAGCTTTGTTATGGGAAATGGTGGTAAATTAAAAGGGTTGGAACAAATGACATAAGGGATTACTATAAACCCTAATATATGATGTTGTCTCGCAACGCTCACGGAGGTAGATTGACAGTGAAGACAACTCGCCTTTAAGCCACGCGAATGTTACACACATCTCTCTTATCGGGAAGGTCACGATATTGTAATCCTTCTCGATTTGGGGATCTTGTAATGGTTATCGTGCACGATATTGTTGAATGCTTGGAAGATATCTAGTCTTCAAGGTTCTTAGTTTTCCGCTAATGGAAAGAAAATCTAGAAATAGTGGAAGTGTGGGAAGAATTTTCAACTTATTTGATAATGGATTTTTTGTAGCTAAGTTTAAGAATGAGAACGAACTGCTACGATTCTTATGGTGACCCTTAGTTTGTGTTTGGGAGAGTTTTCATTATGAAGAGGCGGACACTAGTTTTGTGACTTTTTGAACCTATTGTCTCGGCTCCTGCATGAGTCTGAATCATGTGTATATGTTTAGTGGTACAATGAAGTCATTCTTTGTCCATGGCTGAAGGTTTAGCCACTCCAGCCACTATTGACCCGATGATTTTCAAATCCTGAATCACAACAACAATAAATAACAGAAACTCAATTCATGATCAAGCATATCCAAAATTATATAGTCATGCTGCGAAGAAAATATTCATATGCAACTTCTAGATCTCATAGGAACTCAAACATTAATTAACGTAGGTCTCACATGCATATGGAAAACAAACAACTTGAAACACAAATACACCTACTCAGTGGCAGAGACAGGGGGTAGGGGGACTGTGCCCCGGTTTCTAACGAGGTTATTTTGCCTTAGGCGGATATAAGACATATTGTTTTGCTAGCTCATCTGGTAGATGAAGGGAAAGAGGTGCCTAGAGTACAGGGTTTGAGTTCTGTGAGTTGGAAAACGGGTCCTTTTTAATTTTATGCATTTTATTTTAAGCAAATACAATATATTTAGATGGGGAGATTAAGTGAAGTTTATTATTGCATTAAGACTTAATGAATACAATCCTCAATATTGACATATCAATGGAGGAAAATTAAAGAAGGGAGGAAACCCCCTGGAAACATGTTCTCTATTGTTTAGAGAAATGAAGAACCCCAAAAGATCCATAGCTTACCCAAAACAGATCTCACCAAGGCCAACAACAAATCCCTAAATAATTGGTAACAATTGTGATCTTCCTCAGAGTTTTTATCAATAATCAACAAATCTTTAACATAACAACAACAAGTTTTAGAGTACACACCATAACCCCTCAAGATATATCTTCACTGACAAAAGCAAATCTCAAATACCTCAAGCTTGACTACGGTATTGGATCCGCCACACCACTCTCTTTCCACTTCTTTCTCGGGCATCATCTGTCGACTTCTCCCTTTTCCACTTGAGGTCGATGATTACCCTAGGAATGTCCATCAGGGTTGTCGTTATTGTCAATCCACAATAGTTGTTACCTTTTATCCCGTTAAATTGAGTTTTATGATTGCATTGTGCTATGTAAACTCATCGTTGTGCCTTTCCGTCTGCAATGAAGGCAAGTGATGTGGGACCATCTTCGACACTTTCCATACAAGTACCCATCACTAGATCAAGAGCTAGAAGGATCCAAGAGAATACATCATCAAGGAAGATCAAGGGGAGTTGAAAATGAAGAAATCGATCCACAACATGAAGAAATCGGTCGATTTTCTTATTACAGGAAAATCGAGTCACATGTAAGAAAAATCGGTCGATCTCTTCTTATGCAAACCGATTTTTCTCCTTTCCAACGTATCTAGAAGATCCGGCCATGATCTTTATCTTTTGGCAATTATAACTTGTAATAATTCCTTAAATCTCTCAGACTAATCTTAAGAGATTATTTTGATTCTATCTTTTTTTTTTTATTTTATATTTTATATCTTTTAAAAGATATCTTTCCTATATTATCTTTTCAAAGGATATATTTTATAGATCATATCTTTTTAGTTTCTCCTACTTTTAGCAGGTTTAATCTCCCTTATAAATAGCCTTAGAGGGGGAGATTGTTAGAGTTGAGTGTGATTATATTTTCCACATTATTGTGAGATACTTGTGACTTCGCTTACGGGGTTTGCATTTTATCATTCCTATTCAATCAAAAGGAGAGTTTTTGGTTGAAAAGTTGTGAATCTTTACTAGGTTATTCTTGTGTGAGTTAATCTTGTTGAAGGTTGGTGCTATAAGTCAAACTAGTCCCTCCTTGTGCTTGTCTTATCTAGAAGGCTTGTGTAAGGTTAAAGAAGGAAGGGTGAAAGGTAATTCTTTGTTAAGGGTTTTGATCCATTGAGTTCAAGGTTCTTTGCAAGTCTTATAATAGTCCTATCTTCCTATATTGTCCATTTATCATTCCATATTCATCTTCTTTTCTTTCCAGATCGTTCACTAATCCGTTTTTCTGAGTTTCCAAGAAAATTGATCTGTTCTTCATATAAATTGGCCTATTTATCCTATAGAACAGCTCGATTTTTATCCCAGTTGAGGACTTTCAATCTAGATCGGGAATTGTGTCTTAACCCGCATCAGCAAGACTTTAAAATCTAGCAAAAATCTAGTTTCAAAAACTCCATTGATGAGACACAAAAGAGGAAACCCCGATGCCCTTTCGAAACAAGTACAAACTTGAGTGACAACATATTCGGAATTGCTTCTAACAAATAAATTAATTATAAAAACGAAAAATCAAATGAGAAATAAAGTATATTTTTGGTTTCTTTCCGAGCATCGAACTTCATCTTCATACATGTCATCTCGGCCATGTTTGAATTCAAAGCCAGCCTCCAACAACTTCTTCGCCGACAAGCGTGGAGGAACCGCCCGATTGATCTCCTTTTGAGCTCTAAGAATCGGGTGGCAACATAGTCGAAAAGCTCCTAGTTTTGGCCATGGTTGTTCGTAACAATGTAGCGGCATCTCGTTGTGGGATATTCCAAAGGAAGTTGAAGGCTCAAGCAAGGTCATCCCCCTGCACTTTCTTTTTGTTGGCGGCTTGTGGTGACTTTTGCTATGTTTTCTCTTGCTCTTGCAATACGCCCTCCTCACCTGGATTGTTGCTATCTATTGGGCCTTTTAGCCCATTCTTCAATTTTCTTGTTCAATATTAACTAAAGTAGGAAAAAAGGCTTTAAAAAAAGCAAAAAAAAAAAAAAAAACAAACAAACAAAGATTACAATCTTAACAAAATTCATGTAGCCCGTCAAATCCTTGAATTCTCGTTTCAATTTAAAAATAAATGTTTAAGGGAATTTAATAAGCTCTTGCTATCGAAATGATCTTATTCTATGGTGTAATCTGTTAAGTGGGTATAAGATTTCCGGTATAACCCATTGATTACATTTTCACAACAAAGGTCTCCGTAACTTATTACAATCCATGGCGTAACCAATCAATCCCTCTAAATGATCTGAATCCATGTCTTTTTACTTTAACAGATCCTTTGATTCACTTTGCTTGATATAATGGTTTGGGCACGTTTGATGTTGTAAGCTTCTTTTGGAAGAAGATGTGATTCTGCCTGTGAGAAGGAGTCGTGTACAAGTGATCAAAATCTAAAGACTCTAAACAAGAGTTCAAGTTTGAAGTTTCCACCAGTAATCCCTGGGAGTTGTACTTTGCACTGCTTCTACATTCATTGTCTCAATGTTCTTCCTCACTTTGCTTGCCTTACTCTTCCCTTGATGCTCCTCCTCCATCGCCTGTTCTCTTAGTCAATGGGAGTTGTACTTTGCACTACTTCTACATTCATTGTCTGGCTTTTCTCATGAAAATTAATCAGTCTGCCGATTTTTTCGGCCTTTCGATCCATTAGACGGCGTGTAGTCTAGTGCATCGGATCTCTTTCCTTTATAAAAAATATACAATCAACTCAATATAACTTTTTATACACTAGTTTATCAACCATCAATTAATTTTATTTCATAATTTATTTATAAAAAAACAACTTTAAAATGAATCAATAAAATAAGATCACGGCGTAACCCATCAAGCCCTCTAGATGTATTGATTAGATTAACTGAGAGTGAATAAACGTCAGCTATGTTTAGATGGAGATTAAGTGAAGTTTATTCACTCTCAGTTAATCTAATCAATACAATATATTTTCAAATACAATAACTCATCAACCACTATCTAATTTATTTGAAAATTTATTTACAAAACAAACTAAATATATAAAATTAATTTAACTATCATCTAAATAAAAAAAATAGAACGAAAGCTCTAATTTATAGTACGAAAATTTCATTATATTTTTTGCTATTAATTTATACATCTTAGTGTTTAATTTTTAATCCCCTTTAGAAATTGGCTCGCTACTAATCTTCATGTCATTCCGTTATGTTGGCCTAAGGATAAAGGAGGGAAGATGGTTAGTGATATGGATACTCTTAATGGAACACTCATTGGTAAGTTAGGATGACGTATGCTAAAAGGACAAAAGATAGCCTTTGGACCAGGTGTATCACTTTGGGAATCTGAGATGTAGTCCGACAAGGAACGAAGTGGGTGCTCGGAGATGGTAGCGATATCTAGTTACGGGAAGACTCTTGGTTACTCGTCGAACTAGCATCTTTGCTTTTGAACCGAGTATGCAACAAGTAACGGTGTGTAGCTACAGTTCTTGTATACGCTCCCTCACCACCATCCATATACAATGCGGTTGATAGATGCCATGACTAGATTTGTAGAAACTAGGTCATCCAGATTCATTATACTTTCTAATAGTTTGGTGTTAAACTATCTGCTATTTTGATGTTAAACTATTCTATTGACCTTAATGTATTGTTTGACCCTTCCGATGATATAGCGAATATTTACTTGGTGATATAAGGGATCAGGCTGTTTACGTTTTACTTACCCTTTTCTTTTATTAATAATAAAGTGACTATCGGACCTCCTTTGACCAAAAACACAAAAATCATCAGTCGGATGGTACAACTTGGAACTTAATTTATTTTATGAAGAAAATGACTTACCAAATAGTCTCTTCTTATCAAGGCCTGCATAAGGTCTAGAGTAGACTTGGGTCGAGTAAAACCTAAACCGTTAAACCGGCGGTTTTCAAACTGACCCAAACAGACGGTTATAAAAACAACCCAAATCGTCGGTTTAGATTTGACGGTTTAGGAAAAAAAAAACCTAAACCGTCGGTGTAGTTATTTATTTATTTTTTTTAAAGGGATGAAACCGTCAGATAAAGAGCCGATTGCTAACATTTTTGTTTTTTTAACAAACCGTTGCTAAACCGGCAAACCGGCGGTTTGTCGCTTACCCACATTTTAGGTTTAAAGTCATGTCTAGGTTAGAGGAAAGTGAAGCATGGGGTAGGAACATAAAATAGCTTCCGGACATGACAAGTTGATGTTTTGAACAGAGTTATGTAAGACACAAATTCACTAAATCGATAGGGTAATTGTGTAATATATACACCCCTATTTTTTCAAATCATGCATTAAGTTGATCAATTATTAGCTAATGATGATAATAAAAATTGGCTTATTCAAATTGTTTAATCATGCATTAATCTTCTAACTTGTCTAATTAATGTATTAAATGCTTAAAGTAATTATCTCTTCACTTTTATGAAGATTGTAATGATGACTTGAAATTAATGATGGGTTGAAATATATATTTTGTAGCATTGTTTAACAGAATTAACGGAATCGAGTAATTGTAACGTTGTTTAACGGAATTTGCAATTCTTTTAGGAAATAACATTTAAATTAATTGGTCGTACAAAAGTGAAAATTACATAATTTAAAAAGGTTTAAGGGCAAATTTGGTTAATAGGCTGTTTTGAGAATTGTATCTACTAAATAGGCTTTTAGTATTTTTAAGTTAAGTAAATGTACCCTTCTTCTATTTTTACCGTCAAACCAAATCGTTCCTTGCGTTCCTCTCTTCTCTCAGAGCTTTCATCGCCGCCAAGAGCAAAACCTCTCCTCTTGCCATAACTTCTCTGATGCGTAACAACAGCTTTGGCTTCCTCCCCTTACACGAGATTATTGTTGCCGCTGATACACAACCCTAACCTCCCTTCCTCCTACTCCTTCACGCATTTGCAGCCATGGGTTCCTAGTGTATGAAGAGGGAAAACGCAGCAGCTTGCAACCGCAACAACTGACAACCGCCTCCTTCCTTCGTGTGTTTCATCTCTCCCTCATACCAGCTTAGAGCCCTGCTTTTGTACGCTGCAGCGCCGGCACCAGGAGATAGAAGACAATGAAAGAGGGGAGTTTGGTATGTAAAGATCCCTGCTTAGATGAAAAGATCCCTGCTCAGAAGAGAAGGAGAACCCATGGCTGTAAATGGTAATGTATCTTCCACAAATAGAAAACCCAACAAAAGACTCTTCCGCAGCAGTCTTCTGATTCAAAAACTACTACCCTGCTACTTCATGCAAGTTATGGCAACATTTTTGAAGCATTGATGATGTGGGATGAACTGACCAACACTTCTTTTGTTCCGAGTTCTTATACAGTTTTTTCCTTGATTAAAGCTTATGCTAAACGGGGCTACTTCAATGAAGCTATTGGAGTTCTGAATTGGCTGAAATCAAGAAAGTTTAGTTGGTTGCCTCAGGCATATGAAGTTGCTGTTCATTGTTTCGGTATGGGAGGGAAGCTTGTATCTCCAGTAACGAAAGAAAGGTAATGTATCTCCTGAAAATGGTAAATACCTGTAAATGGCAATTGATACATGTGTTCAGGTTTCAATATATGAAGAAACCTAAGTGACTGTATTGTACAAAACTATGGTGTGCAGATCTGCATTTGATGTTTACTGTGAGATCATCACTAATTCCTCCTTCATTCCTATTCACTTTCATTTAATGGTATGATAAAATTCTGGTATGTGAAATTTATGGTATGAGAAAATTTGTATGATAAACTTCTGGTATGTAATTTTCTGGTATGAAAAATCTGGTTGAATTTCTGGTATGTAATTTATGGTATGAGAAATTTCTGATATGATAAACTTCGGGTATGTATTTTTCTGGTATGAAAAGTCTGGTTGAATTTCTGGTATGTAATTTATGGTATGAGAAACTTTTGGTATGAGAAACTTCGGGTATGTATTTTTCTAGTATGAAAAATCTGGTTGAATTTTTGGTATGTAATTTATGGTATGAGAAAATTTTGGTATGTAAAAATTTTGGTATTTGAAAATTCTGGTATGTAAAAATTCTGGTATGATAAATTTATTCCAGAAAATAAAAAAGAAAATAATAAAGAAAGTAAAAAAGTCAAAAAAATAAATAAAATAAAAAATAAATTAAGTAATTAAAAATTAAAACTTAGACAACAAACGTTAGTTATTCTTTCTTTCTAAATAGAAGGGGTTAATATTTTTTTACCTACTATTAAATGAAGGTGATAAAAAATTTGGGGTACATTTTCTTTAACAAAAACTCAAAAAGGCCTAGTATGTCAAATTCTCCCAAGGTTTAATACACGATAAATACAAAAACACATTCAGTGTACAAAGTAGAAAATGCGAGAACGAACTAAAATTGAAATCCAGTCCTTTGGCGTGTTTGTCTCAACGTTTTGGTCACTTGGGTGTAGGCGCTCTAGAGTCGAACATGTTATAAATTTCTTGCATCTCTTCGGTCGTAGGCGGGTATACACGGTTTTGAATTTGGGTCAACTTGCCGCCAATTTGTATGTGTCATTGGAAATGGCTCGATGCGAATGATGTTGTCGCTTATCGTTCATGGAAAATCCATGAAGACTTGAGGATGTATGGGTGACAATTTGTGATGTACCATATCATGTAATCCTCGAAGTCGTTCCATGGAACTATAATTAACAATGCATTATGCAAATGGCCGCATATCGCGTCTAACCGCGTCTCCCACCTATTCCACATTGGATCAAAGTCCAAATTATAATGTCGTGCAAACATCCTTCTGTCCAGAACCTAGAGACGAATCGGTTCTAGGGGATTCTATTGAATCCGTCCAAACTAGTGTGCCACCCTGTCTAGATGATACAACTCGATGTGAAGCCCTAACCGGATTGTACCCTTGTAGAAAGACACGGGCTCCAATGCTCGTAGTTCGTAGGGGAACCATGTGACCAAGCTGGCTTCGAGACCCTTAATTTGCGCCCTGTAACGACGCAGACGGTATGGTGAAATCTTTAGTGTTCAATCCTGCGCAAAATGGCCCCCAATCGGAAGGTTTTTGCCCAAATATACACCTTGAACTCGTGCTTGAAAAAAAGGGAAATGCACGGAAATCTAGTGCTGCATGAGAAAAAAAAACTTAATGAGTAATATGCTTTAGGAATATTTGCGTTGATTGAAGTATAAGATGACCGAAATTATTTACTTACCTCGTGTAGAACGGTAAATCCGACGAGCTGATGTGTATTGTCCCGAGTCGCCTCGCCCAATTTCCGGTATAAGTACGCAAGGGTGAGGGTACCCCACACCGTCTCCCTTGTCCGATGGTGGTTGTCAACAAGGTCTAAATAATATCCCCGAACCTTTTTACCCGACTTGTCTTGAAATATCATTATGCCCAAGGATTGCAAGAGCCATGCGGATGCAATTACAAAAGGGTCGGCATTGTAACACCCCAAATTCTGAGAACTCGGGGAGCTACTGGTTAGGACCTCACAATGGGTCCCGACATTAGTTTGACAACAATTTTACTTGGATCTTACGACAAGGCACAAAAGTCTTTAAAATATTTGAAAGCTTTAAACAAGATATACATGAAGAATATGTATCAGCCTTACAAAGCAAAAGTACTTGAACGATGCATATGAAGAATAGAAGACATCCCCGTCCCCAACTAAATGAGTACGTGGACCCGGCTGACCATTCCCTCCGGATCTCTCTACAACTGTCTTAACCTATAAGACATCTACAAGCGGTATAAACCGTTAGCTAACTATCTATGCATAAGAATAAAGGTAAAAGCACAAACACACAACATACACAATCAACATGCAACACTCAATCCTTTTATTATCTTTAATTAGGTGATAGGTTATTACTAATGATACTTATTTTGTGGCACGAGGGATTCCCAAACCTTGCCCCTGTCCCCGTTCACCAACGAGGAATGATACTAATGCATCTGACCGTCTACTTGACTGGGCTGGTCGCAGGGTACCTCCCAGACTCTCGCAAGAGCTAGGCAGATGATGTCACGACCCGTTATCATACACTTGGGTCAATTACGTAAATAATAAAGTCGGCCTAATCCAGTTTCGTTGTTTATCATAACTAACAAACACCACTCATACACATTACACTCATACAAGAAGCCAGCTAAATAAGTCCGTGGACTTACATGAATCAGATCTCGACTCTCTTAATCACAACTCAATCTGTAACTGTATAACTCAGTTTCCTATCAAAGGAGGCAAGTGGATCAACACATATCCAATATACTTAGAAGTCTAAGACTTCTAAGATATAAGAACCTATTGGAAGAGAAATATACTAAAATACACGTCTAAGGTAAAATGACCATTTTACGCTTGGTACCGAATCTTCTAAAAATCTCGTAATATATACTTAAATTCTTACTTGAGACTAACTATCATATTCTAACTCTTAAAGTTGAGTTTAGGTCAAGACTAGAACATTACATGTTTTCTTTAACCTTCTAAAAAGGTCAGTAGGGTCCAACTTTGGCTTGAAATATGAAATTCGAATAAACTTATAAAAATTCCGAGATAATTTTCTAGATCATCTATGATATCCCATCTACTCCTAGGAGCAAGAATTTCTCAAAACTGTTCAACCATCACTTTTACAAAAATTTCCAAAGTTGGTTACAACACTTGAAATTTTCTACACTTAGCCAAAAATCTGAGTATGTTTTCTAACTGTACAACAAGTCCACTTTGAGCCTCTATAACTCTGAATACCACCGTTGGATTCATCCCAACTTTTGACACATTAACCTAAGCATGACACTAAACAACATATCAAAAACGGAATGGTGGATCTTATCTCTAAGGCATCAAAAAGTATGCTCAAACTTGACTGATCAACACAGTTTCTGGAAATTCAGCAAACACTTAACAAAACAGCACACTGTCTTAACTTTGAAAAAATCATAACTCCTAAACCACTCGCTGGATTTATGCCAAATTTTAATATGTCATACAACAATATGCCAACTATATCATATCCAAAATTCAAGTCCAACAGAGATCAAAAGCCTATTCAAAACTATCTCACAAAACAACATCACATGCTGTTTTTCTCAATACTCAGCACACTTATAAAAACTGTATGAGGAGTCAACTTTGAAACACCATAACTCTCAAACCGTAACATGGATTCCATTAAAATTTTAGTATAATCCACTATGCAAAACCGTCTATGACATATCCGAAAACCAGCCAAAAAGGAAGAGTCTAGGTTACCCAAAATAGGACCCGAAGCTGACTATTCAACACTTCCGAAAACTCAGAAAAACGCATGATTCTGTACAACTTTCCTACGGTTGTTCTGGGTAGTTTTAAAAGACGAAATTGGTACACGTTAGGGAAGGAAAGAAGTGGACTAAAGTGTAGAGTAGTAAGGGGTACAAGCCTTACCCAATTCCGAGACTCGAAGGCATGAATGAATATGGCATAAAGTCTGCTGCTGCTTGCTGTCATTGGAGAAGGCGTCGGGGGAGCCTCTTCCACTGTTGTCAACCAAGTGCAGTCAGAGGGAGAGAGAGGGTCGATTGTGGCTCTAGCATCGCTGTCGAAGGTGTGTCGACGAGGGAAGGCCGATCCAAGATTGCTGCTTGGTGCACGAGGAGGAGAAGACGACGACCAAGCTTGCTTCCATCGTTGCGAAGCCAAGTGAGCAGATGCTACTTGCTACACAGGAGATGCGGGCAGCGGAAGGACGACAAACTGAAGGGGAGATAGACAACGAGAGTCACGTACGCGAGGCCGGGTGTAACGGCTGGAGGTATGAGAGAGAGTAGGAGGTTGCACGGTGGTTGTGGATGTGGAAGGTTGGTGCCGACTAGGGGTAGCAGCGAGGATCGTAGAAGCGACGTGTGTTCCTTGGCGTGTAGCAGTTCACAAGGAAGCTAGGGCAATGGCGTCTCTCACAGATGGGCCGGGTAGAAGCTTGTATGTGGGCTGGAGAGGGATGTTGCACGGCCTGCAGGGAGAGAGAGCTACGGCTGGGTATGAAAGCAAGGTTGTCATGGTGATGTGAGCCCGTTGGACTTAAGCAACGAGACTAATGTGACAACACCAAGATCAACACCACCTCTCACTCGAGCTAGAGCCCGCATGCTAGGCCAAACCACTTTGACCTACCACCCTTTCGAAGCTCCGACATTTGAGGACGTCCATGACTATCACTTGGTGAACATACTTGAGACGATTGAGGATGCCGGATCACTTTAAACCTTAGATGTAACCTTTTTATTTTTATGTGGTCATGCTTGATTTTATTTCAAGGGATTAAAACCACATTAGTTGGGATTCTTTTCAGCCACGTTTTTGGACCCTTGGAGCTCTAATTGGACGGCCATATTTATGGTTTTTAGGCCATTTATTTGCTTGAAGTTGTTGGTTGAAAGACCCTAGGTTTGCCTTTATTCAATATCACAACTCTTGAACTACTTGTAAGCTTTTATTGTGGGGAGTTGGTGCTGAATTTTCAGTCTATATAAGGCCTTCTCCCACACACGTTTTAATCAGATTATAGAGTTGAGTTCAATCAAAAGTCGTGTTTTCACTTTGAGAAAAACAAACCTAGAGACTAAGGTGAGAGGCCAAAGTTTCGAAACCCCCAAGGTGAGAGGCCGAGTGGTGTCCTTACGGTGCGAGGCTAGGAGGACAAAGGAGATTCAATTTCCGAAGTGAGATTTTGAGGAAAGAAGATCTCGAGCCAAGGAGATCCAAGATGCGAGGCTGGACGATTCCTTGCATGGCATATCCCATATAAATCGAAAATACACAAAAGAAGGGGTCGGAGGAACAACACCGGCGGATCCTCGCGTTCAACTGACGAAGAGCGCATCACATGGGCTGCAGTTGGGCCTGTACAAGCAGTCCGGAAATGGGTCACAAGCAAGGAAGGAGGAGAAGGTGGGCTGTGGTTGTGTGGGCTGAAGAACATAGGCAAAAGGTTGGGCTGAAGCAAGGTAAGAAAGAATGGGCTGAGGTTGTCAAGGCCTCGTCAAAACTTGTCACGGCCTTGCCAAGTTCATGCATGGCCTTGTCCTGATCTTGTCAAAACTCGTCATGGTCTCGTCTTGGTCTCGTCAAAAGGACATCGTGACTTTGTCAAGGACATGTCTTGATATAAACTAGGGTTTAATATATTAGGGTTTGATATAAAATTCTATCAATTTATGTGAAGTGGGATTACCAAAAATAATAAAATTTGAGATAGTGTGTACGACTAGGTAGACAGAGAAAGATCAACGGATCAAAACCCGGTTTGATACAGAATTAAACGGAATAAAAATTCGGGATATTACATCAGTACCCCCTTAAAATAAGTTTCATCCAAAAACTTAGAACAAGGTATTTAATCAAACGACTTCCATAATTAACTTGTATATCCTAGTCTTACTAAATTTTAATTTTGTTTTCTAAACTCCTCTAACCCTATCAAAGCGTAACGAAAAATCCGGTCGCTACATCAGATCCCCCTCAAAATAAGTTTTGTCCCAAAATTAGGGTAAGACAATCCTGTTCGGCCTTTAAAGCACCAAATGGGTGTGTTTGATCACTACACAAAAGTCTCGTCGTTTCCACATCTAAGTTTCCCACACATCCAGATTACCAAAAGCACACATCACTAACTAAACACTCAATCATGAAATAAACAAGTACTCAAACAATATCACACATACAAGGTCAAGCCCTAATTCGTCACTCTCGAGGTTACAACTATCGCTACATAGGTCTTTGAAAGGTTACATCTCTTACTATCCTCAATATCTTAGGTAACCTTATCAACTTTTCATAAAACCACTGAATCTTAAATCTTTTCAGGTACTTAGATCACAAGCGCCTGCTACCACGTTCTAGAGTGGTTACCGGATATCTCACCGGTATCATCCGGCTCAACTATCTGATCCTCTAATCTGATGACCTCACTCGTGTCTGGTAGGTATCTCTCCAACTGAAATTCTCAAACTCAGTTCCAAAACTTAGTCTCCGTGGAAAACTGGAGCTACACTCTCCAATAGGGTGAGGAATACTAGTCCATCAATCACTTCTAAACCGTTTTAAAACTTCAAATGGTTGCCTTACACAACTCACTTCCAGATCCTTTGATGATCTTACGAAAAGTAATCTATTCAACTTTATTCCCTTCATTATGACCACTTGTTTCCGGCCTTCTGAAAAGGTTCTGACTACACACTAAGGCCAAAGGTTTTGGACATCCACCAACACTTTACCAAGTGCCTAATGCTCTTCGTACCACGACCTACTTGGTCTTGTCATTTAATATTACTCAGTCATCTTATTTCTCCGGTAAGGAATTGTCACCTTTACCCTTTTCTGGTCTAACACTCGGGGCAACTAAAAATCAAATCTAGTGGGCATACTCTTTGTTCACTTGACATTATTATATTATTCATAAATCTCTAATATATCGTTAGCTCTAACCTAGGCTTCCCACGCATTTCCCAAGATCTTAAGTAAAATAGAATATGTCCGAAATGACGGCATTAAATACAACGTGATCTCATATCACCGTTATTTGATAATAACTACTCAATAAATATTAACATACCATCAACAATGCGCTCTTTTATCCACCATTGTTACCATCCCGATAGTATCCCTCTAACTCAAAACGCAACTCGGTCCGTTCCGATATAACATTACACAAAAAATCTACTCCGAGATTATGCTTTCTTTAAGCACAATTACTAGGTTGTAAGTATACTCCTGTCGCTTCTCTTTCTTATGTATCTTTGACTCAGAATGGTAGTTACTCACTTTGAGCTTTCTAGTGCAAACCATGCACAATACTTTTATTACATTGTTAATTCTTCTCTCAATCCATCAAGAAAACTCACTCTAATGTACTCCGTTAGGTATAAAATTCCAAAACTACTTGCCTGACAACATGTAACAAAGCCATCACTCTTCACTCGGATCCATAATAGGGTACCGGTCTCCTTCTTTTACCTCTACATGCATATAAGTTTCCATACAACATTTTCAGTAACTCCACATAGCCTATCTCACGTTCCTTCCAACTAGAATACATTTCACCAACTATCACCATCTTAAACTCGACACGACATCCATCAACACCGTTGAGCTTCTTGCTCTGTGGGTTAGGATCCACCATGCTTCCGCTGCGCTACTCTGATTATTTTGTTGTCACCCCGTAATCATAAGGACGTGTTCTGTCAGTCCAAAATGATTAACCGGATGAAGTACCAAGTACTTTCCTTACTTGTCTTCTTGAAATAAAATCCTGATTGGAAAACAATCATCTTCCTTTTACCTCCTTATTTCGTTTAACACGGATCCAAACTACTAGACTCGACCGGAGTTTGATCTTAACCAACCAAGAAGTAACCTCTAACACGGTTCTCTTTACCTTTAGTTGTCTAAGAATATTGTTGTTGCATACTTGAGGAAATCCTCCCAAGCGTCGGTAAAACTACCCCATAAATCCACAGTCGCAATTATCTTTTCTTAACGGTACATAACTCGTCAATACCAAACAACACTTGCACATCCTCAGTTGGCGTCGGTCAGTCTATAGTTGACTCATCCCAGTATCCCGAACTTACTCTTCTCATATCCCGTTTGGCATTAAAACTCTTTGGTAAGCATCACCTACTCAATTAATCCTTTTATACTTCTTTAGTTTGTTCTATCTTTCACCCTTCCGCTTCCTTTGGGTTAACTCCATTTCTCTAGTCCGATTGGGTTATTCATCTAACATAAATAGTCGTTTCAAGTTTTCCACGATAGCTTGCAAGCGTCTTTGTAATTCTTATGGCCGTAATGATCATCCACTTGCAGTTCCTCTTGCATGGA
The DNA here is from genome assembly GCA_033239045.1 of Fagopyrum esculentum. Lineage (NCBI taxonomy): Eukaryota > Viridiplantae > Streptophyta > Magnoliopsida > Caryophyllales > Polygonaceae > Fagopyrum > Fagopyrum esculentum. Next base: position 61,049,759 of record BSUD01000001.1, read on the forward strand.
CCGTCTGTGTTGATGGCTTAGGATCCGTGATAATTGGGGTTACCCTGGACTCTCGAGTCCAGCAAGGCCGTTCTCCCATACACATTTCTTCACTGGAGTTGGTGGTAATATCGCCTTCATGAAGCTCCGTTGACCCTGCTACAGGCTACCATTCTTTGGATATTCTCGTTGCGGTTTATTTCAACTTCTTATATCTCCGAGGAGGTCAAAACCTCCCCACGCTTGTGGGGTCTTCCTTTTCGCTTTTACACACAATTGTAGGTCTTCATTCCGTGCTCCTTAGATTCTCACACCCGGGTTGACACTTTGCCGCTTCTGGTTTCTCATGCCCATAATGGTCTATGGACATCCTCCTCGATTGTAATGTCCTTGATTCTGCAATCTTGGTTGTACTCAATTCTACTTGTCCCGTTCCAATATTGTTATCTCTACTCCGCACTCTTGTAGTCTCTTGCATGGTTCTTCTAATTCCGTCTCTCGGCCTCGTATGCCCGAGTTCTTTGTACGACCTTCTATTCCTTCTAACTGAACTGACTCATGGATTTCTTCCTCATCTGATTGTGCTTGTGGTAAAAATTATCTTCACAACTTTACTTCCTTGCCCACTTGTTCTTTGGATGATTTGTAAGGATCACCAAGCAGCCTACCCGAGTATAATACCCAATTCAAGGTCCGATTCCATTGCCTCGTGTTGGAGATTCTTCAAGTCCGCAGTTGATTTATCATGAGGCGATAATTGCTTTGTGATATCACGACTAAAGGATATAAAATATCCTTTAGGATACTAACAAGCTAAGCATACACACGTATATAACATATTATAATAAACATCATAAAGAGTCTATAAGCTAACTCCTATCGATCCAAGTTCTAGAGATCCACGGAGAGCGATGGTGGTCCGACGCACTAGTAACCCAACAACCCGACTATGCATGCGTGTTAAAACAAAAATCCGTTTTGAAAATTTTAGACCCCTTTCGGCTTCTAGTTATTTTATACATTTGGACTTTCAGAAGATTTCAAGTGCCATTGTTGCCAACGTTGCTCTGATACCATATTGCAACACCCCAAATTCTGAGAACTCGGGGAGCTACTGGTTAGGACCTCACAATGGGTCCCGACCTTAGTTTGACAACAATTTCACTTGGATCTTACGACAAGGCACAAAAGTATTTAAAACATTTGAAAACTTTAAACAAGATATACATGAAGAATATGTATCAGCCTTACAAACCAAAAGTTCTAGAACGATGCATATGAAGAATAGAAGACATCCCCGTCCCAACTAAATGAGTACGTGGACCCGGCTGACAATTCTCTCCAGATCTCTCTACAACTGTCTTAACCTGCAAGACATCTACAAGCGGTATAAACCGTTAGCTAACTATCTACGCATAAGTATAAAGGTAAAAGCACAAACACACAACATACACAATCAACATGCAACACTCAATCCTTTTATTATCTTTAATTAGGTGATAGGTTATTACTAATGATACTTATTTTGTGACACGAGGGATTCCCAAACCTCGCCCCTGTCCCCGTTTACCAATGAGGAATGATACTAATGCATCTGGCCGTCTACTTGACTGGGCTGGTCGCAGGGTACCTCCCAGACTCTCGCAAGAGCTAGGCAGATGATGTCACGACCCGTTATCATACACTTGGGTCAATTACGTAAATAATAAAGTTAGCCTAATCCAGTATCGTTGTTTATCATAACTAACAAACACCACTCATACACATTACACTCATACAAAAAGCCAGCTAAGTAAGTCCGTGGACTTACCTGAATCAGATCACGACTCTCTTAATCACAACTCAATCTGTAACTGTATAACTCGGTTTCCTGTCAAAGGAGGCAAGTGGATCAACACATATCCAATATACTTAGAAGTCTAAGACTTCTAAGATATAAGATCCTATTGGAAGAGAAATATACTAAAATACACGTCTAAAGTAAAATGACCATTTTACCCTTGGTCCCGAATCTTCTAAAAATCTCGTAATATATACTTAAATTCTTACTTGAGACTAACTATCATATTCTAACTCTTAAAGTTGAGTTTAGGTCAAGACTAGAACATTACATGTTTTCTTTAACCTTCTAAAAAGGTCACTAGGGTCCAACTTTGTCTTGAAATATGAAATTCGAATAAACTTATAAAAATTCCGAGATAATTCTCTAGATCATCTATGATATCCCATCTACTCCTAGGAGCAAGAATTTCTCAAAACTGTTCAACCATCACTTCTACAAAAATTTCCAAAGTTAGTTACAACACTTGAAATTTTCTACACTTAGCCAAAAATCTGAGTATGTTTTCTAACTGTACAACAAGTCCACTTTGAGCCTCTATAACTCTGAATCCCACCGTTGGATTCATCCCAACTTTTGACACATTAACCTAAGCATGACACTAAACAACATATCAAAAATAGAATGGTAGATCTTATCTCTAAGGCATCAAAAAGTATGCTCAAACTTGACTGATCAACACAGTTTCTGGAAATTCAGCAAACACTTAACAAAACAGCACACTGTCTTAACTTTGAAAAAATCATAACTCCTAAACCACTCTCTGGATGTATGCCAAATTTTAGTATGTCATACAACAATATGCCAACTATATCATATCCAAAATTCAAGTTCAACAGAGATCAAAAGCCTATTCAAAACTATCTCATAAAATAGCATCACATGCTGTTTTTCTCAATACTCAGCACACTTATAAAAACTGTATGAGGAGTCAACTTTAAAACACCATAACTCTCAAACCGTAACATGGATTCCATTTAAAATTTAGTATGATCCACTATGCAATACCGTCTATGACATATCCGAAAACCAGCCAAAAAGGAAGAGTCTAGCTTACCCAAAATAGGACCCGAAGCTGACTATTTAACACTTCCGAAAACTCAGAAAAACGCATGATTCTGTACAACTTTCCTACGGTTGTTCTGGGTAGGTTTAAAAGACGAAATTGGTACACGTTAGGGAAGGAAAGAAGTGGACTGAAGTGTAGAGTAGTAAGGGGTACAAGCCTTACCCAATTCCGAGACTCGAAGGCATGAATGAAGATAGCATAAAGTCTGCTGCTGCTTGCTGTCATTGGAGAAGGCGTCGGGGGAGCCTCTTTCACTGTTGTCAACCCAGTGCAGTCGGAGGGAGAGAGAGGGTCGACTGTGGCTCTAGCAACGCTGTCGAAGGTGTGTCGCCGATCCAAGATTGCTTCTTGGTGCACGAGGAGGAGAAGACGACGGCCAAGCTTGCTTGCATCGCTGCGAAGCCAAGTGAGCAGATGCTACTTGTAACACCAGGAGATGCAAGCAACGGAAGGACGACAAACCGAAGGGGAGATAGACAACGAGAGTCACGTACGCGAGGCCGGGCGTAACGGCTGGAGGTATGAGAGAGAGTAGGAGGTTGCACGGTGGTTGTGGATGTGGAAGGTTGGTGTCGACTAGGGGTAGCAGCGAGGATCGTAGAAGCGACGTGTGTTCCTTGGCGTGCAGCAGTTCACAAGGAAGCTAGGGCAATGGCGTCTCTCACAGATGGGCCGGGTAGAAGCATGTATGTGGGCTGGAGAGGGATGCTGCACGGCCTGTAGGGAGGGAGAGCTACGGCTAGGCATGAAAGCAAGGTTGTCATGGGCTGCGGCTGGGCCTGTACAAGCAGTCTGAAAATGGGCCACAAACAAGGAAGGAGGAGAAGGTGGGCTGTGTTTGTGTGGGCTGAATAACATAGGCAAAAGGTTGGGCTGAAGCAAGGTAAGAAAGAATGGGCTGAGGTTGTCAAGGCCTTGTCCAAACTTGTCATGGCCTTGCCAAGTTCATGCATGGCCTTGTCCTGATCTTGTCATGGTCTCGTCAAAACTCGTCATGGTCTCGTCTTGGTCTCGTCAAAAAGACGTCGTGACTTTATCAAGGACATGTCCTGATATAAACTAGGGTTTGATATATTAGGGTTTGATATAAAATTCTATCAATTAATGTGAAGTAAGATTACATAAAATGATAAAATTTGAGATAGTGTGTACGACTAGGTAGACTGAGAAAGATCAACGGATCAAAACCCGGTTTGTTACGGAATTAAACGGAATAAAAATTCCGGATATTACAGGCATCTCCGATGATCATGTTCTCCATTCGGACCTTGAGGTCTGCTATTTAAAATTCACCCCTTCTATGGTTCTCATGCCACTCTGCCTTTTCCCAAAAACCGAATAATTGTGTCGTACATTCTTCAACCTCGTGTTCAGAAATAAATACGGACACATCATTTTCATCGATCGGTAGACCCGTTATTTGAAGAACGTCGTGTAGGGTTATCGTCATCTGACCGAAGGGAAGGTGATATGTGTTCGTCTTTGGTTGCCACCTCTCTACAAACGCGTAACTAGTGTATGATTAATGTTTGTGAGATGGACCGATAACATCCGTTGTAACCCAGATGCGTCCACTCGTCGCCTCCATGGTGTGAGCGGATGCGTGTTATGATAGATTCTCATAAGTTCCCGGACACATGTATCTCAGTGGCGTACTCTACACATGAAAACCTATTTTCTCAAAATCATGAAATACGATAAAATTGAGGGGGGTAATTTAAATTATAATTGAAATGAATATTACCTAGTCACGTGTTCGCCAAATCTTGATCGCTGTATGACCGGCGTATTTTTCAAGAACATTATTGGTCAATGGTCATCCGGTTTCAATATCGACGATATCATGCGGGAACCTGTCATCGTTTGGTTCAAGGTTAGGTACGGGTTACTAACTAGGTCGGCCATGGAGGGATTCGGGTAGCCGTTGGTCTAATATTAAATATTATATGTTAAAAGATGTCTTGAATAGGGTAATGTAAAAACACAAAATAAATACTAGAACATAAGTTGAAAGCTTACTTGATAGGGGTTGCTTGGACCCTCTATGTTGGCATAATCATACCCGACATTGACTTGGTAGGGGTTGCTTGGTCAAACATTGATCGGGTAACTACATCCTTCCATCGGGTCGTGTGGTTTGGTCTTCATATATTTATAAGGGAACGATTCCAGTTTGAAAAAAGATATATAATTTAGAAGTGATAATTCATCAAGTGATAACTAATTAAAGAGTTGACCGTGTAATATTGATTTTACATATTTTGGCTCGTCTCTTCATTTTAGTTGTACGAGGTATCTGGTTACTAGAATCCACAAACTGACTTGAATATGGATTTGGATATTGATTTTGAGCTACTTGCTCGCACGGGATAGAAAAATGTGAGGGGACTTGAGACTCCGCTGAAATATTGTAATATTTTTTTTATAAGTATATGATAGTAAATATTTGAATTGTAACATAATGATAAGGTAATAACTAATTAAAGAACTGACCGTTGTAATAATAAAATACACTCACCTGGTTGATCAAAGATCGGCAATGACTGTGATCCATAGTCAAAAGTTACTGGCGGTTGAGAACCGTCGTATTGGTAATTGTCTTGTTGTTCAGTTGTCGAGAATATCCCCATAAAATCAAATAATGAACCACCTGTTGGAGTATCGACATAAGGCGTCGATGGCCTGGCTTATTGTGCCGGTGTAGATGGTCTGACTTGTTGTTGGGGTATCGATTATCTGACAACATGGTGACCCCGACGTCATGTTGATTGTAGAACAGGTCCTCTATTTTCAAAATTCCGCATATGCTGCAACGTTGAAGGATTAAGGTTATCAATCAAAAAACTTACGTTTATCAAATTTTTAAAAAATTTATGTTTATCAAATTTTATAATTTATGGTTATCGATTTAAAAAAAAACTTACCGGATCAGCCATGGCCAAAGCGATGTTCAACTTCCTCTTGTTTTTGTTGAGGACGAGATCTTCTATCTTCATTTTGATTCGGATTCGACATTTTTTTAACGATCGAAATATACATTTTAAAGTAGTTACAAAATTGAGAAGTAAAGGGTGAAGTTGGAAGGTTTTCGAATGAAATGAATATGTGTATATGTGGTATTTATAGCAAGAAATGTCAAAGTAGATGATAAAGTTATTGTGTATTCGTATTCACGAATCTCTGAAACAAAATTTCAAATTATGAAGTCGGGAACCCCACACCTGAGAACTCTACTAACTCACCTGAAGCTCTACCCAATCCACTAGCTCACCTGAAGCTCTGTCCCACGCTTCCAAGCTGCCACGCTTCCAAGCTGCCACACTGTTGACCCACTATTAACGCATGACAGAAGAAGGCTCAGGGAAAGTTGTTGCTACGCTGGAGCCCTTGTTGACCCACTGCATTGCATCACCTGAAGCTTTGACCCACTACTCTCGCTGTCATGGCGCTCCTATTGATGCATGGCATGCGCGGTTCAAGAAAGGCTGGCGTGCTCGAGATGTCCTCACCGCTACGGGAATATTGCACTTCTCTCTGCTCACTGCTGGCGTGCTCTCACTTCCGACCAGACAAATGTGCTTCCTTATGAGAATCCCGCAAAATCAAAATATTTTATCGGGATACATTGTTTCGGAATATTTGGTGTTACTCGTGTGTGTATATATATATATACTCGTCTTCCATTTAAATTTTGTATATTTGTCTTCTCTTCACAAATATCATATCTTCTTAACCTTCAAATTATTTATATAACACTTTACAACTTTCAAATATTGTATTTTATAAAGTAACAAAATAATGTCGTCGTTACGCTCATTATTCGGAAGTAGGGGAATTAGGCAACAGAGCTCTCGATATCAAATGGTCAACCTTAACTTGCCCGAAATTCCGGTCCTTCATTTTTTAATTCGTTCTATTAATTAATTCGTTATATTTTATTAATTTTTTACTTATTTGTTTTACCTTAATTATTCGTTAACTATTCATTTTTAAATTCATTATTTACATAAATGTTAATTATTATTTTTAAATATGTTAAAAAGGAACGAGGATCTCAAAATCAGAGGATAGACTTTAACTTTCCCGCAATTCCAGTATTATATCTTTATTATTTACATATCAGTTAATTATTTGTTTTACCTTCATGATTTACATTTTCTCTAATTATTTGTTTTTAAATAGGTTAAAAGGAACGAAGATCTCAAAATTATGGGATAAACCTCAACTTCCCCGCAATTCCGGTTTTGATGCCTTCATTATTGACATATCTTTAATTAATCATTTTTACCTTCATTATTTACTTATTCGTCACTTATTTGTTTTTAATAGTTAAAAAAGAACAAGAATCACAAAATCAAGGGATATACCTTAACTTCTCTGAAGTTCGGGTATCATACCTTCATTATTTACGTATTCATTACTAAATGGTTGAGTGATTGATTACCAATATTGAAAGATTTCCAAATTTGAAAGATTTTTGATATTGGAAGTGATTATAAATAGATCTAACATGTATTTAAGTTATATTACCTTACTTGTTAAAAAAGGCACAAGGGTCTCAAGATCAAATGGAACACACTAGCATGGACGAAGTTTCGGTATGAAAATTCTCTATTGTTATTTAAGTTATTTTAACTACAACTTTGTATTTGATTATTAAATTATCCTAAATAATGAAACCACTGTAAATGTGAAAAGAATATTATGACACATTTTGTTATTTCTCCTACCTTTTGTAGCGGTATAACCCATATACAGTGGGTTTCGAAGGCCCCGATGTTGTTATGCTGGAAGAAGACTATTCAAATGTTTTCATAATCAACGAAAGATGGCCTGATAGGGAATTTGTGATAGCTTGGGCTCGTAGTCAAACTAGGCTTGAAGGCATGGTTCTCACGATTACTCGATCGTGGAAGTCCTCAAAGACACGGAAGTACGGGATGGTTCACCTAGCGTGTGAACAATACGGATCTAAGACAGAATTAGATAGTAGGGTTCTTGACGATAACAATCAACCAATAAAAAAGGCACAAGGGTCTAACATGTATTTAAGTTATATTACCTTGTTAAAAAAAGGCACAAGGGTCTCAAGATCAAATGACACAAGGGTCTCAAGATCAATTGGAACACACTAGCATGGACGAAGTTCCGGTAAGAAAATTCTCTATTGTTATTTAAGTTATTTTAACTACAACTTTGTATTTGATTATTAACTTATCCTAAATAATGAAACCACTGTAAATGTGAAAAGACTATTATGACACATTTTGTTATTTCACCTACTTTTGTAGCGGTATAACCCATATACGGTGGGTTTCGAAGGCCCCGATGGTGCAATGCCGTAAGAAGACTATTCAAATGTTTTCACAACGAACGAATGATGACCTGATAGAGAATTTGTGATAGCTTGGGCTCGTAGTCAGACTAGGCTAGAAGGCATGGTTCTCACGATTACTCGATCGTGGAAGTCCTCAAGACACGGAAGTACGGGATGGTTCACCTAGCGTGTGAACTATACGAATCTAAGAGAGAATTAGATGGTAGGGTTCTTGACGATAACGATCAACCAATAAAAAAAATGGGATTTTTCGTCCAAAAAGAGCAATTGTACATTTATGTTGCATTGTTATGAGGCTGACAAGAACTTATGGAAGCTGAAAGTTTACAACGGGGTCCATAACCACAAATTGAACAAGCACTTCAAGGTCATGCATATGCAGACAGATTGTCAACCGCAAAAATATAGCGAGGTAGTTAATCTCACTTTAGCAGGTTGCGGACAAAAGCCGACAGTTGAAATCCTCAAGGCCCGATATGATGAAAATTCAGCTTTGAGGCAACAAGTATACAATGTCCGAGCAAAATTTCAGTGGTCAAACTTGGAGAGGGGGGGGTTATGACCCCTATGCAAGTACTCCTCAAGATGTTAAGCATAGGAAAACACGTCTATAGTTGGCGAACAACAAGCCAGGGGAGATTGCAAAACATAGCGTTCGCAAACCCAACTTCCTTGCTTCTGTGGAAGAAATTTCCCTGTGTCATGATCGTGTTCAACAATATCAATAAATTACATACTCTTGTAGGTACAGTATGACCCTTCTAGAAATTATAGGGCAAACATGTTGTGATAACCTCTTCCTTCTTAGGTTATCCGCGACCGCACAGGTCCCTGCCGCAAGTGCTGGCCACCGCAGGTGGGGCGCTGTTGAGCCGCGACCGCGGCAAAGGCGGTCACAACCACCTTCTTTGACTTCTTTGACTCGTGCTTTCCGTCTTTCTTCCTTTATAAGCTTTCCTCTCCTCCTAGTAAGGGTTTACTTTCCCCAACCTTCTTCCTTACCTTCTCCTCTCTCATGTTCTTCTTCTTCTTGCTTCTTCTTGCTTGGATTTCCTTTGATTTCATCTTGATTTTTTTTTATCAAGTTTTGAAGTGATCATGAGGATGTTGAGGTGTTAATTGTTGCTTCTGTGGAGGGTTGAATCCTACAGCTTGTGTTCTTCCCCAACCATGGTCGGAGTAGTGGTGAGTGTGATTCCCTCCTCTTCTCCTTCCCCTTATTCTTCTTCCTTCCTTCTTTCTTAGATCCAACAACTGGATCTTGTGATGATGAGCTCATGGATGTTTGGATGTGTATATGTATGTGTATATGATGGCTATACAATCTTGGTTACTCCCTGTGGTGGAGTGGTGAAGAGTGGAGTGAAGAATCGGTCGAACAACTCTTGAGAGCTGCCTTCTGTGGGGTTTTCCACCCCCGCGCCTTGCTAGTGCCGCCCCCACTGCCTGTGTGTGTGTCATCGTTCCAGCGTCCTTGGGCCATCATTGTTGCGGCTCTGTTGGACCGTGTTACTTCCCTCACGCCTCTCCTTAGAACTTTCCAAGTGTTGGTAAGTTTTCTTCCATCCTTGCCTTTAGACTTTGGTTTAGAATCATGTTAGAGTTTATATATGAGGGTTTGATGATGATATCATGAGGTGAATGTATGCCTTGAGGTGGATTTAAGTTTTAGTATGTTATTCGAGGTTTATACAATGTTTATGATCCTTATGGATCCCTTTTGTCTAGGTGTGATTCCTTTGATTGTTAGGAGGTTTGATACTTCTTTATGCCTTGTTATTAGGTAGTGCATTACTACGGGAAGTGGAGGTTTGATCGTGGTTGAGAGTGTCCTGAGATTGAGGTAAGTGTGTAGGACTTACTTAGCTGCATTCCGATATTGGATGTATGCATGAGTGATGAATGTTATATGCTTTATAGCATGCGATGTTGATTATTACCGACGTATGATTAGCCCCCCTTGTAGTGGGGCGCGTGTAGGATGCCACTCCATGATGGCTATTGTACCTAGAGGAAAAAATGATATATTTCTCATGTCACATCTGTATATAAATGGTGTGAGTGTATAACGTTATAGAGATAATTAACCGGGTAAATGTGTGATAGAATGTTTGGTGTTTACAATATTTTGATGTGTGTATGTACATATGCATTATCATATATTTGAATTTGTTAGCAAACGGTTTCATACCGTGTTGTAGATCCTTTGCAAGTTAGGAAGACTGTAGAGTGGTTTGGAGGAGTGATCAGCTGAGGACTTCCGTACATCTAGGATGTTATGGGCTCTTGGGTTGTGCTGTGTATATGTTGTGGATGCTTTATACTCGGCTGTGGGGTTTTGTATATTTTGTGATACGGATCTTTATGTTTTATAAAGGTTGTTTTGTATTTATTTGTACCTTGTTGTAAGATCCAGTGAACTTGTTGTCAAGCTAGGGTCAGGACCCATTGTGAGGACCTAACCCTGTAGCACTCCGAGTCCTGCGGATTTGGGGTGTTACAAAGTTGGTATCAGAGCCTTAGGTTGATAATAATGACACTTGCAATCTGCGATAAAGGTCGAATAGATAAAAATAAACAGAACCCGAAAGGGGTCTGAGTTTTCAAAAGCAGTTTTGGGTTTTTAACATGGGCTCTTGGGTTGTGTTGTGTATATGTTGTTGATGCTTTATACTCAATTGTGGGGTTTTGCATATTTTGTGATACGGATCTTTATGTTTTATAAAGGTTGTTTTGTTTTTATTTGTGCCTTGTTGTAAGATCCAGTGAACTTATTGTCAAGCTAGGGTCAGGACCCATTGTGAGGCCCTAACCCAGTAGCACTCCGAGTCTTGCGGATTTGGGGTGTTACAAAGTTGGTATCAGAGCCTTAAGTTGACAACAATGATACTTGCAATCTGCGATAAAGGTCGAATAGATAAAATAAACAGAACCCGAAAGGGGTCTGAGTTTTCAAAATTAGTTTTAGGTTTTTAACCTTGTTCACAGTCGATTTGGGATAGAATGTACAGGAAGTCATCACTCCTTCCATGGATCCCAACAGTTTAGTGATATATATATACACACTAGACTACGTATATATTTGGACTTGTTATGTGTATATGATTTTAGTTATCCTTATACGATAGATATGTATATACCGTAGATGGCTCAGACTAGAGCGGCATATGTAGTAGGGCAAGGTAGAGGTAGACCCCCTCTTCCTCCGGCAGTGATAGGTCGGGGACAAGTTCCCATTATTGATCCGCCTGTAGCGGATGACGTACACGAGGAGATTGCTGAGAGCGTCGTTCCTGAGACATGGAACGAGATGGCCGGGAGACAAAGATCTTAGTCAGTCTAGTCAGATGATTCTAATCATGTCTCGATGAGAAACCAAATTTCCGTGCCTATATTCGTCGAGTTGAGGAGGCTTATAGGGTAGGTAGACGAGCCCCGGATTTACCAAGACATGTTGGATCTTCTGAGATGTCCCAGTGATAAGATCTTTTCCTTAGGTCGTTTTTATCTTATCAAAATAAATCCCGACTTAACACTAGAACAAGTATAGCGATTAAGTAAGGGTCGAACCCAGAGAGTTTGGTGATATTTTTATTAAATTCAATTATTGATTATCGAATAAAGTAAAAAAGGTGGGGTTTTGGATGAATTGATGCACACAAAACTAGAAAACAAGTAATAAAATGAATATGATGATGATGAGTGAATCTACACTAGGTTGATTCTTAGCATGCTATTACTACTTTGGTGCGTTCCTTTTTACAAGTTTTCAAGTAATATTCCCGTCTTGATCATATGTATATGTTGAGCTAACCGGCATTAACACAACTTAACAAGTTAGTGTTCCAAAAACCTACAAGAACATTTCACGAGTTAGCTTTCAAACAAAGACAAAGGGATATAAAGAGAAGATTAAAACCATTAAACTAATCTTTGTATTTGTGTTTCTTTTCCTTTAAGCAATTACAACCCGTTATTACTTGAAGGTCACTACTAGATTAAAGACCCGAACCCGGAATCTATTAATCCTAGTTCTTTGCATACACTTTAGAACCTAAGGTGATCAATCTTAAGTGAAAATAAAACATGCAATTTAGACAAATAAAGATCAAGAAACACAAAACATTACTGAATAAAACTTATATTAGAAAAGTACTTACAACCAAAGTAATAAAGCAGCTTCAAATCAACCCAATGTAGCAAGGAAACTAGAAGCTCGTTAAAAAGGAAGCAAGAGAGAATAAAAATGGGAAATGGATGGATAATTCTGGCAATCAGCCGTGGGTCTATTTATACTACAAATGACACTAAATGGGAGTAAATGGCCGGGCAAACAGCCGGAGTAAAGTCTCTGTCGTCGAACCACAAGGGCGGCCTTCAGGACCGTAGGGGCGGTTTAGGCAAAAACGCTTGAAGTTCTTCGTGGCCGCAGGGGCGGATCTTTAATGTTCTTCAAACGCCTTACTCTTCATCTTTTTTTCACTTCAGATGCCGAGCCGTAGGGGCGGCCTAGTGTCAACGCAGGGGCGGTGACACTGACTCTTTGGCTTCACAGCTCCGCAGGGTGAGACGCAGGCAGAGGCGCAGGGGCGCCGTTCTTCGCTTCTTCAGGATAAGTCACCGCAGGGGCGCCAAGGAAAGGCGCAGGGGCGGTAGTCTTGGTTCCGGGCACTGGCGAAGGCGCAGGCTTCGTTCCGGAGTGTAGTGTCACCCGCTGGGGCGGTGACAATGCTCCACGGGGGCGGTGAGGCTCCAGAAGCTTTGCTTCGTGAATGGTCTTCAACTCCCAAGTGCTTATAACTCCTCTTTTATCTTCTTTTAGTCTTCTTCTGGACCAAGGAGTTAGTAGCATAAAACGACACTATTGTGCTAAAAAAAACTCTAAAAACTAACCTAAATGATAGTGATTCCATCACCTATCAAACTCCCCCATACTTAGACCTATTACTCTTCCCGAGTAAAACACATGACAATAGTTTTTAGACTCAAAGGCCTTAGGAAGCATGGGTAAGAGGCATAGACAATGGAAAAAGAAAAAACCAAGAAAGAAAGAAAGAAGGAGAAAGAGAGAAAATGTGAGAAAAAGGTGAGAAATCTACCATCCTTATTGCTCCAAGAGTGACCTACCCAGACAACCTCCTTATGACTCCCTTTCTTATGCCCCCAAACGTCAGAAGGGAAACCTACACTCGGTGCTGCTCATTTTGCCAAGGTGCCCTTTCGGGTTTTCACCTTGCCACTCTTCTTCTTTTCTTGGGTGATCTCACTTGGAACTCACATTCCTCAAGTCCAATTTTGCACCAACCTAAAGTTAATTGGACTACCTTCTTTTTGCCTAAACCGCCCTTTCGGGTTTTCGGTTTATCCAAGGATTTTCATGCCTTTTTCCATTTTCTTTAGCTTTTTTTTATATATGAATATCAAACTGAATTTCAACTCATAAGAACTAAAACACACTCAAAAACACCTTAAGCAACTATACAAGCAATGATAATTCCCTCCACCATACTTGAAGTACACTTTGCCCTCAAAGTGGAAAATGAAGCAAAGATAAATGTGGGAAAGGGAGAAATGATGATACCACTAGTGGGATGGTCCGGATGGACCATCCGGACCCTCCTCCGGTGGGTACGAAAAGTGGCTGAAGAAGTGCTACCTGCCGGCAGTAGAGTGTGTTGATCCGGGCTTGCCGAGCATCCATCCGGCTGCCAAAGGAGGTCTCAAAGTTGGCTTGCCAAGCCAACTACTGAGCCTCGAGCTGCTGCTACTGAGCCACCTGCCAAGCATCCTGCCGGCGGTCAAAATGGGTGGTCATAGAGGAGGCGAAGCTGGACTGCCACGCCTGCTACTGCTCAAGCATGGTCCGTTGGTACTCGGTCTGCCATGCCTGATGCTAAGTAGTCATATGAGCCTAGAGGCTCTCCATGTCCGGACCGTCATCTGGTGCTGCAGTAGGCATCTCCCCATCATCCGGTATGGGCATGTGATCATCAACAGGAGCCCGGCTGGAGCTCGCATTGTATCTCTCAATAATGGCCACCTGAGGCTGTCTCGACACGAAAGGGTCAGCCGGTATGTATAGCTTGGAGAGTTCATCTCCAAGTGGAAGCGGCCGGGAGAGGTATGTGACGTGGCTCCCATCTGCCAATGAGAGCCAAAAGAAGTTCTCCCCGTCTCTCTTGAGGAGCTTGCACCTCCTCAGCATCCCCTCCGTGTATAGTGGGGCCTCCAACCCATCCTCCAAGTCAGAAAGGTCCATCACCTGTGAAGCAATCAAGGAGATCACCCCACCACCCACAATGTCACGTGGCTCGTTCTTCCTAATCCGCTTCAAAGTGGTAAGGAAGAGGTATGGCCAATCCGGCACCTTATCGTTAATAGGAAGGCAAGCGTGTTGGATTTTCGGTGTCCGGTTTTAGACCAAAGGGCCGTAGTTTCACTTATGTGAGTAGACGGTTCTCCCAATTGCCAAACAAATTAATATAATTATCTTGAACTAAAAACTAGTTATTAACCAAGGGTTTGTAATCTCCACAAAGGAGTAGACAAAACCCAACCAAGAGTTTGTAATCTCCGCAAAGGAGTAGACAAAACCCAATCAAGAGTTTGTAGTCTCCAAAGGAGTAGACAAAACTCAACCAAGAGTTTGTAATCTCCACAAAGGAGTAGACAAAACTCAATCAAGAGTTTGTAGTCTCCAAAGGAGTAGACAAAACTCAAGCAAGAGTTTGTAATCTCCAAAAAGGAGTAGACAAAACTCTAATAGAAGTTAAGTTCAATTACACGTCTTATAAACCGGTTGTTATATGTTAAAACCATTGACTTGGATAATGTAATGAGTCATTCATAAATGAATTTTCCTTCTAAGTGTATTCTCCCCTACACCGGGAATATCCAAATACCTTAGTGGGATAAAACGTTACACGTTACAAAGACTAAGTAAGAGACTTACTTGTCTTACTTTGTAGAAAGGGTATTCCTAGGTTTTGTCAATACAAAACCAAACTAAGATGGATGCCTATCCTTTGTCAATACAAAGGAACTATACTGGTCTTTCGAGTTTTGCAAACAAGCTTATAAGAAGGCCTATCCAATGTCAATACAATGGAACTAGAAGCTTTATTGTTGCAAAAACGAATATTTAATCAAGTGCAAATGGCTCTCCCTTTTATAGGCATAGGGGGCCACGGTTTTGGGGAGTTAAAAGCGGTTAAAAACGGTTATGGAAGTTACTTGGAAGTTACTTGGAAGATGGGCCTTGAAGCCCTAGAAAACCCGAGGCCCGAGGCCCACATAGGGAGCCCAAAACCGTTCCCCGGAGCTAGCTTAGAGCTAGCTTATTTTTCTTGGTCCAAACACTTCCAATGAGCTTCATTCACTTTAATATAGCTAGGGTAAGCTCCAAGATCCTCAAATACTCAATATCTTAGCTCAAGCTAGTGTAGCTCCTTAAGAAGCTCATTAGCTGCTTCATTGACATTCACTAAGCATTTGAGCTTGGATTGCTCCCAGTTTTTAACCACATATTCTTTAGCCAATATAAGGCCTAAGAACCAAAGGCGTGCCGATAAAATGTGGCTAAAAAGCCCCAAACGTCGGCCTTCTAAAAGCTACCACAAGTTGACCTTGTCGTGAATCACCTTGCTTTGATTCGACTCCCCTTATAATACTAGTTGTTCTTAGTGCCGGTCACTTGGCTTGCCTCCCGCAACCCGGACCATAGTGACACACATGTGAACAACTCATTGCACCTTGTCACAAGACAAGCTCAACGGTTACAATGAAGACTTAGCCCAAATCTCCAACATTCCTCCCCCATTTGAGCAAAGTCAAGAAACTTTTAATAGACATACATCCAAACAAAATATTCGCATAATCATAAATGTCTTTCGATTGAATTTATTGAATTAATATAATTACACATTCTGCACTAAAGAATTGTGGTGTCCTAATGGATTGAACCACTCAACTTGTTTAAGTACATGAAGGCAACATACACAAAATTTACATTTCCTTTACAATTAAATGACACATTTAAAGGCTATTGTGTCCTAATCCTTTAATGAACATATAGGCGAGTCGACCATCTACTCCCTCGAAGAAGCCTTGACACTTCACGTTCACGTAGCCAACTCTCTTTTGATCTTGCACCTATAATTGCAATTTTTCAAAAGAGTTGTTAAGAAATTACATATTTCAAACTATACATATTATATAGGCACAGAGCATTACCTTGGATGGACATTTTATGCTCACAACTTCTTGGAATGGGCTTTCCTCATTGAATTCGGCTAAGGCATCAAGCCATAGGCGAATTGGGTGTCCCACGACAAGTCGTTATCAATTTAGGTCGTTAACCCCATCCCCTTGGCTGACTTTTGAACTAAGTCCCTAGCCAAGCTCTTGGTTAAGTGATCGGCTAGATTATTGTGGGTTCTCACAAAATCGACCGATATTATACCGTGAGTTATGAGCTCTCTAACCGAGCTATGTCTCACACCAAGATGTCTTGATTTCCCATTGTAGGTTTGGCTATAAGCTTTAGCCAACGTAGCTGCACTATCACAATGAATCGAGATAGGAGAAACCGGTTTTGGCCATAGAGGAATTTCTAGAACCAAATTTCTTAGCCATTCAGCTTCCTTGCCGGCAGCGGCAAGTGCCACAAACTCGGACTCCATGGTCGAGGTTGTGATGCATGTTTGCTTCTTTGAAGCCCACGAAATGGCACCACCACCTAACAAGAAAACCCATCCTGTGGTGGATGAGTGATCATCTAGATTAGTGATCCATGACGCATCCGAGTAGCCTTCTATCACCGAAGGATACTTACTGTACAAGATGCCAAAACCCATGGTCCCCTTGAGGTACCTAAGCACACGCCTTAGTGCCTTCCAATGTTGTGAGCTAGGACAACTTGTGTACCTACTCAATTTACCAATAGCAAAAGCAATATCTGGCCTAGTGCTTGTCATTGCATACATGCAACATCCTATTACTTGTGCATACTCAAGTTGAGAGACAGCTGATCCTTGGTTGGGCATCAACTTCTCACTTGAGTCCATAGGAGTACTAACAATTGTACTTTTATCACATTGGAAGCGTTTGACAATCTTCTCAATGTAGTGTGATTGCGTGAGGCTTAAGCCTTTAGCATCACGTTTGATTCTTATGCCTAGAATCACATCCGCCTCACCTAAGTCTTTCATAGAAAACTTAGTGGACAAGAAATCCTTAGTAAGATCTACTTGTCTTTGGTTTGTTCCAAAGATCAACATGTCATCAACATATAAGCATATGATCACACCTTGACCGGTATGATCAGACTTACTATAGACACACTTATCAGCTTGATTTATCTTAAATCCATTTGACAATACAACATCATCAAACTTTTGATGCCATTGTTTTGGAGCTTGCTTTAGTCCATACAAGGATTTGACCAAGCGACATACTTTGTGCTCTTGTCCTTTTAAAACAAACCCTTCAGGTTGTCTCATATACACTTCCTCATCTAGATCACCATTAAGGAATGCTGTCTTGACATCCATTTGATGAATCACTAGATTATGTATAGCCGCCATAGCTATTAATAACCTAATGGTTGTAATCCTAGCCACCGGAGCATATGTGTCAAAGTAATCGACACCTTCCCTTTGTCTAAAGCCTTGGATGACCAAGCGTGCTTTAAACTTGTCAATGGAACCGTTAACTTTCATCTTCCTCTTGAAGATCCATTTGCATCCCAAAGGTTTGCAACCGGAAGGAAGGTTGGCTAACTCCCATGTATGATTGCCCATAATGGAGTCCATCTCCTCTTGGATTGCTTCCTTCCAAAAGGCAACATCTTGAGACTTCATGGCCTCATCAAATGTCTTTGGATCCTCATCCATATGAAAGTAAGAGTGACGAGCCATTTCATTATCCCTTGACCCTTCAACCAAGAACACTTGGAAAATTGATTTTTGGGACAAATTATTGCTCATAGGAGCAATCTCTGGCAAGTCAAGCCCGTGAGACGCTTCCCAGGATTCATCTTGAATCCTACGATGCTTGTTTGGGTGTTCCTCATCTAAAGTCATGTTGATCACTTCCCTAGGCCTAGGAGCCGAGGTGAAGCGATCTTCATCAAAGATGGCATCCCTAGACTCTATTACGGTATTAAACGAGATGAAGTCATTTGGTTCTATCACATAGAACCTATAAGCTTTGGAGTGTTCTGCATAGCCAATGAACACACACTCAACACCTTTTTCACCTAAAGTTTTACGTTTGTTGTCATTGAGCCTTACTATGGCTCGACATCCCCAAACTCGTAAGTAATGTAGGTTTGGCTTCCTTTTGAACCATAGTTCATAAGGAGTTTTCTTGCTTCTTTTGTTTGGAACACGATTAAGCAAGTAGTTTGCCGTGAGCATAGCTTCACCCCAAAACGAATGCTTAAGACCCGAGTAAGATAACATGGCATTTACCATCTCTTTAAGCACTCGGTTCTTTCGTTCGGTCACACCATTTGATTGTGGTGTGTAAGGTGCCGTGGTCTCATGTATGATCCCGACACTCTCGAAATATTCCTTATCCATAAATTCACCACCACGATCCGTGCGTAGTCTTTTTATTAAGGTACCTTGTTGTAACTCAGATTCATTCTTGAATACATAAAATTTGTCTAAGGCATCACTCTTTGCAAAGAGTAGATATACGTAACAATACCTAGAGTAATCATCTATGAATGTTACGTAATACTTCTTCTTTCCTAATGAAGGAGTAGAGTGCAAGTCGCCTAGATCCGAGTGGACTAAGCCGAGCATTGATTGTTCTCTTTCAACTCTAGGAAATGGAAGTCTTGTTATCTTGGTCAACATGCACGTTTTACACTTGTCTTTTGGCAAGTCAAGTTTAGGTAAAATACCATCCTTAGTCATGGCATTCATACGCTTAAAATGAACGTGTCCAAGTCGTGCATGCCATTTAACAAAATCACAATTGGAAGAAGAAGAAGAAGAAGACAATGTAAACAAACTGTTCTTGTTTATATTACTATTAGAAAGTTTATTACATAAAGAGAGAAGAAACATATTATTGTTCCAATGGCCAAAGCCTACAAATGTTACTCTCCTAGATAATACATAGCGGTCGGCTTCTATGACTTGTTTGAAGCCAAGCCTATTGAGTACACCACCAGAAACCACATTCTTTCTAATGGCCGGTGCATGTAGTACATTTGACAAGACTAGAGTCTTGCCACTTGTGAAGTACAGATCAACCCGTCCTCTTCCTAGAACGGGGGTGGTAGACTCGTTTCCCATATGTATGAGTGCTCCATCGTTTGCAATAGCGTATGTCTTGAACCAACGCCGATCTTTGCAAACATGAGTTGTTGCACCCGAGTCCACCCACCATCCAAGGTCATCATCCTGCATGGACAAACATTCAAAAGTCAATGACACATAATTCAAATCAGAATTTATATCAAAGTTAGAATCAAGACTCATAAGTGAGTCACCTTGGTTTAATGGGTTTTGGCCACTTTGGCCTCCACCCTTGGATCCATCGTCCTTAACCTTGCAATCCCGCTTGAAGTGGCCAGTCTTGCCACACTTCCAACAAGAACCTTTTGGTTTCTTGTCAACATTATCCTTTTTGGACTTCTTGGACTTATTTCCCTTGTCCTTGCCTTTGTCCTTTCCTTTAAACCTCTTCCTTTTGCCCTTGCCATCCATCATGTTGGCCTCGTGGGAAGTAGAAGTTTTATCTTCCTTCTTGAGTCCCCCTTCTTGTGCCCTAAGGCCTTGTTCAATTTGAAGGTGAGAGCCAAGTTCCACCAACGTGAGTTCTTCCTTCTTGTGCTTTAGCACATGGCGGAAGTCCTTCCACGAAGGGGGGAGCTTATCCATTATAGACGAAACCGCAATGGCCTCATCCATATGCATGGCATGTTGAGTGAACCTCCCAAGAATCCGGAGCAATTCATTGTATTGTTCCATTACCGGCCTTGAGTCCACCATTTTATATGAGTTAAAATCCGAGACTAAGAATTTGCGAGATGAAGCATCCTCCGCCATGTACTTAGACTCCAGTTGATCCCACATTGATGTTGATGACTCTACACTTTGGTAGACATCAAACAATGCATCACTCATGCCATTGAGAATATGACCACGACATATGTAGTCATCATTATCCCATTTGCTCCTTCGTCGGACAGCCTCTATCTCCTCCACCATATCATCAACCGGCTTGGCCGGTCTAGGTGTAGTGAGTACATAAGCGACTTTTAGTGTAGTCAAGAGGAAGTGCATTTTCTTTTGCCACCTCCTAAAGTTTACACCCTCAAACTTATCCAACTTCCCAAAACGAGAAGTCGTTTCTGTCATTAACGTCTTACTCATTATTGATCAATCCAATCCTACAAAATAATTAACAATAAATACACTTAGAAGATTGTTGGATTTTCGGTGTCCGGTTTTAGACCAAAGGGCCGTAGTCTCACTTATGTGAGTAGACGGTTCTCCCAATTGCCAAACAAATTAATATAATTATCTTGAACTAAAAACTAGTTATTAACCAAGGGTTTGTAATCTCCACAAAGGAGTAGACAAAACCCAACCAAGAGTTTGTAATCTCCGCAAAGGAGTAGACAAAACCCAATCAAGAGTTTGTAGTCTCCAAAGGAGTAGACAAAACTCAACCAAGAGTTTGTAATCTCCACAAAGGAGTAGACAAAACTCAATCAAGAGTTTGTAGTCTCCAAAGGAGTAGACAAAACTCAAGCAAGAGTTTGTAATCTCCAAAAAGGAGTAGACAAAACTCTAATAGAAGTTAAGTTCAATTACACGTCTTATAAACCGGTTGTTATATGTTAAAACCATTGACTTGGATAATGTAATGAGTCATTCATAAATGAATTTTCCTTCTAAGTGTATTCTCCCCTACACCGGGAATATCCAAATACCTTAGTGGGATAAAACGTTACACGTTACAAAGACTAAGTAAGAGACTTACTTGTCTTACTTTGTAGAAAGGGTATTCCTAGGTTTTGTCAATACAAAACCAAACTAAGATGGATGCCTATCCTTTGTCAATACAAAGGAACTATACTGGTCTTTCGAGTTTTGCAAACAAGCTTATAAGAAGGCCTATCCAATGTCAATATAATGGAACTAGAAGCTTTATTATTGCAAAAACGAATATTTAATCAAGTGCAAATGGCTCTCCCTTTTATAGGCATAGGGGGCCACGGTTTTGGGGAGTTAAAAGCGGTTAAAAACGGTTGTGGAAGTTACTTGGAAGTTACTTGGAAGATGGGCCTTGAAGCCCTAGAAAGCCTGAGGCCCGAGGCCCACATAGGGAGCCCAAAACCGCTCCCCGGAGCTAGCTTAGAGCTAGCTTATTTTTCTTGGTCCAAACACTTCCAATGAGCTTCATTCACTTTAATATAGCTAGGGTAAGCTCCAAGATCCTCAAATACTCAATATCTTAGCTCAAGCTAGTGTAGCTCCTTAAGAAGCTCACTAGCTGCTTCATTGACATTCACTAAGCATTTGAGCTTGGATTGCTCCCATTTTTTAACCACATATTCTTTAGCCAATATAAGGCCTAAGAACCAAAGGCGTGCCGATAAAATGTGGCTAAAAAGCCCCAAACGTCGGCCTTCTAAAAGCTACCACAAGTTGACCTTGTCGTGAATCACCTTGCTTTGATTCGACTCCCCTTATAATACTAGCTGTTCTTAGTGCCGGTCACTTGGCTTGCCTCCCGCAACCCGGACCATAGTGACACACATGTGAACAACTCATTGCACCTTGTCACAAGACAAGCTCAACGGTTACAATGAAGACTTAGCCCAAATCTCCAACAAAGCGTACAACAGTGGGAGGTCCTTGAGAGCGACCTTGTTCTCCTCCTTGTGTCCACAGATGACACTCATGAAGATTGTTAGCATGAAATATTGTGATATTTTAGGCACGTTTTCTAGACGTATTTGATTCATATTGATAATCTTTGATTGAACTTCGTGCATATGTGAGCTAGTATTACCTATATTGTCGATATGGATGTCTACACTAGTTCTATGTTGATTATAGGTGATTTGGAGCTATTTCCGAACGGAATCGAGCAAAGGGGAGTTGAGTTGATATGTTCATAGATTGAGGACATTCTTTGGAAGCAATTTGGAGTCTTAGCTTGAGGAATGCACGAGTTAGGGAAGAATCACGTTCTTGCCCTAAATTACGCCCAAAAATACGGCCGTATTACAAACCACGTTCAGAATTACGGCCGTGGATTTGGAGTCAGAAATTCATGTTCATTCCAGGGGATTACACGGCCGTGGAACATATGTTGCAAACCGTATTTGTTTCCACGCCCTAAATTACGGTCGTGGAACACTTCCACGACCGTGATCTTGGCGAATCTTTTCGCCACACTTCGAAGCCACGATCTTTTGAAGATTGGGCCGGGCCGACACTTTGCCCTACATTATAAAAAGACGGACGAAGCAAGATTCCGTCACCTTGGCTACCCCGTTTGCCCTCATTCTTCGCCGCTTAGACACGAGTACGTTTTGCTTAGCTTGCTTGGAAGCAACTGACATCTCTTTGAAGAGATCGGAGTTCGTGTTTGGAATTCCTCGAATCTCGCACTTTTGGTGGAGATTGTCGTGGAGAATTCCAGGAATTGCGGAAGATCGAAGTTCTTGGAAGATTTTGCAAGAAGATCTCTCTTCTTGATTAGGTTCGATTTGGAAAACGGATTGACATCCCGTTTCCTTTTCTTTCCTAGGATTACGATTATTCGTTCTATTGTGAATCTTTGGACATTGCTTATCCTCTTTGTGACTTTGAGATTGAATTGAAGATTATTGAAAGTTCTTGAAAGTTTTCATCTTTCTATCTTTTAATTCTTGAATTGATATCAACATGACTGTTATTGGCTAAAAACCCTTAACAATTCTAAAGTGAAGGGTTGATAGTTGTGGCTTAGATGATGATAGATCGATCGCAAACAGATTAGACCCTGAGAGTTAGAGAATTATCGCCGACAACCCTAAATTACGGGCTGTTCTTGAGTCCACGGCCGTGGAACCTCAAGAACTAACCGTGATTTCCCTTAAGTCTACGAACCTGCTTTTACTTTAGTCTAAAGTTTAAGATTTGCTTTAGCTTAGTTTAGACTTGTCTTTTCTAGGTGGTAGTGAAGCCTCAACAACCTCTACCTCGATTGTGAGCCTCAACAACCTCAATCGGTTAAGTTAGTCTTGATCCTTGGATTATAAGTTTGGGTATTTGACATTAATTCTCGCCTCTAGAATCCTTCTATATTGAGCCTCAACAACCTGTATAGAGAGTGCCTTGTAGGTGAGTTATATAAGGTTTTTGGAACTTCACCGTACGATTACCTTACATTAGTATACCTTTGTATATCTCAACTCTGTCTTTACATCATTAAGTATATCTTGAATCGATAGCCATAGCTGAATACCTGGATCTTTAGGATTGTTGTTTTCCCAATATTTGCAAAACTCTCATATTTACTTGCTTGATAATCTGCAATCGAGTTCGTTCTCCCCAAATCCCTGTGTTCGATACTCTGGAATTCTTGCTTAACTATATCGATCCGTACACTGCGGGTTCGCTGCTTGATTCTAGTTTTATAAATTTAAAACTTATTTGCACACACCTCTAGGGGCGAACAAGTTTTTGGCGCCGTTGTCGGGGATTTGGTTTAGACCGAATCCGGTAGCCGGTTGTCAAGCTTGGGAGCTTGCTCTCGTTATTTGATATCTCTTTGAGTGCATGCGCAGATCTAGGAACACCGAAGATCTCTTACCTCTTGATCAAGAGCTAGAGAAAACCTTGAGGCAAAAGCGCAAGGAAAAGAAGATGGCCGAAGAACACGAACGTGATCTTCAAACGGAGTTGGCGGAGAAGGAATCTCAACTCCGATGGAATGAGACTCTCCGCCAAGATGAGATGGATCGACATCAATCTCAAGTTAACGGTCTACAAGACATGATCTTCCAAATGAGGATAAAGATGAGCGATCTTGAGAATAAGGTAGGCAAGAAGTCCTCAAGAAGGAGATCAAGGTCTAGAAGAAAAAGCCACTCATCCGCTGATGATAGTGACTCTTCCATGCCGCCGTTAGAAGAGATTGATCCCACGATCAATATGAATCCTTTCCATCCACAAGGAGCTGCTAATCGCCGCATTCCACCTAGGAATGCGAGGATCGAACGTGTGGATAATGAGCCAAGAACTCTTGGCCAGCGGATGGATCCAACACAACAACCACGCCGCTTGGGTGTGAAATTTGATGCTGAAGATGTGCAAGGGTTTAGCTTTAACCCTCAAGTC